>CM035120.1:94873454-95445042 GCA_020205555.1 Panax stipuleanatus
AAGTAGAGAATAATGTCTACTATCTTCTATGATTTAAAAGTCTATCATCAATATTTTATCCCTATTAATCAATATATATCTCAAATCAATATTCATCTTTGCACTACAGGCCAAAAATATTCATTTGTATCACCAGTGGTCATGTTCATCTCAACACCTGTCCATCTTTGCACTACAGGCCAAAAATATTCATCAGATAATCATTCATCTTTGCACTACAAGCCAAAGATATTCATTAAGTAATAATTCAACTTTGCACTACAGGCCAAATATATTCAGTTATATCATCATTTAGGACTGAGGATGATGAAAAACGATATAAATAACGAATCCAGTGAGATAAAGAACAAAGATTAGGGATTCGTAAATCAGTTTATCCAAGTTCAAAAATACTCCATAATAATCGATTGTAGAGAAAAATTCAAGAATAAAGTTCAAAACTTGGATCCAATCAAAGATAGGAACCATAACAGACAACTTGGACAAAGAAAAATTTAATTTTTCTGTGAATAGTAACGTATTCATGAATAGTGTCGTATACATGAATAGTGCCGTATACGTGAATAGTAACCCCGACATGAAAAGGTAGAAATTTTCATATGAAAAATCATACTTCATAAATAGTACTCGTGAATAGTATCGTATTCGTGAATAGTGTCGTATACGTGAATAGTGCCGTATACGTAAATAGTAACCTCAACATGAAAAGGTAAAAAATTCATAATAAAATTCATACAAATATTTCGGTGTAATGATATTGAAAGAAATAACATCATTTATGAAAAAAATAACATCCCTTACAATCCCTTACGAGAAGAATAACATCCTTTACCTCAAAATAATAGTACTTCTGACTGGAATATCGGATATAATGCTAAAGAAAGCTTGAACTGCTTAACAACACTCAAAGTATCAAAATACTCACAAAAATACGCTCGATATTATAGAGAGAGAAAATTCTGATTCTGGTGTGATTTTTAATTCTAACTAAGCACCCTATTTATAGGAAAATACTTAGAACACCAAAGGAGAAAAACTAATTTAATAATAATATTATTTTTCTACTCCTTCTCACCTTGACTTTTCATTTTTTCAGCATTTTACATAAGTGGGGCCCACACATTCTAGAAACTCCACCACCAAAAATCAATTCAGACCCAATATTCTGGAACTTCAATAATTCATAATAAATAGCCCTTTTATCAGAAAAATATGAACTTTATGTCCATTTCATATGAAATTTAATTCTCTACAACTTTGTAGAAGAAAGTTTTTCCAAATTTTGAGCGAAAAATGACCCAAATTTACATACGGAGCATTCATTATTTTCAAAATCCTCCACCACCAATCACCTTTTTCTTTCTTTTCATCCTTTCCCATAATTTCCCATTAATTTTCTCTCTTCTCTTTCTCTCTCTCCCCTTTCTTTTCTTCCTTTTCTATAATTTTTCACTAACTTTCAATCATACCTCCACTAACCACACACACACACACACGTATATATATTAAAACATTAATAATTATTAAAATAAAATTCCAATTTTATTTTCTTTCTTCCACCTCATTTTATTCATATATCATGAACTTATTATAAAATATCATCATTTAAATTATAAAATTATAATATTATATTATACACTTATAATGTAATATTACAATAATATATTTGAATGAATTATTTTATCTGAAAAGATAAAATACGAATTTTTAACAATTGACTCCTTTGCTAAAACTTCCCCCATTTATATCTACATCGAATAAATATTTCCTTATCATTTAAATCAATAATTAATTATTCACAAATAATATTACAGAATCACAATAATGACAACCAGGTCGTTCCTAGGAAAGAGGAGGCTTTCCAATAAGGATTTCTCTTTACTGGCGCGCAATTAGATTAACTAACCTCTTTCCTAGACAGAACTTCCTAGACATTGCCGATAATGTTGTCTAATAATATTATTAAAATAATATGAATTATTGATTTGATAATATAAAATATTGTGTAGTGACAATTATTGAAACAACAATAATATAAACTACTATATAATACCGTGTGCTACTGTGCAACAACGCGTATTATTTTATTTTAACCACAGGGTATTTCAACAGTGTTAACAGTAACCGTTACGCCGTTATTTAAAGAAAACTTATTCTTATCATTTTCTTCATCCGACAGTTTTCCGTTATGGGGCCCACAAATGGCTGTGCCGTCGTACGAATATTCTCCGACAATAAGAATATTCCACGACCAAATGAATATTCTCCGACAACAATGAATATTTTATAACCACTTGCTTATTTTGAAATATCTGTGCATATTACCAATAACTTTCCACATTCATCAAATCATCCCCTTACTATTTCTAAATAATATATAGAGTAAATTAAATTTTATTCATAAAAAGTTGGGGTCTTACACTTAAAGGTTCCATGGTAAAGTGAGAGAAAGCACAAGTTACTTAATATATCAAAGGAATACCATTGGGATTATGATGTTGATACCTAAATACAACGGGTAAATATGAGCTATACCAACTCAAATGAGACTTGAAGTGAGCTAAGATTTTTTCGCTCTGAATTGGGATAGGAAAGAGTACGAGGAGAGTAATTCAATAAAAATTGATTGATTAATAAATCAGTGTCGAATGATAGACATAATTGGAGTGATAGGTAATAGTGATCCCGAGGACGGAATCCTTATAAGGAGGGGAGAATGTAAGGACCGAGAATTTTACATGATTATATGTGTAATTTTTACAAATAAATTTTTTTTAGAAAGTACTTGAACCATATAAGTATATATGTGAATTAAGATAGAAAGTGAATTTATTAACTAATATGTATACTTAATCATTTTGATTAAGGAAGAGTAAGATAAATTATGTTAAAAATTAACATAACTTGAATGTTAGCCTTGATTATTAAATTAAAAAGATTTACAATATTTAAGTAATTAATTATTGATATGAATATGTAAGTGGTCAAAACTTATTAAGCCAATTAGGGCTATTAAGTTAATACACCAGTAGAATATGTTATGACTTCTATGAATTATGTATGTGATTAAATAAATATACATTATATAATGTATATACATTTATTTTGTATATAAAAAGAATTCAGAATAAAGTTATGTAACCTAATACATATATTAGGTATGGTAATTAAAAATCTAATGGGTTATAATATAAGAGAATGATAGTATTTAAAAATATATACTAATTCTAAGAGATTTATTTTAATTAACCTAAGTACAGCAAGTCTAATTGGGTTATGAAATTAAAGATACATGAGTAATGATTTAAGTTACAAAGGAGGGGAATGAAAACCCTAACTAAGTTATTAGGGTAAGATAAAAATTAAAAAGTATGGAACTAAGTTGATTTCATGGCCCAAAAAATTAAAATTGCAAACCCTAATGCTAATTAGCAAACCCTAAGGGTCAAAATTTAAGAAAAACATGTGAAATAACTAAACTACCCTTAAAATTATTTGTGAAATGACCAAAATACCCTCCAATCCATGTGAACTTAAATCAACCAATCAGAGAAGAGATGATGCAAGCATGATGCAAGCATGACATCATCCTTAAAGAAATACAGATGATGCAAGCATGATGTAAGCATGACATCAGCATTAAAGAAATACAAAGATGATGTCATCATGATGATGTTATGATGATGTCACTGAGGGACTAAGGTGCAATTAATGAGGTACTAAAGTGTAATTAACCTAGCTACCAAACCGTATTAAGCCGGATGCAAACTGTAATAAGCCGATCCCCTAATATACAATTATCGAAATTATGTTTTCCTATAAATAGCAAGCCATTCTCTTCATTTTACAAAACCAAGTTAGAGAGAGAAAGAGAGGAGAATTTCGGTATCTACATAGAGGAGAGAGGAGAGTTTTTTGTGAGTTTCAAGATTGAAAATGATTAGTTAAAGCTTACAACTTCAAGAGTTATTTACTCTAGTGGTTATTATTTTTATTCTTTTTTATATATTTAGTAAGAATATACTTTTATACGCAGTTATAAAGCCCAAATTATTTTAAGTATATAGTACAAAAGTACTATTTACGAGCAGTTATAATGTCTGGTTTTTTTTAAAAAAAATATACTTTTATAAACAGTTATTATGTCCGATTTTCTTCAAGTATTTAGTACGAATATTCATTTTATAAAGAAGTTATAATGCTCGATTTATTTCAAACATAGTCAACGAATATATTCATTTTACAAGCAATTATAATGCTCAATTTATTTTAAATATAGTTGATGAATATTTATCTTGTAAACAATTATAATGCTGAAATTATTTCATGTATAGTACAAGGAGTTTTATTTATAATTGGTTATATGATTTACTAGTTATAAATAAGAACTTATAAATAAAAGAATAAGTGTTAAATCTAAAGTAGTACAATCGTAGTCTCTAATAGTTGATGTATAATATCTAGGCTAAATAATTCCTTCAGGGAGCGGAGGTATATACGAACTAGCTACTGATCTAACTCGCTGTGTAAAAACAGTGTAGACGAGACGGAAAACTAGTTTGTTGTTGTTTATAGGAAACCACTCAGCCTACTATATTGAACACTGTTAAAGACTCGATGTGTGCTAAGTTTAGAATGGTGAATACGTATGGAATTAAGCTGTTATCTAATGTTTGATTATGTGATTACATGTCGTATGGAATTAAGCTGTTATCTAATGTTTGATTGTGTGATTACATGTTAGAGAATTTACTTATAAAGTAGTAATATTATGAAGTATAATGTGATATACTGATTGCAAGAATAATATTATTAATGATAGATCTTTGTACTAAAGATAAAAATTTATTGCGTAGCAGTAAGCAACGATAAAGGCAAGAATCTAAACCCTACACACTACTTTTATTTTGTGCTAACAGGTATATGTTATGCAAGTTTCCTAACTCAAACTCGAGTTATTATTTTTCAAGCATGGTAGTGGATAATTATTGTTGATTATTCCACATCTAAGATTATTATTGAATATTCGCATTTATTGCAAGTTTCCTAACTCAACTTGAGTTATTAATTTCAAAGTGTGATTAGTGAATAATTATTGTTAGTTATTCACATCTATAACTGATTATTCGCACATAGTGCAATTGATTCTTGTTCTATTATTTGAACTATTTATGTGCCATGTCTCAGCTAATTATTTTGGCGAGACTAATATTTGTTAAAGCATGAAACATTCTATTTATTATAAACTGATTTATTATTGGAAGATCTATACCATTGATTTCGGCTAGATCAATATTGATATTATATGTTGAAATCATAGTATTTCTTTGAAAGCAATCCAAACCATATTGTTGTGGTACGGACTCATGATGTAAGACTGAGATGAACAAAATGTATTGTCGTAAATCGACCCGTGCACTATTATTAAGTATTATGCATAATATAAAGTACAATGAAGCGGATCACTTTATGTACTACAGAGAATATGATTTAATCTTTACGGTTAACTTATATTCCTGGGGTAATTTAGTTTTAATAACTAATGATTCCTCTACTAGTTCATGATCTATGTGTGATCACTCAGCATGAAATCTGAGAATATCCCACTTTATTTAATATTATTGCAGTATTGTT
This sequence comes from Panax stipuleanatus, assembly GCA_020205555.1. Taxonomy (NCBI): domain Eukaryota; kingdom Viridiplantae; phylum Streptophyta; class Magnoliopsida; order Apiales; family Araliaceae; genus Panax; species Panax stipuleanatus. The sequence goes on from CM035120.1 coordinate 94,879,089, forward strand.
AATTCTTCTTATTCACTTGAATATTATTGAATCTTTGAAATATATTTACTCTTTCATCCTTGATATGTTATTCAACATAAAATTTGAGAAAGTTTTTTTTATTGAAATTGAATTATTATTCAGCTACTTAGAAATCCTTTGATTATTGTTGAAGTTCTATAGAAGCTAGACTCTTCTATTCATGATATATATCCTTTATTGTGTGCTTTAACTTGCTGAGCAACTCGTTGCTCACCCTTGCTTAAATAAAATATTTCAGCTAAGGCCGAGGTAGTAGAAGGTTCTAACAGGGATAAAGGCAAAGACAAGGATCAATAGTACTTATTATTGACTTTTAATGCTTATGTTACTTTATGTAAATTAATTGTTGTAAACCTTTTGAATAGCTAAGTGTATGTAAGTTATGTCAAGGTTAGTTAACCTGGGATATTGTTATAAGTTGTATTAAGTAATGAAATGAATGATTATTTTTTATTAATGAATGGGTAGTTAGATGTGATATGTATGATGGATTGTGAGCACCAAACCCGAGGTTAGGGAGCTCTAATTTAAGGGCGTCACAGGGCTGGTTGGCAAGTTGGGCGTCTTCTCGGTGACATATTTCTATTAAGATATACGCTTATTAGATCTCTACTCAATTCCATAAATATTTAAGACTTAACTTAAACATTTTAAGATAATCACTTAACACATATCATCTCAAATAAACTCTGATATTTTATTTAATCAAAAGTTTTTAAACAAAACAAGATAGCATCACTGCTATTTATATCAACTATCCCGAGATAAAGAATCTTCAAGATTTAAATCATCAACATATTCCGTTGTTTATAACCCCACATCAAAATTTACATTATTAACTATCAAAGAAATATTCACATAATCAATACTGTTCCTATCACGGCATAGTAAAGCATTGAACAGTTCCCTGCGTTCCTCTTCCATAATACGGAACATCATCCTACGGTCCAGCATATACCAAGGTAGGTCCTCGAACTGCACTGGATAGTATAACACTCGATCTTGGGCTCTATCAAAGGCTGTCTGGAACGTGTAGTCCGTCTCCTCAATCTTTGCCTTCTTTGCCCGATCATCATCCTCGGCAAGATCTGCACGTCGTGAAGCCCTCATCCAAGCGTCCTCTGCTCTGGCACGCTTCGCTGATTCCTCTCGAAAATCATTTTTCAGCTTCTCTATCTCAACTGACTTTTCTTTATTTTGCTCTTTCTCATGAATTAACTCCCACTCTACGTCTCCAAGTCGCGTATCCAGACTCTTGATCTCGCCATCCTTCTGCTCGATGGTAGTCCACTGGGCAACTATCTGCTCCTTCAGCTCCCGAACAGTATCCTGTAACTCTATGTTACAGTCATACATCTCATCATACATCTCAGCACTGATAGAGTTTGGTGGAAACTCATCAGGGTCCTCATCCTCCTCCTCAGCTGCCTCAACCTCAATCTCCTCAGAGTTCTCCTCTGAATCAAATACCACCTCATGCTTCTGACCAACAACAGTGATCAAAGGAGATGTCTCTCTCCGAACCAACTGCTCCCAGACTGTATGAATGTCTCGGGGCTCTTCCTCAATAGCCATTCGGGGTACAACCTCCCTAGGATGACTGGATCCTCCAACATCCGACATCCTGACAATCAAAATTTTTAAGTTTTTAGTTACTACGTGATGCTAATCGATACTCGCGCAAGTATATAAATATAAGCACATAGCACATAAGGTAATTTATTATCTTTCTTAGAACTCGATAAGAGTTTATCACCATTATGTTATTGATCTCTTAAAAAGTCTACTACCCTAAGGTTTTCCCCTACCTAAGGTTCATAACCTACAACTCTGATACCAACTTGTGACACCCCCAAATTCGGATACTTTATTTCCACAGAATTTGGTGTTCACTATACAAATATCACATATCTATCTACCCATAATAAAAGCAACTCATGAAATAAATAGAAATTCTCTCCTTAAGGGGTTACAACATATGAATAATAAATAAATCCCAAGTTGAACTAACCTTAAACATCAAATGCGAAAACGTAAATAAACAAATAAGTCTTAACAACATAATATCCATATTTAAAACAACAAGTTGTCATCACTTTTTAGCTTTGCCCTTGCCTTTACTAGTGGAAGGCTCGTCATTCCTTTCAATCTTAGCTGCAATGTTATTATGCAAGAGTGAGCAACGATTGCCCACAAGTATAACAATATAACTATAATAATAATATGCGAGAAATCAAAGGGGTTCTGAATAATAGAAAGCTCGACTTTTGAATCAAGAATGAATAACAAGAATCAAAAATATATCTGAGGGTCATAAGACCAAGAACTATTTTCCAAGTTGTCAAGTATTGCTACTTTAAACCTTTAATAGTCCTAAGACTATATGGACTCTACTACTCGTACTTAGGGGGATCAACCCTTAGTACTATGACTGTGCACATCATCTCAACGCTAACGCGTAACTTAATCCCCTATAAAGAGTTGTTCATCTCAGTTTGACATCAGAGTCTGCACCACAGGAAGTTTGGTTTGGATAAGCTCAATAATAGTTCCAGAATTTAGAACGTTCATCAACTATGGACTAGTCTAATCAAAAAGGGTTCACTAGTCTTACAAGGTTCAACAATAATGATGCTTAAATTGAATAATGTATCTCAAAGGTATACAATAGAATAAATATTGTATAACTGAAGTGTAACTTCAAAATAAATAATATAGCTCAAATGGAATCATAACTTGAATAAATAAGAATAAGGACTTGATTGATATTGAAACATAAGTTTAGAACTTGCTTAATGAATAACTTTCAATTTAGAAACTTGCTCAATTTAAAGAGTATAGTTAGAAAACTTGCCTCTTGCTCAAGCTACAATTATAATCACGCTCTTTAATTAATCCTACATAGCATTACATCCACAACACCAAATAAATTCTAAGTTCGATTATACTTATCGAATCACAACATCAGCCTTTGAACACGTTATTAGAATTTCTTGAATAATGAGTATACATAACGTATTTAACTTATCAATTAAGCACATAAAACAAGTTAATAATTTGTTTTAACATCTCAATATATGCTTAATATGTCATTATATTCATTACATAACATTTTAAATTATATTTCTGAATTTTGAACACTTAAAATAAAATTTACTAGTTCATTCTGCTGGCCGGCGCTGCACCGCTGAGCCTACGTCAGCAAGCCGCTTGGCCTGGCGCTGCAGCGCTGGGTTCCTTCATAGAACCGGCACTGCAGCGCCGTGCTTATGTCAACCAAGCCTTGACTTGGCGCTGCAGCGCTGGGTTCCTTCACAGAACCGACGCTGCGACGCCGAGCTTATGCCAGCCATCACTGGCATTTTGCTGTAATGCCCGGTTCCTTCACAGAACAGGCGCTGCGGCACCGAGTCATAGTGAGGTCTGACAGTTCGCGAAGATTGTAGAGAAAAAGCCAAATAATGCCAAATTAAGCTCAAACAACACATTATAATATTACCCATGAGTTATAAACTTAATAGAAACATCATATAGCGTTTCTAGCATGTTTTTGACAACTTAAATCATATAATTAGTCGGATTAGAAGACATGAATTTCATATTTTTGCAAAGTTTCGTCAAAATCATGAAATTCATCATTATAGATTCGTTATAACTCCGAATCTGTCCGTTTAAAGTTTGTTCTCTTCGTTTTAACATGCATAATCATAATCAACCATCAATTTCAAGTTTGAAGCATGAAATTTTGTACATATAGGTCATATTCATATATTCATACTATGTAACTTATGAAACTCCAATTTAAACATGATTTCATGGTTTTGATTACTCTAAAGCATGAATAAATGATATAACACATGTTATGAACATATATTAACAAATATACAACCATATAATCAGCAATCATCAAAAACCTTTAGTTACAGAGAACTCAGAATATACGTTAATGGAAAACTTTAACAACATAACTTAAACTGGGTTAAGAATTTACCCTTGCAATCTTTGTCAAAATGATGATATAAACTTCTTTCTTAAATCTTCAAATTCTCTTTAACTCTCTCTAAGTTCTCTGATATAAATATAGTATATGAAAGAATATAGATATAATGTATAGAGTCTGATATATAATATACGTATAGTTAATTAACTGATAGTTAATGGGTGTTAGTTAATCCCCATAATTGATTAACTACTCCCACTAACTTAAGGCCATGTTTAGTTGTCTCCTCTACTAACTCCATTCCCATTATTTTAATTAAAATGTTTAGTATATGGTTTATTTGTCATATTTTAATTAATCAAATAATCTTATTTAAATTCAATTAAATAAAATTTCATATTTCACATTAAATCTGAAAATAATAAATAATTTATTAAGCTCATATACACATGAAACACGCAATAAAACAAAACGTAAAAGAATAAAAAATCATAAATATTGTGTACTTATCAAATTCTCCCACACTTAGTCTTTTACACGTCCTCGTGTAAACCAAAAGTATAATTTCCAAAAAAACTCTACTCAACCATAATATCAAAAGATTTCAATATCAAATCATGATTATCAATAATAAACCCACAAAAACATAATCAGTGCTTCATCAATTAACTTAAAACAACAACCACGCTTGTCGATGTCGGGAAAAAATTCGGTCAACTTTGGACCCGATCTTTCTCTCTTCCTAAATTTTTTGTTGTTTTCTACCCTTATTACTTTATTTGTTTTATGAAGGGTGACGAGTTTTTTAGGAAAAGGCCAACATGTATCATGTCGAAGATTTGAACGGTTTACAGAGTCGCCAGTTGGTAGATTTGAAATAGTTGTACCAACTCAACTTAGTTTTGTTTACAGGTAGGCCCAATTACTGGACACTGTCGAAACTTAATCTTGAAACTGAAGTTCTAAAGTTCGGGAGCTTGGTTAAGCGGGGGGAAGCTGTTAGGCACCCCCAGACTCCCGTGAAGAACGGTACCGCATCTTTTTATTATTTCCCTTTTAAATCGCAATGTGTGTGTATGCTGGAAGTAATTAAGCCTACATTTGTTTGATTTGAAAGTAGTGTCTTGCTTCGTTGAACCTACATACGAAGGGTTTGATTTGTTTTGAACAGTCCATTTTTTAGACGAGATATGAAAAATGATGTTTTGGAAGTTTGATTTTTTTAAAACCCTTGCGCTCGCATAGGAATTGAAGCATAATGATACTTCCATTTTATTCTGTTTAGCCTTTGGCTCGATTTAAATGTGAATTATCGGGATGCGAAGCATCCTCGACCACAAAATATATATACAAGTGCTGGTCTTCTCATAGGCATGGCAGCCATCGGATATACTCTAGCACTACAAGCTATATTTTACTATGTTTGAAACCTTAAATCCAGATAACCGTTTTAAGGTCCCTCGTATGTACATTTTACAGAAAAACTGGTAGGATACATTTGTAATGTGGAGTTTGTCTATCGTGGGAATCAGATTCTGATTAGTTTGATCATGAATCCCACGATTCCAAGGCTCACAGAAAATAGCCAAAAAAACCTGCACAGCATAGATATTCACAGAAAGTGTTATTTGTACACTAGAAAGAAAGCTAGATTTAAGTAAATCTTCGGTTCCTTTTGGACCTATTTTGGACCGTTTAAAAGGTAGAAAGGGCTAGATTTAAACAAATCTAATTCGCCAAATTTATATTAAAACAAATTCATATCAAATGAATAATTAACATATATTTAATCACAATGAATAAAGGATATATATATATATATATATATAATTATATATATACGAAAGCTGTAAAGGGCGACGGATTATATATAAAAAATGTAAATATATATATATAAGATTTAAAGGGCGACGAATTTGTAATCCCAGGCTCGGACATAAATATATATATATATATATATATATATATATATATATAAGCTATAATCTAGGCTCGACAGAAATGTAAGGATATATATATATATATATATATATATATTTATAAAAGCTGTAAAAGAGCCACGGAGTGATCTAGGCTTAACATAATGTAAATATATAAGTAAAAGTTGTAAGGTGCCACGAAATGATCCAGGCTCAACGGAATGTAAATATATATATATACAGAAAAGATGCAAAAGGCGACGAATTTCCAATCCTAAGCCCGGACAGTAATGTAAATATATATATATAAGCGATAAAAAGGCCACAGATTTTCAATCCAGGCCGAATTGAAATATAAATGTTAGTATATATATAGTTAGTATATATATATATATATATATATATATATATATATTACAGCAATAATAGCCACGAATTAGCAATCCAGGCTAAACGAAGTCAGAAAAATTTATTTATATATATATATATAGTTATATATATACAAGAAGTAACTGCCTCGAATTTGCAATTCGGGCTTGACAGAATTGAAAATTAGTGTATATATATTCAGTTATATATATAATAAAGCTAAAAAGGCCATGAATCTGCGATCCAGGTCGAACAAGTTAGTACGTATATATATATATATATATATATATGTGTGTGTGTGTGTGTGTGTGTGTGTGTGTGTGTGTCTGCATAAAAGCGAGTAAAAGTCACGGATCGACGTTCCAGGCTGTGCAAATGAAAAAATAGTATATATATACTAAAATATACTAAAAAGTACGCAAAAACGGCCACAGAACTGAGTTTCGGGCAAAACCAGGAGATGGAACTTTACGTGCAAGTGCAAATATACGTAATTAAGTAGGAAATGAGTACTGATCATAAAAAAAACATACAATGAGCTACTACACATGCTTTTTGCCACTTAGTAGGCTTCAAATGGACGTTTCCACCGGTTAATTTTTGATATGTGGTAGAATATACGTATACCAACGTGTTAGAAGAATAAAATCAAAGTTTGGAGTACAAGAAGTAGGGCTAAGGGACGAAATGAGCCAAGTTCCAGAGCGTTTTCCTATTTTTTCTTTTTTTTTGACAAGGGTGGGGGGTTATATTTAAAGACACGATGGTAGCGGGTCTACCCGTGGCAGTAGCGGATCTACATGCAACTGTTTGTGGTGGGCCCCACCTAGTGGGTCCCGTTGTCTCGAAGTACGTGCACTCCGATAAATGCGCAGTCTACTAGAACCTTCATAACTTTTGATCCAGTAGTTCGATTGAGGCGTGCTATACCTTTCTGGAAAGCCCTTTCTAAAAGCTACAGAATGACATGGGATTTGACCATTTTCAAATCCAAGAAAATGGGTTTATGACCAGATCTTCATTTTTTTGCGGTCCGTTTGTTGAGTTGTCTTGTGCAGTTTTCACTCGGGATCGATGTTATGGCTTTTTTTGACCTTCATTGCATCAATTTGGCTTGTTTTTGACTGATTTGGCTTTAACTCAGTAAAATGACAATATTACCCCTCTAGGGGTTGCCTCCAAGATTGACATGGTTTTCGACTATTTTTCGAGATCGTTTTTGAGGTATTGATCCCAGCCGACTCTGTTCTTCCTCCAGGTTATCTCCGAGGTTGACTTGGTCTCTCAGGGTTGTTATCGGGGCTTGACGTGGCTACAAATGTCTTTCTCAGGGTTATCTTCGGGATTCGACTACTATCGACTGTTGTCTGTCTTCAGGGTTATCTCTGAAGTTGGCTTGATGATTTCCTAAGGCTTTCTCCGGGGTTCTGGTTTGATGTCGTAATCCTCTGAGGTTGTTCTCTAGAGTGGAAAAAGGCATTTTTACCCTCTTATATGGTTAGTAACAGGAAAATAAAATTTTGAGTGTTTACAGATGCCCCTCTTTGTCATGTTTATGCAATGCAATGAAATGAACATGACAAAGATTACTAGACACTTGAAATATGACAAGATATATATTTAATGATGCAAATCGCAATGCAATAAATGTTATAATATTTTTGCAAATTGCATTTCGCACTTCGCAAATCGCATATCATATCGCAAATCGCTTTACAAATCGTATATCGCATCGCAAATCGCTTACCCTAACCGATCATGGATGATGCCTGTGTTGGTGCTGATCTCAACGATTGACTTTCATCCGTATTGTTGATGTCTATGCTGGTGTTGACTCCACCGGTTTGATTTCCATCGGTGTTGCCGATGCTTGTTTGATGAAGATAAACTGAAATATTTCTACATTTTTGCTGGGGATGATGTTTTGAAATCATTGGATCTCCCCGATGTTTATATTGGTAGTTTACAACGGTGCCTACCCTGCTGGTAGTTGACAACGATGCCCATCCTGCTGGTAGTTGACAACGGTTGATCACCGGACTGTCTCGATGTCTAGTCTAACTATAGTTTTCAACAACAGACTTTTTACTCAAGTACGGGTATTAATGCGTATGCATATTTAACTCTACTGGGTATGCATGCTTAACTTTTTAATGGAGATGTACGATGATAAAGCGGTTGTTACACATGTGCAGACCATGCATGATGTGATGATCTTAATTTTTCTTAGGTTAATGCATATGCTTAATTGAATTGATGTAGAACCATACCTCACCCTTTCTGAGGCGATTTGGATTTTCTTTGCATAGATTTTGATAGGCTTATCAGGTTTAACTTCCATATGGCTCCTTTTGTCATTCGCAGAGCAGATTCGGATGTTCCCCTTTCATATGTCATCTTTGGTGGGGATATAGCAGAGGTTGCTATTTTCCTTTCTGAATCTGGACCTGGTGCTAGTCCCTCTGGCGGTTTAGATACTGATGGCTTTACTAAGAGATATCTTGATATATTCGCTGAAGTAGTGTTCAACGACTTGCATCACTGGATCCTTCCCCGATGCCACGCTGGATTGACGCTAATGGTTTGATCATTAATTATAAAAAGGGGCGAGCTCTTTATTTGCGACCCTGCCAGATTAGATACTAGCTTAGCTGGTGACTAGGGTGTTGATGACGCCCTGGAGGATGTGGCCCGCTCTTTCACTGCCCAGATTTGAAATTCAGTGTAGAGGCCTTGACTTGTGAGGACTTAGCGCATGTTGACATGTTTGATGATGTAGATTTCATTTGCCAGACCTTTATTCATCGGGCATCTATTTTTTTCCTGAGTTAAGGACTCTCTTGAGAATTTTTCCTTTCTTTTACAAGGGCAAGCTTATATAGGAAATTATCTACTCCATCCGACTAGTTCCTGTCATGTTCCTTGGATTATTTACAACATCAATATAGAAATCGAAAGGATCCGATAGAAACTAAACTCATACGCTGCTGGCACAGAGTTAGCCGATGCTTATTCCCCAGATACCGTCATTGCTTCTTCTCCAAACCTATGGCACGGAAATAAATCGATCCGCTTATCAAATTCCAAGAGCTCGGATCGAATCGGTATTGTTTTAGGAATTCTCCCTTTACTTTTGATGAGAAGTTTAGTCCCACTGTAGACTCCTTTCTATTTCATTGAATGGCGAAATGCCCCAGCCCTTTTCTCATGTTGCTACTGGGGTTCATAGAAGAAACTCGATTTGTTGACCATATCCAGAGTGAGCAATATCCTGCACATTGGACAAATAATAACATGCGCCAAAAGCTTGATGGATCGACCTGTCAGGATTGGTATGATCTTGTGCATGGGGCATTTGAATTTAAAGTTTATGAAATTGAATGCTTGTATTCACTGAGCTTTTATCTTATCGCTAAAGATCTTGAAATTGATTAAGAAAATGAATTTTTTCCTAAGGAAATCAAAATTTTCATTTGAAAAGTTATGAAATCGCAAGAGAACTTCTAAGCATCCATGGTCATTTTTCATGGGTAGGATCAGATTCAAAAGACTTATCACCCTCTATCATAGACACCTCATCTTTGCTCTAGACACTGCTCTTCACAGAATTAACATCATATGACATGCGCACTATGAGTAACGCAACCCTTAGCTGAGATTTCTCTTCTATGACTTTAGATAATCTTATTTTTATCTTGCAAAATGTTTATTGCATTCCTCGCTTAACTTTGTCTCATTTTTTTAGGATATTCAGAGTTACCCATTTAACGAGTTTTGGACCAATGACTCCTAAACCAGACGACATTAGGGCACTAGGTGTTAAGACACCCCTTCGGGTTTACTGACTTGAGTAACAAAGGCCACACTTTGAGACAAGTCAAGCGGTCTGCTCTATCTGATCCTCACCTGAGCATATACAAGATTCATTTTCTTAGGCTCTAAATTACCCGTGTAGCGAGTGTTGGGCCGATGACTCCCAAACCAGACGGCTTTAAGGCACCAGTTGTAGAGACACCCCTAGGGCTTAATTACTCGAGTAACCTAGGCCACGATTCGGATCTGCTCAGGTTTTGCCTTCTTCTTCTTATAATGCTCATTTTCTTAGGCACTAAGTTACCCATGTAACGAGCTTTGGGCCGGTGACTCCGAAATCAGATGGATTTAGGGCACCAGGTGTAAAGAGACCCCTCAAGCTTAATACCTCGAGTAACCCAGCCCATGATTCGAGACATTAGGCTGGCTATTGTGACAGCCTAAATTTTTAAGAATTAATAAATGAGAATTTAATAAATAAAATTCTTATTATAAGATGTTTTGAGTTTGGACATGTGTATATATGTGTTATATTGTAAAATATATGTGTATATATGTGTTTTATTGGCTGAGTAAAGATTTATGTGTTGGCTAAATAAAGGTTATGATTAAATTAAAAAGTATGACATTTGGTGTAACTTATAATAGGAATAATATTAAAATAAATTAAAAAAAGGGGTTATATAGTGTACTAGCCAAACAAGGCCTTGCGGCCCTTGGTGGGTTGTAACTGCTGAGACCTATATTTAATATAACGGAACACATGTTCCATCAGTTACTTCTTACGTATATTTTTCCCTAAGTCTAAGAAGGTAGAGAAAAAATAGAGTAGAGAAGAGAGAAAATTGAGAGAGGAAGAGAAGAAATTCTCTTTGTATTAAGAAGAAGGTCTGAGAATCTAAGAAGGAAGAAGAAGGATTGTCAAGGCTCTCCTATACAATTTAAAGAAGAAATCAAAGGTAATAACTTGGTTGTAAAATCTATTTTATGTTCTTGAATATACTTCTTTGTAAAGGGATTTTTGGTTGATGATTTGTTAAAGAATTAGTTATATATGTTCATGGGTTTGTGTAATCCATTTTATATCATCTAAAAGTGATTTTAGGGTGATAAAATTCATGAAAGTATGATTAAACAAGAAAATTTGAGTTTTATTGCAATATATGTATTTTAGTCTATTTTGAGACTAAAATTGGCTAAGAAGTCATGTGTAGAATCTGAAATTGATAATAGATGTTGTTAGTATATTGAAAAACGAAAACAACAAAAGTTGAACGAGCCAAAACGGATCTAAAATGAAGTCGTAATGTTCGGTCTAGCTAAATATGTTGAAATAATAAAATATAGCATGAACACTGAATTGGAATCCTTAAAAGGATTTGTTAAAGTTTTTGAAATGTTATAATCATTCTGTAGATGAGTAGTTTAGTGTTTAACGAGTTCATAGATTCAAAAACCAACTAATTACGACTTAAAATGAAGAAGTTATGAAGATTTTAAGTTTGTGCATCAAAAATCGCAAAACCTGGAAGTCGGGTCCAATGGTGCTGTCTGGGACTGTTTTGACATCCTTTACTAAAATGGGCATAACGTTTTGATACAAACTCCGATTGAGGCGATTTAAGATGATCCAGAACGAGGAAGAGTAGACCTACAACTTTTGTTATTTAAGTTTTTCGATTTAAGGTCGTTAACAGGGGTAAAAATGGCCATCTTTGGAACAAATATGTATTCAGAGTCAATCGGAGGGCGTCGGACATGCACGTATGCTAGTGAAGTGCTTCCAATGATAAAAGATGTTGTTATAAGTTATAAAACTTGAAAATTATGAAATATAATGATGCTTAATATTAATCAATGATGTAATGACAAGTATATCGACTTAACCAAACGTTAAGTGTCGATTAAAAGAAAAGTATAAAGAAATATGAAACGAAGGTTAACTTAATTAATGTTAACAAACATTATACATCTAATGTGATGTAAAGACAAGGTTAAGGACTTAAATAAATGTTAAGTGTATTAAAGTGGAATGTAATGAGAAGTAAAAGGAGGTTTAACGTAAATAAATCGAATGGACAATGAGGAGTCCTAACAAGACTTAACCACATAAATTGAACATTCTATATCAAACCTAAAGAAGATGATAGTAGATATTAAAGTAGAGTTACTTAAACGATTACTAAGCAATGCTATGTGACTAATAAATGATGTGCATGATTATATATTGTGTAGGATACGTGAGGTGCAAATAGCTTATAAGTTGTTAATCAGTTTTGTAATCTACAAACCAGGCAAGTCTTTCAGTTCCTATTTGCTTTATGAATTTGGTAACTGATTGGTGTAATTCAGACTGTTGAATGTATGTGAAATTTTAAGTGATGCTTTATACTGTGAAAGTTAATTTATGACTAAACTGATTGGGTTATAGAACTCAATCATTAATTGAGATGTGAAGTACATTATGTATGATATGTTTAGTCAAACGATTATGATGGATGATCTGAGAATGATATTATGTGCTACGTGATGCATGAAAACTGTTAGATTTGCTGAGCTATCGAGCTTATTCTTGCAAAATAACCATTTTACAGGTCAAGGATTCAAGGTAATGATACGTGCTAATTGAATGATATAGATCAATAGAAATTCAAGAAGATTATTTTCTTTTAGATGAGAAATATATCTAATGGTTTGGATATATTATAATTATTGAGTTGTAAGTTGAGTTATCCGATGTGTACTGGATATTGATTTATAATGTAAGATTTTGTTTATACTTCTGATGAAGCGAGTTATAAGACAAATTTGATTCAAAGATATGTTAATGATAAAGGTTGTGATTTAGGAAAAATGAAGAAAGAAAGATATAAAAGTTTTAATTATTCCTCATTTTATTAAATTTAATACCGATTAATGATGTAAAGTTAGAAGTTCGATGTATTGTTAACGATCGATGTCGAGAGTTGTATTGTATGAATTTTGGGGTCGTTAGAGCTACTAATTGTTATCCCTGTTGCCATAGTTTCATACCCCACAACTAAGAGTTAGGGTGATCGCATAGTGCAGACATGCATATGAGGTCAAGTTTGTTCCAAAAAGCGCTTTAAACTTGGATGTTGTGCCTAATCAAATGGTTGAATTGTCTTAATTCTCTAATCATTCCCGTGATTCTTGCTCCATGGACGCTTATCAGAATTAATCCAATTCATAACAAGTTAAGCAAAAATCTCATCTTTTTAAAACCTTTTTCTAAGATTCTAACACAAGATTTATCTATACTTAACATGTATACCATTGCCAATGCATGTAACTGGAAATTGAAAGCACATAAAGAGATGAAAGAGTCGTACTTTATCAGTGGATTGTAGTATTCTAAGAAAATTATGATTAGAAAAGACCAATTGATCATATCGGATCGCCAAGAATGGAAGCTTTGATGATGACAGACTATGCTGATGGTGCCGACTGGTGCATTTTCATTGGATGGTTGATAAATGCCCAGTGTTAAGTTGTCGCAATTTTTAAAATTTCCCCTGTTTTGTTGTAAGGGCCCCAACATCGGGTTATCGTTGATTCTGAAATTGCCCCGGTCTTGCTTGTTATCTGGGGTGATTACTTTGTTGTATATTTTGACAGATGGGCTGATAAGACGCCAAGATTGTAAGAGTCTTTTACCTCATAACCCACATGGTGAATAGGTAGTGGATATGGGCCTTGATGTTTGGATGCCCCAATCATTATTTCTGACTTGTGGGCGCAATTGACTTTGATGGTTGATATCGAAAGGCCTACGGATTCCACTAAATTGGACTCAAGGGCTTGTGATGGTTGGTGATGTGATAGCTTTAACCAAATTTAGTTTGATCTGTGAGGTTTAATCCGTAGCCTTTTGCTCAGGGACCAGATCATCGGGTATGAGATAGACTTTTTCATGACGGTCGCCCCTATTCTTCTGTAGGTTAAAAGATATCAAGTATTCTCGCACTTCAAGAGTGATGAGTTTGCTGAAGGTCTGCATCTTAGGATGGATACTATTTTATCATTGGGACTGGCTGTCTTAATGCATAGCTACTTCTTCCTTTAGAGACTTGCTCTGGAATTTGATGGAACAACATTGAGGTGGAGTTGGGTCCTCTCAACATGGGTCATCGATCTTGAGTGTCTTTCTTGGATGTATACTTTTCAGGTTTGGCCTTCATGAGTTGACTCCTACGCTGGAGGAGTATGAGCGCCTCACGGGTTTGGCATTAGATCTGACATGTGCCAGGACAACCATTAGTGACATGAGACGACCGTTCATGACTGGTCTGAGACGTAGAGTCATCACTTAAAAGATTACTATGAGCATGTGGTATCCCTGGACTTTTTAATCGATCGATTTGGCCGGTTGGATAGCTACGAGCGATATTTAGGAGATTTTATCAACCTCGCAGATGAGTTACACGCGTGGAAGTTCTGTTGATGTGCATCACAACTTATTTGTATATCCTACTATATATGGGCCATTTGGATATTGGCTTGATTGTAGTGGTTCATGCTCTCAGACAGGATTGTACCATTCTGCCTATAATATTTGCCGAGACTTTGAGGTCGGCCACATTCTGTCATTCTTATTCAGCGGGGTTTTGCAACGGCACCGCAGTTCTGCTATACGTGTGGTTCATGACCCACTTGAGTCCATCGGCACTTTCAGACATCATGGGTACAGCTTTACTAATGAGATATCCATGTCCTACTCTTTTCGGCCGACAGAGTGTACATATGCGGCATCTTGGATGGCCTTTTTGATGGCGATTGATCATCCATTTTTGATCTTGCCCTTCTCAGGGTTTAGCTCCCCTTATAGCTTCATCATTCTTGTAGACGGTATAGATTACCTGCCCTTGGCGAGTTTGAGAGGGGTGACCACATATCATCTACTGGTAGTCATGGGCCAGTTTGATTAATTTCAGAGCATTCACCACTTTGAGGGGGCTATGGATCAGCGGATATCAGCTTCGTCTTTGTCGTCAGCTGACCTTACCAGGACTTATGAGTTTTGGACTCGTAGGGAGAGGGCTAATTTTTCTACTAGCCATCCAGATTGTTTTCCAGAGTATTCTGCATGGTTGGAGGCAGATATTACATTGCTTGTGGTTATCCAGTCAGCTCCGAGCATTGATTCTGATGAGGAAGAGCCTATGGAGGATCCTGATTCTCCCACCGAGGATGATTCATTTGCTGGTTTTACATCATCTTTAGTCAATGACCCCCCGAGCATTCCAACTGGGACAAATCCAGCTCTTATTGATTCATTAGCTTGGATAACCTTTGAGAGGAATCAGGCTAGAGCACTGATGTTGATAACCCTTTCTAGTAAGGATGTCGCTTTTGCTGAGATAGAGGCTCGAGCTACCCGAGATGCAACATTTGTTGAGATTGAGGAGGCTTTAGTCGTCAGAGATGCTACTCTCACTGAGAGGGATGATCCCATAGCTACCCGAGATGTTTATATTATTGATTGCACTGTGCTCAGGTCATATACACACAGCATCGTTGCCGATATGAGTGCCTTCAAAGATGGTCACAGCAGTACTATACAGATGGCTGTGGATATTCTAGCCCGTATGGAGACCGTGGAATATGAGCTTACAGTTGCTTCTCCTTCTTCTGAGAGGGATGCTATGTTGGCACTGCTATCCCGTTTATCCATGGGTTCATAGACTAGCTTTTATTTTTTTGCACATACTAGATCAGCAATTTTTATCATTTACAGGATACAACGTATATATCAAACAGTATTATATAGAAAAATATATATATTTTAATTCACTTCCCTGTTGGATATATATTGTCATTGCTGAGTGATTACCACTTTTTTCATGACTTGCTATTTTGATGTGTCATAAGCATTTCCTTGATGGATTGATATTGAGATGAATACCTCAATAGGGCCTGTTGACTAGGGAGTCTTGATAGTATTTGCGTTTTATAGGGTTTTGGTGTCTTGGGATTGGTTTTTTTATTTTTTCTTGAAGGTCAGATCGTACCATGAATGGCTGCCTACGTACCCCCGGGTTGAGGGAGATCAGGTCATTCGTAGTTCGAGCTTGGCCTGAATGGTTTGATTTTTTGATTGATTTTGATTTTTTTTATTTTCAATATTTATATGCATAAAAAATAAAAAACGTGACGCTAAGAAACTGATAACGTTCCAACATCTTCTGGAACTCGCAACTTTCCACTGAATCTACGTCTTCTTGGCTAGCTAAGGCTTAGTAGTCCAGTTGTCAGTGGTTATATTGCCTTCGAGGTTCGTGATAGAGGTTACCTCCTGGTTATGAATATCTTCAATCATGGCCGTAACTTGATCGTCTTCTGATTCAGCATATCCCTTAAGGAGGCTCATATTGGACTCATCGCAAAAAGGGATGAACTCTTGATTCCTCGATGAGTTGGTGTCCTCAAGAACTTCACCACCATTTTCTTCATTTGTTCCTTCACCTTTCTCATAGGCTTGAGAGAATTTGACTATGAAATCACTCTCGAACTGTTATTGTATTTCTCGCAAGGAAATTTCCTTTTTGGCTTTTTCCATATTGGGAAAGATCAATATTTCCTCCTCATCATCCAAGAAGGTAAAATCAGGAATGTGATTGCTGGCTTTAGGCAACAAGATATTTGATGGTGGCAGATAAATTTCCTTAGAGAATTCTCTTATCTACTCTGTCACTCCCAACATTAAGATCAGTCCACCTTGTGTTCTGCTAGGATTGGTGCTCACAGCCGTCACCTCCTTTGAACTGCCTGTTTCGAGTGGACACCTTAAGCTCTTTATTTCCCTTTCGCCTTTTTTGGTCATGGGGACTTCCATCTTTAGTTCTCCATTTTCAATGAGATCCTGGATTTGTGTTTTAGAGACCAGCATTCCTTAGTTGCATGTCCAAGTGAGTTAGAATGGTAGAGACATATCTTGGTGGCATCATAACTTTTCAACTCGGGATTTGTAGGAGGCAGCAACTCAGTAATCTTTCTCTGTGCAACCAACAGTGCTAACACATTTTCCAATGAGTCCCGCAAAGGCATGAATACCCTTCTTCACTTATTCTCCCTGACTCTCGGTGCCGTAGGATTTCGAGGGTTTGCCAGTGTTTGGAATGTTGCTTGATATTTCCTATTTGGAAATTCGCATTCCTCCAAAAGATTTTTCCTTTGGCAAGATCTTCTAGTAATTCTATCATTCCACATTCCTCGTCTATTCAGCATGCTTTGATCCTTTTCATTTAGCTGGCTGATCTTGGAGGGAGATAGGCTTACATTCTGAATAAGCTCCTTTTTCTCTTGGCTTTCTGATAGTTAAGTGAAAAGCTACCTTGTATCCTGATGTTGGCGCACTATCAGATTAGCCAACAAAGTTACTTGATGCTGGATCGTATCCAATTTTTGCATCATTGTCATACCCTCATGTGAATTTTCTAACTCTCCTTAGGGGGTATTCCTCCATCCTTCGTATATATTTATGATTTGGATAGATTTTATTACTTCTTGACCCGATCATGTTTACTCCCCTCGTATCATGCTGCATTAGAAGGTTGATGTTGTCCTTTGGATGGTCAGGTTGTTGAGCCACAACTTTGTCGCTTTCAATCAGTTTTTGGATTTTATGCTTTAAGGACCAACAATCTTGCGTATCGTGTCCCGGATACCCTGAATGGTAAGCACATCTCTGGCTTGGATTGTATCTTTTGCTTCTTTGATCCAGAGGTGGAGCCAGTTTGGTAATTTTCTTCTACTTGATTAATAACTCCAATACATTTTCTAAGGAATCACCTAGTGGAGTGAACACCCGATTTTATGTTCTTTTAAATTTTCTCTTTCTGTCCTGGCATTGGTTGAATACGGCCTGTTGTTGAAATGACAGATTGTCTTCCCTCTTCCAAATATGGGGACTATGGTTGAGTCTCATAAACTGCCCCTGTAAAACAAGGGATACTTCTTCATCTCCTATTTTGGGTACCCTCATGGGATCACTCGCATAGTTGTCAGACTGTATATGCTCGGCGACTACTTTCAAGTCTGTGAGATCTTTAATCTTGCCTGCTTTCAGGCCCATCTTTGTCATTTTGCCGTGTTTGATCATCTCTGAGAATGGATTTTCTATTCCAGCTAGGATCCTCTCATAGTAAGGTGCCTCTTGGATGTCTATGAAAGTCATAACCATTTCAGTTTCTGACATAGGCGGGCTGATCTGTGCTGCCATACGCCTCCATCTTTGGGCATATTCACGGTAAGACTTAGTACTCTACTTTTTGACTTTAGTCACCTGATATCTATCCGATGCCATTTGTGACTGGAAACTGTATTGATTTAGGAAGGCATGAGCTAACTCTTCCCAGTTATGGACTTTGGAGTTGTCCAATCGGGCATACCAGCCTCTTGCCTCTCCAGTTAATCTCTTCTTGAATAACTATATTCTGAGCTTCTCGTCCTCTGCAAAGGATCCAAGTTCTCCTATATACACTTTTAGATGGGTATAAGGATCGCCTGACCCATTGTATTTTTCAAACTTTGGGACGTAAAATTTGTCAGGATATCTAGCCCATGGGAATATGCAGAGATCTGAATAGGTGACACTTCCAATGTTTCCAGTCCCTTTGATTGCCCGGATGGTTTCTTCCATTTGTTGGACTTTCCTTCGGATATCGCTAGTTTCCCGATCTTCCCTGAGATTTGTAAATTCAGGGGTTTTGTTGGTTCTTTCACTAGATCGAGGTTCAGGGATCTGTATTTCCCCCTTTTTGTCAGCACTTTGATTGCCACCCTGTGAGGAGGACTCTGTTTGATTGGGCATTGTCTGGCCCTAAGTGTTTTTACTTTATTCTTTTAGGAGGATAGCCAACATTGTTATTTGATTCTTAAGTCCCTCAAACTCTTTTCGAGATACGGAACCTGATTCATGTTGGGCACTTTCCGCCATGTCGGTGGATAGGCTTTGTGATTTCTTAGATTTCGATATGGTAATGAGACTAATCTTGCAATGTGTCAGTTTTAGGGCCTTTTATATTCCTGCAAAACAGTTGTTAGTTGTTTTGCTGACATGATAGTATGACAGGTTTTAATATCTACACAATAATAAAATTGACAGGGAATGGAATGTACATTTACACTGAATCTTGAAATTTACATTGGAATTAGAAAAATGACATTGAATTAAAAGAGGAAGGCATGAAGAAGCTTCCCTGCGGATTTGGTTAATCAGAGGCTGACCTATCTTAGGCTACTCTCGCGGCTTTTTGTCATGAAGGTTCCTAGATCTTCACAATCTACTAGAGGGGAAATAAATCCATTCTTTCAATTAGAGAGGATCTGAGCGGTACCTTTCCAGAGGCCTCGCAGGATTAGTCTCCTTTTAGTCCAGTAATTAAACACCGACAAGTTTGCCTCCTGGTGGAGGAATCACACAACATACATTCACATACATCGCGTCTTAACGTATGAAATGATGACATTTCTGCGAAGCACTAATATAAAGCAATGAAGCATTCATTCACATCCATTCAATATAACACACACCATTCACACATACGCAGTTTTGAAAAGGAAATTTTGAAAAGAATTGAGCACGGCCTAAGCCCTCTACTGTCCCCAGCAAAGTCGCCACCTGTCGACGTCGGGAAAACATTTGGTCAACTTTGGACCCGATCTTTCTCTCTTCCTAAATTTTTTGTTGTTTTCTACCCTTATTACTTTATCTATTTTATGATGGGTGAAGGGTTTTTTAGGAAAAGACCAACATGTATTATATCGACGATTTGAACGATTATAGAGTTACCAGTTTGTAGATTTGAAATGGTTGTACCAACTCAACCGAGTTTTGTTTGCAAGGTAGGCCTAATTACTGGACACTGTCGAAACTTAGTCTTGAAACCAAAGTTCTAAAGTTTGGGGGCTTGGTTAAGCGAATGGAAGGTGTTAGGCACCCCCCCCCCCCCGGACTCCTGTGAAACACAGTACCACATCTTTTCAATATTTTCCTTTTAAATCGCAATGTGTGTGTTTATGTTGGAAGTAATTGAGCCTACATTTGTTTGATTTAAAAGTAGTGCCATGCTTTGTTGAACCTATATACGAAGGGTTTGATTTGTTTTAAACAGTCCATTTTTAGATGAGATATGAAAATGATGTTTTGGAAGTTTTAATTTTTTTTAAACCCTTACGCTCGCATAGGAATTGAAGCATATTGATACTTCCATTTTATTATGTTCAGCCTTTGGCTCGATTTAAATGTGAATTGTCGGGATGCGAAGCATCCTCGACCACAAAATTTATATACAAGTGCTGGTCTTCTCATGAGCATGACAGCCATCGGAGTGACTCTAGCACTACAAGCTATATTTTACTATATTTGAAACCTTAAATCCGGATAACCATTTTAAGGTCCCTCGTATGTACATTTTACAAAAAAACTGGTAGGATACATTTGTAATGTGGAGTTTGTCCATCGTGAAAATCAGATTCTGATCAGTTTGATCATGAATCCCACGATTCCTAGGCTCATAGAAAATAGCTAAGAAAACCTACACAGCATAGATATTCACAGAAAATGCAATTTGTATACTAGACGTCGCAAAAATAAAGAATTCATCAGTCAAATCCTTGCATGCGCGAAGCCAAAGCTTCTCGTTCCCACTAGATAAGGATCTAAAGGGCCACGGGGTTACTTTAATATTTAACAAAACTAGAAAGAAAGCTAGATTTAAGTAAATCTTAGCCATTCTAGCTTCCCGGTTCCGGTTGGACCTATTTTGGACTGTTTGAAAGGTAGAAGGGGCTAGATTTAAATAAATCTAATTCGCCAAATTTATATTAAAATAAATTCATATCAAATGAATAATTAACAGATATTTAATCACAATGAATAGAGGATATATATATATATACGAAAGTTGTAAAGGGCGACGGATTTTCAATCTCGGGCCCGAACATAAATGTATATATATATAAGATGTAAAGGGCGACGTATTTCTAATCCCAGGCCCAGACAGATATATATATATATATATATATATATATATATATATATATAAGCTAAAAAAATAGTCACGGAGTAATCCAGGCTCGACAGAAAAGTAAGGATATATATATTTATAAAAGCTGTAAAAGAGCCACGAAGTGATCCAGGCTTGACAGAATGTAAATATATATATATATATATATATATATATATATATATATAAGCTGTAAAGAGCCAAGAAATGATCCAGGCTCAACGGAATGTATATATATATATATATATATATATATATATATATATAGTTTGCATTACTGTCCGAGCCTAGGATTGGAAATCCGTCGCCCTTTACATCTTTTCTATATATATATATATATTTATTTATAAAAGCGATAAAAAGGCCACGAATTTCCAATCTAGACCGAACTGAAATATATAAATGTTAGTATATACAGTTAGTATATATATATTACAGCAATAATAGCCACGAATTAGCAATCCAGACCAAACGAAGTCAAAAATTTATATATATATATATATATATATATATATATAGTTATATATATACAAGCAGTAATGCCTCGGATTTGCAATTCGGGCTTGACAGAATTGAAATTTAGTATATATATAGTCAGTTATATATATAATAAAACTAAAAAGGCCACGAATCAACGATCCAGGCCAAACAAGTTAGTACATATATATATATATATATATATATATGCACAAAAGCGAGTAAAAGCCACGGATCGACGATCCAGGCTGTGCAAATAAAAAAAACGTATATATGTACTAAAATATACTAAAAAGTAAGAAAAACCGACCATGGAACTAAGTTTCGGGAAAAACCAGGAGATGAAACTTTACATGCAAGTGCAAATATACGTAATAAAGTAGGAAATGAGTTCTGATCATAAAAAAACTTACAATGGGCTGCTACACGGGCTTTTTGCGACTTAGTAGGCTTCAAATGGACGTTTCATCCGATTAATTTTTGATATGTGGTAGAATATACGTATACCAACGTGTTAGAAGAATAAAATCGAAGTTTGGAGTACAAGAACTAGGGCTAAGAGACGAAATGGGCAGAGTTCCAGAGCGTTTTCCTTATTTTTTTTCTTCTTTTTTGAAAGGGTGGGGGTTATATTTAAAGACCCGATGGTAACGGGTCTACCCGCGGTAGCTGCGGGTCTACCTACTGCTGTTTGTGGTGGGCCCCACCTGGTGGGTCCCGTTGTCTCGAAGTATGTGCACTCCGACCAATTCGCAGTCTGCTAGAACCTTCATAACTTTTGATCCGGGAGTCCGCTTGAGGCGTGCTATACCTTTATGGAAAGCCTTTTCCTAAAGCTACACAATGACATGGGATTTGACCATTTCTGAATCCAAGAAGAAGAGTTTATGACCAGATCTTTATTTTTTCGCGGTCCGTTCGTTGTGCTGTCTTGTGCAATTTTCACTCGGGATCGATGTTATGGCTCTTTCTGACCTTCATTGCATCAATTTGGCTTGTTTCTGACTGATTTGGCTTCAAGTCAGTAAAATGACCATTTTGCCATTCCAGGGGTTGCCTCCAGGATTGATATGGTTTTCGACTGTTTCTCGAGATCGTTTTCGAGGTTTTGATCCCAGCCGACTCTGTTCTTCCTCTGGGTTATCTACGATGTTGACTTGGTCTCTCAGGGTTGTTGTTGGGGCTTGACGTGGTTATAAATGTCTTTCTCGGGGTTATCTCCGGGATTTGACTACTGTCGACTTTTGTCTGTCTTCAGGGATATCTCTGAAGTTGGCTTGATGATTTCCTAGGGCTTTCTCCGAGGTTCTGGTTTGATGTCGTAATCCTCCAGGGTTGTTCTCCAAAGTGGAAAAAGACACTTTTGCCCTCCTGTAATATGGTTAGTAACAGGAAAACGAAATTTTGAGTGTCTACAATTCCTTTTCAACATTGAATTTCATTAAGTCAAATTGTATCCACATAAGCACTCTTCTATGATCCGCAAACTTACTCAACTTAGTTACCATGAAGCAAAACCCATGCACACCACTCAAGACTCAATACATACTTTTCCTTCTTTATTTTTTTTACTAGAACCCTTTCATTTTTCTCTTTATTTTCGGTGAATGCATTTTATGCTCTGTTTCACCTTCCTTAATCTTACTTTTGTAAGTGAGTGCAATTTTATGCTCCATCTCACTTATTCGCACGTGTTTATGGGAGAGTGCATTTTACGCTCCATCTCGTCCCACCACATGGTTTCTCTTTTATTTCTTTTTCTCTTTTCCAACAATTTCTTTGATTTTCAACTTTTTGATTATTTTTTTTCACATCGTCCTGCAAAAAGCATATGCAGTTCAATAGTTCTAAAGCATGAGATTAGTGCACATAGACAACTCCATAGATATCTAAGACAAATGAGCATATGTCATATGTTCAAGTACTCATGCGATACAAATTCAATTCAAATCAATTACTATGGATTATGACTTAGTTTTTCTCAATCATTAACCAATTAAGCATCAAACTGATTTTGAAATTTAGCATTGATTTTCAATTTTTGACTTTAACATTCGAACACATAGGCAAATAGAATTATGGAACTCAAATTTTTCATAAATTTCCAAAAGGCATCAAATTTTCAAATTTCCTATCAAAATCGGATCAATATCCCTAATTAAAATAAAAACCTAAATCTTTCCCCCCACACTCAAACCTTGCATTGTCCCCAATGTAAGAAAATCATGCAAAGAAGAAAGAACTACATGTAAATAAAAAAAACTAATAAGTTAAGGGACAGAAAAATCAAATCTGAGATTTTGGGTTGCCTCCCAAGCAGCTGCCCTTATTTATTGTCATTGGCTTGACATCATCCTTCTCATTCTATGTTATCGGAGTTATGAACTTCAAGTGGACTGGTAACGGTTTCAATTCATTAGGGATATCCTTCAGATCCTGATTTTGCTCAATTCCAGCCTTCAAATCCTCGTTGTATATTTGCTCAAGAGATTACTGCAATATTGAGTCAACAACATCAGTAGAAAAAATAGAATTAATATTACCAATATACCTTTTAACTTAATATATGCTGAACTGGACATGTGCCTCATCCAACTCCATAGTTAAGGTCCCATGGTATGTATCATGTAATGCTTTTGTTGTTTGCACCGATGTATCATCTATATCCTCTTTGTAAAGATCTGTAGAACTTATCAAATTTTTCTCCTCTTCCTCTTATTCATCCTTTTTAGATTTTGAATACACGATTTCTTCTTCAAATTCAGTGGTAGCCTCAAACACTTCCAACTGGTTTCCACTAGTGAACTCCTCATCATCTTTAAGTTCTTGTTCCCTATTCAACATTTTTTCCAGAAAATTTTTCATACGACTCTGTATATAACTCAGAATTTTTTCTAACTTTCCAATTCCTTCTTAGAACTTGTGGGAAAGGTAGTATCGGTTCATAAACCGAAAGAGGTGGAAATTTTTGCTTCAGTACAACGCTGCTGCTTGTTTCACTATTGTCTGACTTGTTTTGCTCTGAAAGCATTGACTTTCTTTGCTGCCAATCCTCTGCACCGCATCTCAATGTTATTACACTTACATTCTCAATAGTTTGAGAAAGTAACCTCCCTGAGCCTTGAGATTCCAACCTCTTTACTGTGGTTGCAAGCTGACCAACTTGGTCCCTCAGATCTTGAACAGAAGTTGTTGTCTCCTGCAGGAACTGTTGTGTCTGATTCATGAACTGTTGTGTTTGGTTCATGAATTCCTTAAACATATCCTCCATAGATGTCCCAGAATTGACAGGTACTTCTTGGTTTTCTATGTGGTACTGAGGTTGAGCTTGCTGAAAACGTTGCGTATTCCTTGCAGCCATTTGTCGAACTATAGTAGTTAATTCAGAAACCTGTTGCTCAAGATTACAAGTACTCACCTCCTTTACCCTTTGTGATGTATGAGTCATCCTAGTACCATACTGCTGTGAGTTGGCTGCCATGGTTGTAATTAAGTTTTGTGCAGTGTCTGGAGTTTTGTCTACCAATGTTCCTCCACTTGCTGCATTAATCATGCTTCTATGCATTGGTAGCAACCCTCATAGAAGTACTGGATCAAGTGTTGATCATCAATTCCGTGAGGCGAATAGCTAGAACACAACTTCTTGAACCTTTCCCAATACTCATAGAGATTCTCTCCATTGAACTGCCTGATTCCACATATCTTCTTTCCTATATCGGCAACTCTTGATGCAGGAAAATATCTCTCCAAGAATAACCTTTGCATATCAATCCATGATCGTATTGATCCTGAAGGCAGATAGTATAACTAGTCTTCAGCCAAATCTGCTACAGAGAATGGAAAAAGTCTAAGCTTGTTCTACACCTCTGTCACTCCTTGTCACTCCACGTGGAACTTCTTTAGATGCTTATATGGATTTTCACTTGTAAGACCACGACAAGTAGGCAAAAGACGAATTAGTCCAGAGTTAAGTTCAAAAGCAACATCTAAAGTAGGATACTCAATACAAAAATATGGTTGATTCAGATCAGGAGTAGCCAGTTCTTTCAAAGTTCTGTTATTGTGTGGCACTGCCATCTCTTCCTCTTCAAGTAATGGAACAAGAGCTTCTTTTGTATCTGTAGTTTTCTCTATCTCTTGATCAAAATTTAAGTCAATAAAGTGAGATGATTGAGTCATAAAATAAAAAGAAAAAGAAAAAAAATAATAAAAATAAACGAAAACAAAGAATTAAAAAAAATATAACACTCCCCCTGACAACGGCGCCAAAATTTGAAAGCTGTTGTTTATACTCCTAAATTTACCTCACTTTCACTTTACAAATTCAAACAATTAGCACAGTAGTAAGCAAGGGTCGATCCCACAGAGAGTGATTTGTTTTATATTTATCCTACGATTTCTAATTACAGGGGATTTTGAATTGATTAACTAAATTAACAAGAATAAACTGATAAGAATTAACAATAAATAAAAAGCTTCAGTTCTTCAATTAAGTATCACCTTTTCACAATTATGGAGTAATCAAGTTTTACAGTATTTACCCTTCAGTGAAACTATTAGCCCTAGATAGCAACAAGCTCTACCACCCGAAATTCTCCTTAGATCGTCACTGTATGAAACAAACTCTTCATCAGATTCTAACTGTAAAACAACCTAGAACAAGCTCTCTAGATTTAATATGATAGAAGCATTAAGAAATAGAGAATTATGCTAATCCAAGCAACAAACACATAAGCTCAATTTGTTCAATTTATTTTCTGATAATCTTAGCAATACACAAAGGCTTGTCCATAATTAGTATCACTAATTTGCTACTTGTGATGAAGACAGTTATCAATTACACGTAATACCAATCTTAATCTAGCAGATGATATCAATTCACTAATTTAATCATGCAGAAACCAAATTAGTAGATTGAATAACATACAAGAAGTTAAAGTAGATTATCAGAATAAATCTCATGCAAGAAAGAATAAATAAAGTAAACTTGATCAAACCGTTAATTGTGAATAAGGTTCAACATCCCTCCAGAACTGAATTGAAAGTATTAGCCCATGTCTTCAATGTTGTAGATGATATAATATAGAATATGATTGAATGGTAGAATGGATAATACCATGACTATTACATCTATTTATAGTGCTAGACAAAGTCCTAAATTCTATAAGAACTATAAATCCAAATTCTAAAAAGAATTATAAATCATAACTAGTTTTCATAAAGAAATAGAATCTAATAAATAAATAAAATCTCAGTCCAAAGCAATCCTAATTTTAATAGAAATATCAATCTAATTCCATGTAGAAAGATGCCAAAATCTGCTTTTAGAAACTTTCCAAAAATTCAAGATTTCCAAATTTTCTTTTTCTCTTCAATTCAGCTCATAATCAACTTGTTTCCATCCTTTTAGCTTTAATTCACCTGAAAATAATAAACAACTTATTAAGCTCATATACACATGAAACATGCAATAAAACCAAATGTAAAGGAATAAAACATCATGAATATTGTGTACTTATCAAATTCCCCCACACTTAGTCTTTTACACTTCCTCGTGTAAACCAAAAGTTTGATTTCCAAAAAAACTCTACTCAACCATAATGTCAAAAGATTTCAAGATCAAATCATGATTATCAATACTAAACCCACAAAAACATAATCAATGCTTCATCAATTAACTCAAAACAACAACCATGCCTTTTCACCATTAAATTTTATTAAGTCAAATTGTATCTACATAAGCATTCTTTTATGATCCACATACTTACTCAACTTAGTTACTATGGAGCAAAAATCATGCACACCACTCAAGACTCAATACATACTTTTCCTTCTTTATTTTTTTTACCAGAACCCTTTCATTTTCCTCTTTATTTCCTGTGAATGCACTCCGTTTCACCTTCCTCAATCTTACTTTTGTAAGAAAGTGCATTTTATGCTCCATCTCACTTATTCGCACTTGTTTATGGGAGAGTGTGTTTTACGCTCCATCTCATCCCACGACATAGTTTCCCTTTTCCTTCTTTTTCTCTTTTTCAACAATTTCTTTGATTTTCAACTTTTCTGATTTTCTTTTCACATGGTCCTGCAAAAAGCATAAGTAGTTTAATAGTTCTAAAGCACGAGATTACTGCAGATAGACAACTCAGCAGATAACTAAGACAAATAAGTATATATCACATGTTCAAATACTCATTCGACACAAATTCAATTCAAATCAATTACTATGGATTATGACTTAGTTTTTCTCAATCATTAACCAATTATGCATCAAACAGATTTTGAAATTTAGCATTGATTTTTAATCTTTGACTTTAAACTTCGAACACATAGGCAAATAGAATTATGGAACTCAAATTTTTTAAAAATTTCCAAAAGGCATCAAATTTTCAAATTTCCTTTCAAAATCGAATAAATATCCCTAAATAAAATAAAAACTTAAATCTTTCCCCCCACACTCAAACCTTACTTTGTCCCCAATGTAAGAAAATCATGCAAAGAAGAAAGAACTACATGTAAATAAAAAATCTAATAAGTAAAGGGATAGAAAAATCAAATCTGAGATTTTGGGTTGCCTCCCAAGCAGCTGCCCTTGTTTATTGTCATTGGCTTGACATCATATTTCTCATTCTATGTAATCGGAGTTGTAAACTTTAAGTGGACTGGTAACGGTTTCAATTCATTAGGGACATCCTTTAGATCCTGATTTTGCTCCATTCCAACCTTCAAATCCTTCTTGTATATTGCTCAAGAGATTCCTGCACTATAGAGTCAACAACATCAGTAGAAAAAAATAGAATTAATATTGCCAAGATACCTTTTAACTTGATATATGTTGAATTGGACATGTGCCTCATCTAATTCCATAGTTAAGGTCCCATGGTATGTATCATGTAGTCTTTTTGTTGTTTGCATCAATGTATTATCTATATCCTCTTTGTAAAGATCTGTAGAACTTATCAAATTGTTCTCCTCTTCCTCTTGTTCATCCTTTTTAGATTTTGAATACCTGATTTCTTCTTCAAATTCAGTAGTAGTCTCAAGCACTTCCAACTGGTTTCCACTAGTGAACTCCTCATCATCTTTAAGTTCTTGTTCCCTATTCGCCATTTCTTCCAGAATTTTTTCATACGACTCTGTATATAACTATGAATTTTTTCCAACTTTCCAATTCCTTCTTAGAACTTGGGGGAAAGGTAGTATCGGTTCATAAGCTGAAAGAGGTGAAAATTTTTGGTTGATTACAACATTGCTGCTTGTTTCACTATTTTCTGACCTATTTTATTTTGAAAGCATTGACTTTCCTTGCTGCCAATCCTCTGCACCACATCTCAATGTTATTGCACTTACATTCTCAATAGTTTGAGAAAGTTACCTCCCTGAGCCTTGAGATTTTAACCTCCCTACTGTGGTTACAAGTTGACCAACTTGGTCCCTCAGATCTTGAACAGAAGTTCTTGTCTCCTGCTGGAACTATTATGTCTGATTCATGAACTGTTGTGTTTGGTTCATGAATGCCTTGAACATATCCTCTATAGATGTCACATAATTGACATGAACTTCTTGGTTTTCTGTGTGGCACTGAGGTTGAGCTTTTTGAAAACCTTTCGTATTCCTTGTAGCTATTTGTCGAACTATAGCAGTTAATTCAGAAACATGTTGCTCAAGATTAAAAGTGCTCACCTCCTTTACCCTTTGTGATGTATGAGTCATCCTAGTACCATAGTGCTGTGAGTTGGCTGCCATGGTTGTAATTAATTTCTTTCCAGCATCTGGAGTTTTGTCTACCAGTACTCCTCCACTTGCTGCATCAATCATGCTTCTATCCACTGGTAGCAACCCCTCATAGAAGTACTGGATCAAATGTTGATCATCAATTCCATGAGGTGGATAGCTGGAACACAACTTCTAGAACGTTTGCCAATACTCATAGAGATTCTCTCCATTGAACTGCCTGATTTCACAAATCTCTTTTCCTATATCTGCAACTCTTGATGCAGGAAAATACGTCTCCAAGAATAACCTTTGCATATTAGTCCATGATCATATTGATCTTGAAGGCAGATAGTATAACTAGCCTTTAGCCAAATCTTCTAAGGAGAATGGAAAAAGTCTAAGCTTGACCTGCTCCTTTGTCACTCCTTGTGCTTTCATCAGTGGAA
Source organism: Panax stipuleanatus (assembly GCA_020205555.1). Taxonomy (NCBI): domain Eukaryota; kingdom Viridiplantae; phylum Streptophyta; class Magnoliopsida; order Apiales; family Araliaceae; genus Panax; species Panax stipuleanatus. Next base: position 94,908,820 of record CM035120.1, read on the forward strand.
CACACCACGTGGAACTCCTTTAGATGCTTATATGAATTTTCACTTGTAAGACCACAAAAACTAGGCAAAAAAACAATTAATCTAGAGTTAAGTTCAAAAGCAACATCTAAAATAGGATACTCAATACAAAAAGATGGTTAATTCAGGATCAGGAGTAGCCAGATCTTTCAAAGATCTATTATTGTGTTGCACCGCCATCTCTTCCTCTTCAAGTAATGGAACAAGAGCTTCTTTTGTATATGCAGTTTTTCCCTATCTCTTGATCAAAATTTAAGTCAATAAAGTGAGAGGATTGAGTCTCAAAACAAAAGAAAAAGAAAAAGGAAAAGAAAATAATAAAAATAAACGAAAACACATAATAAAAAAAATAACACTCCCTCAGCAACGGCGCCAAAATTTGAGAGCTGTCGTTTACACTCCTAAATTTACCTCACTTTCACTTTACAAATTAAAACAATTAGCACAGTAGTAAGCAAAGATCGATCCCACAGAGAGTGATTTATTTTATATTTATCCTATGATTTCTAATTAAAGGGGATTTTGATGAATTAATTAACTAAATTAATAATAATAAACTAATAAGAATTAACAATGAATAAAAAGCTTCAGTTCTTCAGTTCCGTATCACCTTTTCGCAATTATAGAGTAATCAAGTTTCACAGTATTTACCCTTCAATAAAACTATTAGCCCTAGATAGCAACAAGCTCTGCTACCTAAATTTCTGCTTAGATCGTCACTGTATGAAACAAGCTCTTCACCAGATTCTAACTGTAATACAACCTAAAACAAGCTCTCTAGATTTAATATGACAGAAGCATTAAGAAATAGAGAATTAGGCTAATCCAAGCAACAAACACATAAGCTCGATTAGTTTAACTTGTTTCCTGATAGCCTTAGCAATACACAAAATTTATCCACAATTAGTATCACTAATTTGCTACTTGTGATGAAGACAGATATCAATTACACGTAATAGCAATCTTAATCTAGCAAATGATATCAATTCACTAATTTAATTCTGCAAAAATCAAATTAGTAGATTGAATAGCATACTAGAAGTTAAAGTAGATTATCAGAATAAATCTCATGCAAGAAAGAATAAATAAAGTAAACTTGATCAAACCGTTAATTATGAATAAGGTTCAACATCCCTTCAGAACTGAATTGAAAGTATTAGCCCATGTCTTTAATGTTGTAGATGATAGAATATAGAATATGATTGAATGGTAGAATGAATAATACCCTGAATATTATATCTATTTATAGTGCTAGACAAAGTCCTAAATCCTATAAGAACTAGAAATCCAAATCCTAAAAGGAATTACAAATCATAATTAGTTTTCATAAAAAAATAGAATCTAATAAGGAAATAAAATCTCAGTCCAAAGCAATCCTAATTCTAATAGCAATATCAATCTAATTCTATGTAGAAAGACGCCAAAATCTGCTTTTAGAAACTTTCCAAAAATCTAAGAAATTTTCTTTTTCTCTTCAATTCAGCTCCAAATCAACTTGTTTCCATCTTTTCAACTTTAATTCACCTGAAAACAATAAACAACTTATTAAGCTCATATACACATGAAACATGCAATAAAACCAAACGTAATGGAATAAAAAATCATGAATATTGTGTAATTATCAATACCGGTAATAAACTTTTATCACAGTCAACTCTTTGACTCTTTAAAACTTTTCCCACCAGTCTGGACTTATAGGTCTCCACCTTGCCATTTGCTCCAAAGATCTATTTCAGATTTTATGGTCACCTGCCATTTCTCTTAGTATCTTACAACTCTTAGCCTCATTGTATATAACTGGATCATCATCTTCTATGATGCGTACCTCATCGTCATCATTTATGATGAATCCATACATCCCAAGTATCTTCAATACTATTCCAAATTTACGATTCGGTTGTGGTACAATAGGTCTATCTACAGGTTCCTTTTATTTGACTTATAGTGCTTTGTGGTTCTTGAACTCCTTCAAGATCTGTTATCCTCCCACTAGCCCCTTCAATGATAAACACTTTATCTTAGAAGGCAACATTTTTTGCACCAAACACCTTTTGCTAAGTAGGATTATAGAACATTTATACCCTAAACTTACTTTAGGATGTCCCACAAATCTGCACTTGTCAAATCTTGTCCCAAGATTATACTTTTTGAAGCATTTTCACATAAGTTGGACAACCCCTTATCTTAACATACTTAAGATTAAGAATCCTCCCTGTCCATAACTCTTATGGAGTCTTGGGTCCGAATTTTGAGGATACCTTTTTCATAGATATGCAGCCATTTCTAGGGTATTACCCTAGAAGGATACTGGAATGTCGATAAAAATTATTATGGACCGCACCATGTCCAACAAGGTACGATTTCTCCTTTTAGATATACCAATCAATTATTATGTATCAGGAAGCGTCCATTGTGAGAAAACTATTTAAGATGATCTTAAAATTTATTGCACAAGTATTTATTCCTCAATCCAATCGAAGAATCATAATACATTGCCAATTAGTTTTTCTTCAAAATTTTTTGAACCTTTCAAATGATTCAGACTTGTATTTCATTAAATACATAAATTCAACTCTTTGAATGATCATCTCCTTTTTTTTTACTAGTTTGTTCAATTTGCAAAATTATTTTCATGTAAGTTAAATATGTTAAGTACATTCAGTAAATTACCAACACCATATGAAACATTTTATCATAAATATAACAACTGTTGTTCTTTATTAAAATATCAAAACCATCTATATCCAATAAAAAAATTGAAATAATGTTTCTTATAAGTGTTAGAACATAATATTAATTATTTAAACTAATGGGCTTGCCCGCAGGCAGTGCTAAACAATAAGTTCATGCGGTTAATGAACCAACCTTTTCTCCATTCCCCACACGTAGGATGACTTCTCCTTGTTTAGCTTTCTACTTCTGCTTGATCCTTTGATAAATCTGTATTTATGAAAATCACAGCCCGTAACCAATACCCAAGTAGAAACTTAACTTACTAAAATATTTATTTCAATCATGAACAAACCTGTATATGTAACCGAAGCTTCACTAAGCTTCTTCTGGTTAGCCTCTACAAGATGCTTCTCCCAGTTTCTATTCTAGTATCTAGGCTTATTGTAGTGGAAGCAAACTCCTTTGTTATCCGTATCAGTTTTGTTCTTATTATCCTTTGTATTTACCATTCTATGTACCTTCTTTGAATTATTCTTATTTTCAGAAGATCCTTTGGCCCTTACCAGTAAGACTTGGTCTTTCATGGTTGGAAAGTGACTCTCAATAGTTTTTGAACATGTTAAGCAAATCAGAGAGGCTGGCATCTAGCTTGTTCATGTGAAAATTTCATAACAATTGTGAGAAGGAGTCCAGAAGTGACTGCAAGATCAAATCTTGGCTCAACTCTCCATGTGACGAACGAGATTTTTGTAATTTGTTTTAAATATTTATTGAATTAAATAAATATTTTTGTTGATTTATTTATTGAGTTAAATAAATATTTGATGAAATTGTGGTAGATTAATTTAATTAAATGTGTTAAATTAATTAAATTAATGTGGAACAATTTTATAGTTCAAAGTGTGAATTTAATTACGATAATTAAATTAAATGAGTTGTTTAATAGTTATAATATTGTTCTAATTAATTTAATAATTAATTAGAGATTGAATGATTTGTCATAATTAATAAATAAGAATTTTAATTATGTAATGATTTGATTTAATGTGTAATATTTTTTTTTATTTAATTGAATTTAAATAATATTACTTGATTAATTAAGTGCGACGAATAAACCATATAATAAACAAGTTAATTAAAATAAACTAAAAAGGAGTTTTAAGTGACAAACCAAATATGGCCTTAAGAACATGGGAGCAGTTAAGGCCATGTTGCACTTAACCGCTACCCATATTGTGCCAGTTACTTTTTATACGTATAGATTATCAGTATTCTTTCATTCCTTATTTTGTTAAGTCAGACAAAATACAAAGAGAAAAAAGAGAGAGTTTGAGAGAAAATTGAGAGATTGAAGAAGATTTGAAGAATCAAATAAAGCTTTCTATCATCTTTGTGCAATCTAAACAACTTATCAAAGGTAATTTCTTATATTCAAACTTTAATTTACGTTCTTGAGTTTTCTCCATGAAAATTTATTTTAGTTCTCTGTAAATGGAGTTTGAAGACTAAATTATTAAGAAATTAATTATATATGTTTACTAGTATGCATAATCCATTTATATATGATTTGTATGTGGTTTAAAGTAATCAAATCAATGAAATTATGTTTACAATTGGAGTTTTAATTTTACAAAGAAGTAATATTTGAATATGGCTTATATATGCAAAATTTATGTTTAAATTGCATATTAATCGATGAATTGATGATTGATTATGTTTATACATGCAAAAATAAAAAGAACGAAACTTAAACGGAATGATTTGACGTTATAACGAATCTGTAATATGTGATTTCATAAAATTTGACAAAACTGTGAAAAATAGCATTAACATGGAATTTATGGGTTTAAATTTAGGTGTTTATGTGATTTATGTTGTTAGAATCATGCTAGAAAGGTTGGGTATTGATCTTATATGAATTATAATGTCTGGGTATGCTTAATTTGTGCTATGAACAAAGAAATTGGACTTTATTGGCTTTTTATGTGTTCTTCGCGAGCCTTGTCTGCGTCTCACTGTGTCGCGGCACCGCAGCGCCTGTTCTGTGAAGAAATAGGGCGTTGTAACGCCCTAGCAGTGCCTGACGTGGAGTCGTGGCGCCGAAGCACCTGTTCAGAGAGTAAATAGAGCTCCGCAGCGCCAAGACCCGAGCTGCAGCGCCTGTTGAAGTCTTAATAATAGCGCGACAGCACCTGGTCACGCTGCAGCGCTGACTTCCAGTTCATTTTGGGGCGCTGCAGCGCCACTTGGCAATTTTGCCCAGAAATTTTTATCTAATTATATAAGCCTAGAAAAGGTGATTTAAATCTAATCTAATGAACATGAAAATATAATGATCATGTAATGAGATGTTAAAATAGATTATTAACATGTCAATGATAGTTTTACGTGATTACTTGATGAGTTGTATATGGGGTTTAAACTCATTAATTGTTAAGTTTAAAAGCTTATGTTTGTGGTTTGATTAATATAATCATACTTAGGGTTAAGTTAAGTTAAAAGGGAATTTACTCCTGATGCTAGTTATGTTATAATTAATTGGTATTGTGAATGTAATGGTATGTAAGATTAATTGAGGAACGTGAATAGTAATTGTCTAAACTACTCACGAGGCAAGTTTTCTTACCTTATCTTGATTACAATTACGCAAGTTTCTAAACTCAAATCTTTAATTGAGCAAGTTCTTTAATTATATTTCTATATTGATCAAGTTCATACTCTTGTTTATTCAAGTCTACGATTCCATATGAAATGTTCTAATTATTATATTCATTCAATTATCAAATCTTGGATTTAAATATCGTTTACCTTATTGAATTCAAACCTTGAATGGCTAGTGAACCCTTCTTGATTCGACTAGTCCATAATTGATGAGTGTTCTAAATTCTAAAACTACTATTGAAGCTTATCCAAATTAAACTTCCTTTGCTGCAGAATCTGATGTCAAACTGAGATGAACAACCCTTTATAAGGGATTATTTTACGCGTTAGCATTGAGATGTTGTGCACATACTTGGTAATAAGGGCTGATCTCCCTAAGTACGAGAAGTAAGGTCCATATAGTCTTACGATTGTTAAAGGTTTAAGGTAGAAATACTTGATAACCTGGGACATAGTTCTTGGTCTTGTGACTCAGATGTACTTTTGATTCTTGTCTTCTATCTTGTTTCAAAAGCCGAGTCCTTCTATTATCCAGTATCCATTGTTTACTCTCATGTTTTCATTATTATTATTGTTATACTTGTGGGCAATTATTGCTCACTCTTGCATGATATCATTACAGCTAAGGTTGAAAGGGTTGATGAGTCATCTACCAGTAAAGGCAAAGGCAAAGCAAATAAGTGTTGAAGACTTGTTTATTATTATTTGAGAATGTTATTGTTAAGACTTATTATGTTATGTTTAAACCTTATTTGCTTATGATGTTTCCGCATTTGAAGTTTTAAGGTTAGATAACACAGGGATTGATTATTTATGGTATTGTAACCCCTTAAGGGTAGGATTTCTATTTTTAATTATGAGTTTCATTTAATATGGGTAGTTAGATGTGTTATTATTGGACAGTGAACAACACCAAATCCTGTGGAATTGAAGTACCCGGATTTGGGGGTGTCACAAGTTGGTATCAGAGCTGTAGGTTATGAACCTTAGGTGGGGAAACCTTAGGGTAGTATCCTTATAAGAGATCGAAAACATAGTAGTGATACACTCTTATCGAGTTCTAAGAAATGAATTAAGGAATTCATTGAATATAATAAAAGACTTTATGTGCTATGTACTTATGTGATATACTTATGTGCTCGTGAGTATCGATTAACATCACGTAGTAACTAAAAACTTAAAATTTTGATTGTCAGGATGTCTAATGTTGGAGGATCCAGTCAGCCTAGGGAGGTTGAGCCCCGAGTAGCTAGAGAGGAGGAGCTCCGAGACATTCATACCCTCTGGGAGCAGTTGGTTCGAAGAGAGCCATCTCCGTTGATCACTGTCATGGGTCAGGAGTATGAGCCTGCGTTTGATTAAGAGGAGGACTCTGAGAAGATAGAGGTAGAGGCTGAGGAGGAGGATGAAGACCCTGAGGGGTTTCCACCAAACTCTATCAATGCTGAGATGTATGATGAGCTTTATGACCGTAACATAGAGTTACAGGATAGTGTTAGAGAATTGAAGAAATTGGCAGATGTACAACAGGCTGCTATAGGACAAAAGGATGACTAGATTGAGGATCTTGAATAACGTCTTGGAGACGTGGAGTGGAAACTGGATCAGGTAGAGAGCCAAAATGAAGAGTTGTCGGCTGAGATAAAGAAGCTGAAGAATGACATGAGTGAGGAGTCGGTGAAGCGTGTTAGAGCAGAGGACTCTTGGATGAAGGCTTCTCGACGTGCAGATCTTGTTGATGACAAATATTGGGCAAAGAATGCTAGGATTGAGGATACAGACTACACCTTTCAGACAGCGATTGATAGGGCCCAGGATCGAGTTGTTTACTATTCAATTCAGTTCGAGGAATTACATTGGTACTTGCTGGATCGTAGGACGATGTTCCGTATCATGGAGGAAGAACGCAGAGAGGCTGTTGGACGTCTTAGTATGACGTGATAGGAAGAGTTATGTGAATATTCTATGGTAGTTAATAATATAAATTCCAATGTGATTATAAACAATGGAATATGATGATTTAATCCTGAAGATTCTTTATCTCGGGAAAGTTGATGTAAATAGCGGTGATGCTATCTTTTCTATGTTTAAATCTTTTGAACGAATAAAATATCAGAGTTTGTTTGAGATGTTATGTGTTAAGTGATAATCTTAAAATGTTTAAGCTATGTCTTAAATACTTAAGAAATTGTGTAATGATATAATAAACATATATCTTAAACAGAAAAATGCCGCCAAGAAGACGCCAAACCCGATAGCACGCTCAAGAAGGATCGACTAATAACAACAACAACGAAGCCAATACTAATCCCATGTAGCAATTTGTTAGCCTATTAACGGGAGAACTTACGAACCAACCGCAAGCTCCATAAGCCAGGTTGTTTAAGGATTTTAAGGTAGTAGGACCGCCAGAGTTTAGGGGATCTATGAATCCGATTGAAGCCTATACTTGGGTGATGGAGATGGAGAAGGTGTTCAATGTTGCTAGGGTTAGTGACGACCAGAAGACTGCCTTCATAACATTTATGCTGAAGTCAGAGGCCAGCTACTGGTGGCAGGCAAACAAGGTTCGAGGAGGACAGAGTGTAATCACATGGGATAGGTTCAAGGAGATGTTCTTTGAGATGTACTTCCCAACAAACTCTCAGAACCAGATGAAGTTTTAATTGCTGGAGCTGAAGCAGGGTAACATGTCCGTACTAGAGTACGCCACAAAGTTCAACGAGTTGCAAGGTTTGTAACTTATCAGGTGAATACGGAAGAGAGGAAGGCTAGAAGGTTTGAATAGGAGCTGAAGCCTTGGTTGTACATCAAGGTGTCAATGTTCCAATTGAACACTTTTGCAAGAATTTGGGGGAAGGCGATCATCACAAGAATTTGGGGGAAGGCGATCATCACAGAAGGTGGGAACGATGCTCTGACCAGGTATAATCAGGAACATAAGAAGAAGAATGAAGGTGAAAATAATAAGTCTAGTGGCAGCAATGGTGGAGGTGGTAATAATCAAAAGAGGAAGTGGAATGATAATATGTCTACTGGAAGTTAGCAAGGAAGTCATAAGAAGAAGGTGGAGGCTTGTCCTACCCGCGGGAAGAATCACCTGGGGGTATGCATGAAGGGGAAGAGGGTTTGCTACAACTGTGGTCAAGAAGGTCACATAGCAACAAATTGCCCTAATCCTAAGAAGGGCGCTTGCTTCATTTGTGGGTCGAGGGACCATCTGGCTAGAGATTGTCCCAAGAAGGCAGCAGGAGGAGCAGGAGCAAGTGGAAGTAGAAGAACCAGCGGTGGTAGCACTCTAACTATCATTGGATAGAAGCCAACAAACTGACCTACTGCCAGAACTTTCAACATGACCGTGCAGGATGATGTTCAGTTACGTGATGTGGTGTCAGGTATCATTCCGATAAATAATATAAATGCTTACGTATTATTTGATTCGGGTGCTACTTGTTCATTTATATCCGATGACTTTGCTAAGAATCTATAATTGCCTAAGGAGGAATTAGATTACCCTTTGAACATAGAAATTGCAAATAGGGAAGTGATTCCTTTTAGGTTCGTACACAAGAACTATAGGGTGGACATTAAGGGAAACATGATGATCGTAGATCTAATCCAGATTAAACTTTGGGTATTCGACGTTATTTTGGAAATGGATTGGCTATTCAATTATGGGGCGATAATTGATTGTCAAAAGAAGTGTATTAACCTTATGACCCGTCAAACGTTGTATTTTATGGCAGCAAGTTGCCTAGACAAACGAGTTATCTGACGATGATGCAGGCCAAGAAGTTGTTGAAACAAGGTTGCGTAGGGTATTTAACCTGCATATTCGATAGTCGAAAGGAGGGTCCGAAACCAGAGGAGATACCTGTCGTTAGTGACTTTATAGACATATTTCTAGATGACTTGTCAGGACTTTTGCCAGATAGGGAAGTGGAATTTGTGATTGATCTAGCTCCAGGAACTCCCCTTATATCGAAGGCCCCGTACCGTATGGCTCCGATGGAGATGAAAGAATTAATAGTGTCGCTACAAGAGCTATTGGACAAGAAGTATATTCAGCCGAGCGTATCGCCGTGGGGAGCGCCGATGTTATTCGTTAAGAAGAAGGACGGATCGATGCGGCTTTGCATTGACTACAGGGAGTTAAACAAGGTTACGATTAAGAATAAGTATCCATTGCCAAGGATCGACAACTTGTTTGACCAGCTAAAAGGAGCTAGATATTTCTCAAAAATATACTTGAGAAATGGTTACCATCAGTTGAAGGTGTGGAAAGAAGATGTTCCGATGACAGCATTTATGACTCGTTATGGTCACTACGAGTTTCTGGTGATGTTATTTAGTCTAACGAATGCTCCTGCAGCATTTATGGACCTAATAAGCAGGGTGTTTAAACCATTTTTGGATAAATTCATGGTTGTGTTTATTGACGATATTCTGGTATATTCTAAAACCAAGGAGGAACAAGTGGAACATTTGAAGGTAACATTTGAGGCGTTAAGAAGAGAGAAGTTGTACACTAAGTTTTTAAAATATAAATTCTGGATAGAGCGGGTGCAATTTCTTGAACATGTGATTGACAAGGACGAAATTTCGGTAGATCCATCAAAGGTTGAATTTGTACTAAACTGGGATCAGCCGAAATCACCGTCGGAAGTAAGGAGTTTTCTAGGATTGGTAGATTATTATAGAAGAGTCATTCAGGACTTTTCAAAAATCGCGATTCCATTGATGAATTTGATTAGGAAATCGGGGAATTTCGTCTGGACAGAGAAGTGTAAGGAAAGTTTCCAAGAGCTGAAGAAGAGGTTGAGTACGGCACCTGTGTTATCTCTTCGGATAGCATGGGAAACTTCGTGGTGTATAGTGATGCATCGTATAAAGGACTAGGCTGTGTGCTTATGCAGAACGGCAAGGTTATTGTGTATGCGTCACGACAACTAAAGGATTATGAGAAGGGGTGTGACGCCCCCAAATTCGGGTTCCCTAACCTCACGTTTGGTGCTCATGATCCATCATACATATTACATCTAACTACCTATTCATTAATGAAAGGCATCATTCATATCATTACTTAATACAACTTATAATAATGTCCCAGGTTAACTAATCTTGACATAACTTAAATACCCTTAGCTATTCAAAAGGTTCACATAATTAATTTACATAATGTAACATAACAATTAAAAGTTAATAAAAGCTACTCCTGAGCTTTGCCTTTGCCTTTGTCCCTGTTAGAAGCTTTTGCTACCTCGGCCTTAGCTGAAATATTTTATTTAAGCAAGAGTGAGCAACGAGTTTGCTCAGCAAGTTAAAGTATACAATAAAGGATATATATCATGAATAGAAGAGTTTAACTTTTATAGAACTTCAATAATAATCAAAGGATTTTGAAGTAGCTGAGTAATAATTCATTTTCAATAACAAGACTTTCTTAAATTTCATGTTGAATAACATATCAAAGATGAAAGAGTAAAATTCTTTCAAAGATTCAATCATATTCAAGTGAATAATAAGAATTAACAATACAGTAACAATATTCAATAAAGTGGGATATTCCCAGATTCATGCTGAGTGATCACATATGTATCATGAACTAATAGAGGCATTACCAGTTCATTTATTGATAGACTACCCCAAGAATATAAGTTAGTCATAAAAACTAAACTATATCCTTCTACAAGTACATGAAGTGGGCTACTCCATTGTACCTTATATTATGCATAATACTAAACAATAGCGCATGGGTCGTTTTACGACAATAAAGTTTGTTCATCTCAGTCTTACATCATGAGTCTGTACCACAACAATATGGTCTGGATTGCTTTCAAATAAATACTATGATTTCAACATATAATATCAATATTGATCTAGCCGAATTCAATGGCATAGATCTTCCAATAATAAATTCGTTCATAATAAATAGAACGTTTCATGATTTAACAAATATTAGTCTCTCCAAAACAACTAGCTGAGACATGGCTCAAAAACAGTTCAAATAATAGAACAAGAATCAATTGCACTACGTGCGAATAACAATAATCATTATAGATGTGAGTAACTAACAATAATTATTCACTAATTACGCTTTGAAATTAATAACTCAAGTTGAGTTATGAAACTTGCAATAAATGCGAATATTCAATAATAATCTTAGATGTGGAATAATCAACAATAATTAACCACTACCATGTTTGAAAAATAATAACTCAAGTTTGAGTTAGGTAACTTGCCTGATCTGTTGACTACTGCTACGCAATTTAATTTAGCTTCTTTATTGTAAAGACCTATCATTGTTAAGATTGATCTCTCAATTAGTATCACATATCTCACTTATAGTAATTTCTCAAACATGTAATCACATAATCAATCATTAGATAACACCATACGTATTCACAATTCTAAACCTAGCACACATCGTGTCTTTAACAATATTCAATATAGTATGATGAGTGATTTTTCACAAACAACCAACAAATTAGTTTTCGTCTCGTCTACACTATTTTTCACAGCGAGTTAGATCGGTTGCTAATTCGTATATACCTAAACTCCCTGAAAGAATTATTTAGCCCAGATACTATACATCAATAATTAAATAGTACGACTGTACTACTTTAGATTTAACACTTACTTGTTCATTTTATAAGTTTTTATTATAACTCGGTAAACGGTTTACGAATCCAGCAAACCGAATACATCAATTCAGCAAATCGAATACATCAATTCAGCAAGCCGAACCCAAACTGTATTCCCTTCCTAATATATTCAATTTCCAATTCATCATATAATTTAACATAATCTATTGAATGTCTAACTCAATAACTTAACCCCTCTTTTAAACTCTCATTTAATATTATAAATTATTTAATAATATTTTATTCATTCACACGTATTATTAATCATTTAATAATGTCTTACTCATCCCATAATATTATTAATCATTTAATAATATTTTAATTCTTAGCTAATATTATTAATTATTTATTAATAATATTTTAATCCTTAACTAATATTATTAATCATTTAATAATATTTTAAATTCTTAACTAATATTATTAATTATTTAATAATATTTTAATTTAACTTTAATTTAAATATAATTAATTACTTAATAATATCTTAGTCTAATATTATTAATTATTTAATAATATTTTAATCGTTTATTTAATAATTAAATAATTTATTTTAATTATTTACACTTTACTAATTAATTTATTTAATTATTTTAAAAGGACATACACCTAATATCTTATCACAAATGACCAAAAACCCCATCAAAAATCTGCATAAACCATATTTAGGGTTTTCAAGTCATAACATCCTATTTTCCATATTTTTAACATTACATAACATATTTAATTCATTTATTCATAACTAAATCATTTTCATGAAAAATATCAAATCATCTTATTATTTTTTTATCTTTTGGCCGCACATATATACATATATTCCATACACAAAAATAAACTTTCTGGAATTTTTTAATTTCCTTTAGTATTTTTCAAAAGTCCATTTTTAGTTCGTAACTTACAAAAATTAGCTATATCATGCTCAACTCCAACAATTTCCAACCCTTGGCAGAATCTTACACGTATTAACATGAACTTCCAGTATAAGTTTCGTGGCCATTGGAGTTATAGAACTCCAGTTATAGCGGTTTTTGTCGAAAAAACCCAAATATTGAAATGTTCATAACTCGGTCGATCTAAGTCGGAATAAGCTCATTTTTGGACATCAGATACTTTATATCATATATTTTCATGTCCCAAAATATTTGAATTTATTTCATTAATTAAGTTATCGAAACTTCCCCTGGCAGTTTTAGGCAGATTGCTTTTTGTCATTTTTTTTCTGCCTACTTTGCTAAAAATAATCCACACAAAAATCTACAACACCTTTTTTGGTGATTCCACTTGAAAATGTTAGAAAACTCATAGATCTAACTCTAGGACATGAACACACTCAAAAATTCAAAATACAATGAGAGATATGGTCGTTTGAATTTCATATTTCATTTTCTCAAAAATCTGATTTTCAATCCTTTGTGATTTCTAAGAAAACTTCCATGTTCTCACTCATTAACCAACATAACCCATCATAATACATACTAATACCTCTTATACTCATGGATATACCATGATCCATGATCTATTTCATCAACCATTCACCAAACAATAGATTAAACACAATCAATGCTAAGAAAAATTAGGATTTTCTAACTTTTTGAAAAACCTAGTTTCCATTTCTTGCTTTAGATCTAACTTTTAACTTCAAGAATAGCTAGATCCACATGTGAAACACTCATAAACATGTATATCAAGAGTTTTAAAGTTTAAGAACAAGATCTCTTTATTTCATCAAAACAAATTAAATAGAAGGAATAACTAGCTTAGGGTGTTAAACCTTGTTTTTATGGTTCTTCTTCTTCCTTTTAAAGTAAGAGATGAAGCTAGATGATATGGAAGAAATGAAACTCCCCCCTTCTTCCCTCTAGAGCTGCCGAACCCTCTCTCTCTCTCTCTCTCTCTCTCTCTCTCTCTCTCTCTCTTCTATTCTTGCCAACCATTCCTTGATCTCTCTCACTTTCTTTTTTTTTCTTTTAACTTAGCAACTTGGAAGAGAAATATGACATGAGAGTAAAGGAAATGAAATTGCAAGCATACTTGCAATTCTCCCTCTCTCACTCATCATCACAATTACCTACCCATGTTGCTTGCAAGTTAAACCATAAGTGTTGGCTAGGTTCATGGCTTGTCACCTAGATTCAATTGGGCTAAGATTGGGACATACCTTTAATTCTTTTTGGGCTTCCTAACTAATTGTTTGGGCTATGTAAACTAACATGGCCCAATGCCTTAATTTTATCTTACCCTAATCATCTAATTAGGGTTTCCATTACACACATTTATAAATAAATTTTTACTCATATACATTTAATTTCATAACCCAATTAGACTTGCTTTACTTATGTTATAAAATTAATTAATTGAGATGTATAAAATAAATCTCTTAGGGTTAGTATATATTTTAAATACTAACATTCTCCCATATTATAATTTCTTAGGTTATTTAATTACCATACCTAATATATATATTAGATTACATAACTTTAATCTTAATTCTCTTTATATACAAAATAAATGTATACATATTATATAATGTATATTTATTTAATCACGTACATAATCTACATAAGTCAAAACATATTCCACTAGTGTATTAACTTAATAGCACTAATTGGCTTAATAAGTTATGACCACTCACGTAATCACTATATATAATTCATATCAATAATTAATTACTTAAAGATTGTAAATATTTTTAATTTATCAGTCAAGATTAACATTCAAGCTGTGTTAATTTTTAACATAACTTATCTTACTCTTCCTTAATCAAAATGATTAATTATTCATCTTAGTTAATAAATAAATTAACTATATATCTTAATTCACATATTCACTTATATGGTTCAAGTACTTTCTAAAAAATAAACTATTCATAAAAATTTACACTTATAATCATGTAAAATTATCGGTCGTTACATTCTCCCCTCCTTATAAGGATTCCGTCCCCGAAATCACTATAACCTTATATACATATTATGTCTATCCTTAGACACTTATTTATTAACCACTCAATTTTTTTATTGAATTACTCTCCTCGTATTTAATATTTCATTTATTCATTCCTATCCCAATTTAGGGCGAAAAATCTTAGCTTCATTCAAGTCTCATTTGACTCGGCATAGCTCATATTTATCTGTCATATTTAGGTATCAACATCATATTCACAATGGTATTCATTTAATATATTAAGCAACTAGTTCTTTCTCTCACTCTACTTTGGAACCTCTAAGGGTTACCATAGACCACATGGGTATACTCGTGTTCTAATAACTTTTTAAAGTTGTATCATCAATTCCTTCAAAAAAAAAAATTACGCAATCCTAAACTGTAAAGGATACCAACTTGTAACTCGGACCCGTAAAGGAACAGTACCTCGCAGTGACATCTATCAAATAAAACATACACAGTTATATTACCAAGTGAAATCTTTATCTGCCACAATTTCCTTTACAGCCACTGTGTCTTGAACTGTCATGTTAAATGTGTGCGCGTCGTCAATCTTACCATCTAAGCAGGTCCTTTGATCGTTAGTGTCCCACTGATATTTCCTCTATTGTTGCTTCCTCTCTCTGCATTTTTCTTTGGACAGTTATGAATTTGATGATCTGGCGATCCACACGAAAAACAACCTTGTATCTTATTTGGATTGGAACAATTGGGAGAGATGAGTCCCTCTTGTCCACAGTTAAACCACACTCCTTTTCTTTTCAAACATACTCCCTGATGATTTTTACCTCAAATTGCACATGACTCACCTCTCTTCCTAGTATCTCTTGACTTGTTTCCCGATTAGGTATTGTCATTCCACTTACGCTTATTTGTGTTACTTCCTCCACTGCTACCTCTTTTATTCGTCTTTTTCTTCTTCTCATGATAATACCTTGACACGGCTTAACTTCCTCCTTCGGCGATGATTTCTTTTTCCAACAGGGCCGAAAATTTATTAATCTGCAACACAGCTACCTTGCTAAATATCCCTGGCTTTAGTCCATTCTCAAACTTTCGCACCTTTCGTACCTCAATGTCCACTTGATGCGGAGCGAATCTCGCTAGTTCGTTGAATTTGGCGGCGTATTCTGAAATCGACATATTCTCCTGCTTCAACTCTAAGAAGTTTACCTCCATTCTTGCTTACATACTTGGTGAGAAATAATTCTCAAAAAATAATTCCTTAAACCTTGTCCAGGTTACTATTGCTGTTCCAGATCTAGCCTGGTTTGTCTCCCACCAGTAATTCCCCTCTCCCTTCATCAAATAAGTAGAAAAATATGTCTTTTGCTCCTCCGCTACTCTAGCAATAACAAAAGCTTTCTCCATCTCCTTTACCCATGTCTCGGCTTCTATAGAATTAGTGGTTCCCTTAAATTTCGGCGGTCCAACAACCTTAAAATCTTTAAAGTTTGCCAATCGATTAGCTGGTCGATTTCTTGCTGTTGGGGCTCTAGTCTTCATAGCTTGAGCTAACATGTCTACGAAGTTCTGCATTGGGTCTGCTTGATCTCCTTTATTATTCACCGACCGTTCCTCCTTTTGGTTACGGTTTTGTCTTCTTGACGGCATTATCTGATAAAATAAAAACTTACATTAATCCTTTGTCTTTATACCACATCTTATTAGTAGTATAATAAGAATTTAACACAAAATTTTAAACTCAGCCCAATTCAGCTTGCTGGATTAACGAATTCAGCTTGCTAAATCAACGAATTCATCAGATAAACATCCTAATATTTTAATTCTCAAAATTTATTTACATATTCAAATATATAATCATATTACTACATTCATATTCATTTAAATAGTACTTAGTACTTTTCATCAGACAGTACATATTGCTACAAACATTTACTATCCCTTTGCGACATAAGTCGGGATTCATTACTTCAACTTTATACAAAAAGTTGAGACATACAAAAGTTATCTTGATATTCATATAAAAGCGAGGATTATATTCATGTAGATATATATATATATATATATATATATATATACATATACCTACTCATCGTCTACAATACTATATTCTTAACATGCTATCTTACTTCAAAAGGTCTTACCTCTCATACTTAATCTTTCTTTCGTCCACTTCCTTCACCTGTCTTCTTCTTAGGATAATTTTTAAACCTATGACCCGTTCCACCGCATGAAAAACATCCTCCTTTCCTTGGCTTAGGACAATTTGGTGATATATGTCCTTCCTGACCATAATTGTAACACACATTCTTTCCTTACATACATTTTCCCAAATGGTTCTTTCCACACTTGCCACATACTTGTTTCTTCTTTGAATGTGAATTCCTTGAGTTGTTGTCACTATCGTTGTTTCTTTTCATTTTATTACCCTTCTTTTTCTTACTTACATCTTCAGACAATATACTGCACTCAACCCTCTTTCTATCGACTTGTGCCTTCAGATTATTTCATTCTTCTGTTATCTCGCGCAATGTCCTTTCCGTCTTCCATAATTCTTCTAGGATAAAGACCTTAGTCCTTAGTTCTTGAACTTCTGCATATACTTAACCTTTGTTCGATTACTACTCTGCCTTTCCCTCCATCTTCAACCTTTATTCCTGGCTCCACCTTATTTTCTTTGGAATCTACTTCTTCCTCTTCATTCAGCTCCATCTCGGGGTATTCGTCATGATTGCTTCCTAGATTTATGTGACACCCCCAAATCCGGGTACTTCGTTTCCACATGATTTGGTGTTCACTTTCTAATATAACATACATCTACCCAATGGATAATGCAAAATAACTACAACTTAAATTAAAATAAATAAATCTCCCTTACAACAAGGGTTACAACCTTGGTAAAATAAATCCTGGGTTACTCTAACCCTGACATGAATATAATAAAGTGCGGAAATAAAAATATAACATTCAAGTCTTATTACACAAACATTGTGCACAAACATCTTAACGCTATGCGTAGTAACCTCCCCTAGTAAATAGGGTTGTTCAACTCAGTAATTTGAATTCAAGTCCGCACCAAAGAAAGTTTGGTTTGGATAAGCTTACAAGGGTAATTTAGAATTCACGTTCATCAACTAAGGATTAGTTGAATCGACTATCAATAATTCATAAATAACAGAATTATGAACTAGTATATGCTTTAGAATTAACTTAAAGCATTTAAAATAATAACTGGATCTTACTTGAACAATAAGTTAAGATCATTTCAATTAAATAAATAATTGTCCAATACAGAAATGGAAAGGACATTCTCAACAATGAATATATGAATTCAAGAAATTATATATAATTAACAAGTTTAAGGTTAGAGTACTTGCATAAAAATTAATACAAGATTAGGGTTTAGAAAACTTGCATAGAATTAACGAGTTTAGGGTTTAGAAAACTTGCATAGAATTAACGAGTTTAGAGTTCAGAAAACTTGCCTTAAGCGCAAGCTACTTAACTCAACCACGTACTTAAACACTTCCTATACACATTAAATTATAATAATCTAAATTAGTTAATACATAACTAATTCACATAAGTGGTTAACCCTCATGGTTAACTCACTCTAATTAAATAAATAATAATAATCAACTATCACATAGTTAATTGCATCACATACATATTCACATAATTAAATTAATTATGTATTTAGCTAAATTATAATTAAACAATTATAATTCAAACACTTAATCAAATTATATTTACTTAAATTATAATTACCTTTTAAATTATAAATAAATTATAATTTATAATTAATTAAACCACATTCATGCATTTATAATTACACAATTTATAATTAATCATGTATTTATCAATTATAATCAATAATTAATTAAACTATAACATGTATTATAATTACACAATTTAAAATTAATCATATAATTATCAATTTAAAATCCACAATTAAACATGCATTTATTAAATTATATTTACATAAATTATAATTTAAATTAACATCTAATTGATTAAAATAAATCAACTTCTATACATTATAATTTCACAGAATTATAATTTAAATTAAACATTTACTCTTAATTATAATTAATCAAACTATAATTAAGTAACTTATTTTATAATTAAACAATTATAGCTTATAATTTAAATATTATATTAGGTTTTCAAAACTTCCTTTTTTTTTCTCAAATTATGAAATTACCAACTTCGTGTTAACACATGTTATAGCAGCTAGAGATATATGCTTATTATCTTAGCAATAATGTAACTTAGGCATGAAAACAATCTGCACAATTATTTAAAACACACTACCACTGCACCGAACTCGGCTTAGCTGCCTTAAACCCGGCGCAGCTGCGCAGGTAAAGGCTCTGGTAAAAGCAAACGGCGCAGCTGCGCTGCTCCTGGCCTTGCTGCTGGCGCAGCTGCGCTGCAGCTCGGCCAGACGCAGACAGCCACGGCTCTCTACTTTACCGGACAACCCATACAAGCCAAAAATACAGTAACATAGACACTATAAATCATATATACGCTGTAATACATATATCTAACATGCACTCAAAATATAAACTCATTTAAACAACGAGAATCAATAGTTTTAAAAATCCAATTTGGCCATTTTCATGAAAACTCATATTTTTCCATAAAATAATCTACTGTAATAGAATTTCTCAAGTAATTCAACTTATAACACATGAAATCTCTTCATAATTGAATATAACATTATAACCAATTCTAATTAGACATACTAACACATACAAATTCCTAAATTTTCCATTCTAAAACCAATCAATATATATAAAACAATATGAACAAAACTTTTTCCATGAAACTTGTTTTAACAGTAATTTAATTCCTGAAAATCCTCTTATATCATACAGTTACCACAATCAACACATGGATACAATACATATATATAAAATTCATGATTTCACAACTTTCATGAAAACTCAACTTTTGACAGAGAATAAAATACATGAAACATATGAATTGAGTTCTATAATTGTAAGAGTAAAATTATAGATTATAACATTTTTGCTAATCGTTAATGAAGAAGATGATGATGCTTAAGCTCTTCCGATGATGATGCTTAAGCTCTTCCTTTTCTTCTTCCTCTCTCTTCTCTAACTCTTCCTCTATTCTTTCTTTTCTCTCTTACACTGATATTCTTTCTAACGTAATTTAGACTAACGTATAATATAATACGTAGTAAAACTCTAGTATAATTTTTACATTTTGAAAGATTAATTGTTGTTGTTAATGTTTATATATGTTCATTAGTAAGTTAATTAGTGATCTGGGTTGCTAAAATATGAATCCATAACATTTAAAAGTATCAAAATTGAGTTTTAAGCAAAACTGCCAAAGTGTCAAAACAGGGTCTGACAACAAATGTTAGCTCTTATATCTCGCTGATTTTTTAATGGTTTGATGTTTTAAGAGTTGGTAGTTATAACTTGCAGGTTTGTTAATAGATTCGTAGTGATAGATTAGTCCTCAGAACACTGTATTGAAAGATATAATGGGTCAAATCCCGTTGACCGGCATTGACTGCACATTTTCTGGGCAACCCAGAAAATGTTTGAGTGAGCCTGATAGCCCGTTTGACAGCCTGGATTTCTTTTATGACATGATGTTTAAGTGTTAGATGATAGTAGACTTATACCTTGACATGAGCTCTACACAACCATAGCACTCTAAAACCGTAGATAGTCACTGGCCGGAAGATATAAACGGTCAAACTACGTTGACCGTCCAGTTTCCATTTCTGGGTAACCCAGAAATGTTGAGCAGCGACCTGGCAGGATTTTTGAAGGCTTGGATCTTGATGCTTGTTGAGATATAGCCTCCATGACTGCTCAAATCATGTACCCTTGTAGTTTGTCTATAGATCCCGATGACTAGAACACCAAAAAATTAACCGGCCTGAAAGTTATAAGACCCTAAAGGTCGTTGACCGGCATTGACTGGTTCTTTCTGGGCAGCCCAGAATTTCAAGAACAACTTTAGGATGCTACTTTGACCGGTCGTGTGAACTTGTAGGAATGTTGTTAAGTAGTAAAGTGACCATATAAGTGTACTACTACATCAGTACTACATTTTCATCGGATTAGATTACCCAGAAACTAAGTTGATTGCCAAAAAAGTTGAGTCAAACCGAGCTCTAGGCAGTTGACCAACGTGTTCTTGGCTGGGCCAAGAACACCTATAGCTACACTTCTGTCGCTAAAAGTCTTTTGCGACAGGTAGTAATTAAAAATTAATTTTATTAATTAAAATAATTAGAATAAATATAAAAAAATACTAAAAAATTCTGAAAAATCATTTTTAATTATAATAAATAATTTTCAATATTTTGACATAAATTTTATTAATATTTAATATATTTAAATATTAATAATAATAAGAGTAATTAATAATAAATTACTTAAAAATAATATTAATGATTTAAAATCATTTTAAATAATAATAATTTATTTTAAAATGATAATAATGATTTAAAAATCATTATTAAATAAAAACAATTATTTAAACATAATATTGATGATTTAAAAATCATTTTAAATGATTAATTAAATATTTAAAAATAATATTAATAACTTAAAAATTATTTTAAATGATATTAAATTATTTAAAAATTATTTTGAGCATTTGGAAATTATGATAAATAATATCTGAAGCATATGAATAAGATATTAAAACTTTTCAATAAAATTATTGAAAAACTAATTCGATAACTATTAAATAAAGCTGTAAAGTACCGAACAGACTCCAAGATCAACCCAGACACTAGTATTTTAATTAGAAATTAATTATTATTATTTTTAATGACTGTTATAATATATATAGGTGGTGAATATACTTTCAAATAACCTAAGTAGCCGATCGTGATAAAAGGCAAGTTTTTCTAACTTCATTTAATTTCTATGTTAAATGTAAGTCTTGTATATTGATATACGAAATTGTTATATCCGTTGTTCGTGATATCTGGGATTTGAAAAAGGTTATGACTTATTGTTCAAGCATAACCAAGATATATGAACTATTATTTGAGTAAATTGTCCTTGATTTGATATCAAAATATAGATTGTGGTGAAACCAATGTTATTTGGTACAAATATATATACTGATACTATTTATGACCGGCAGTGTTGCACTGACCGGGTGTTTTATAATGACCGATAATTTTATATTGACCAAGTGGTTGTGGTAGAATGATATGCATACTTCTATTTGGTGTGGTTGGCCAAATCAACACGGGTTACTAAGTCTACATGACTGACAGAAACTCGTAATATGTGGGATTTGGCAGATCAAACCTCAGTATATATATGTGAAAAATACTCTGAACTTTATGTTCCTTCATTTCAGATATTGTGTGAGTATAAACTATAATTATTTAAAACTTGCTGAGCATTTTAAAGCTCATTCTTGCAAATATTTTTCCATTGCAACTGCGTTGAATATTCCAGGAAGTTCAGGAAATAATACTTGTGGGTAGAAGTTTGTTTATAAGAACGAATGTTTATTATAATACAAAGAATGTAATTTGGTATAACTCTGATGTAATCATTGAACGTTATGTAGTCAGATATTATTATGTGATTAAGTTATTAGTTGCATGATGGTACTTTGTTCATGTTAAATCATATTAAGTACAGTATCTATATGAACTATACATCTGAATGAGGGTATTGAATGATCTTGGGAGTTCTATAAGCACTGAGGTCGCTCCTCAGTTCCAAGAACAATCTTATTATTTGTACTGTGAATGTCAGATATATAGGAACTATTGATATGAAGAAAATATCTGTAAGATTATAAATCTATACATCCAAGTGAGGGTATCCAGATATGGTAATTGTTCTGATGAGAACTCTTAACTGATTGGGATACTGTGAATTTTGGATTTATAGAAGTTATTATCTTATAGAATATTTACGTGAGCACCGAATCTGCTACAGGCAAGGTAGAGAATTTGGGGGCGTCATATTACGTAAGTATAATCTCAATCTAAATCCCGCCAAATGTGTTTTTAGCGTCAAATAAGGCAAGTTGTTAGGATTCCTAGTGAGAAATAGAGGCATTGAGCTGGATTCTGCCAAGATAAAAGCCATCACTGAGATGCCAATACCTCGAACAGAGAAGGTGTGACGCCCTCAAATTTAGACCGCCACAGTCTCGAATTTGGTTCGTCATGTTCTAAATACTAATACAATAATAATATCTTGCGCCATGAAAATACACATACGAATAGATTACATTTATTTAATATAACCATTCATGTCCCAAGGTTTCGTAACTTAAACATCTCTTACATCTTAAACATAGCTTAAGCATATATAATCTTAACTAATACATAATAGAATAGAATCTTACCCTTATTAGTACCTGAGGGTCCGCCTTGCTCTGTCTTAACTGAAATATTTTTAGGGAAAAGCAAGAATGAGCAACAAATTTGCTCAGCAAGTAATGTAGTAATAAGGGGCAATATAGTTTTCAATTTCCAAGGGAATGACAATAAAGGATAGTTCGAGAATAACAAAAAGTATCAATAATTCTCAATAATAGTCGCTAAGGACAGAAAGATATCAATAAGATTCAACGCTTAAACATTTCAAGATGTCAAAATAATGAATACTGAGCAGTCACTAAGGACTATGAACTTCTACTAGAATTAACAGTAATATGTTGATAATCCAATAAGACAAGTACAATAGGTGATCAGCCTAAAGTACCCTACGTTATGCATATCGTTCAATCGTACTCAAGTGCGCACGTCGGTCTCCCGACAATATATAATTTTCCCCTTCAAGAGGGTTGTTCATCTCAGTCAATATAAGATTTTCACACCAATCAATTGGTTTGGATCGCTTTTCAAATTCATGATATAGGTCTAGCCGAATCAAGTGGCATAGATCGCTCTTTCAATGTATATAAGAACAACTATAAGTTCAAGAATGTAAACAACTTTATCTTAGCTTCAAAGTATTAGGTCATAAGATATGAATTGTAATTTTAATAGTTTACTCGTACGACAATAATAGTACAAGCTCAATACATGCTCAATAAAGAGTAGGGTTCGAGTACTTGTATTCAATACCAAAATCGAATGAAGTTAGGAAACTTGCATCAAAGAGATAAGGTTTAGATACTTGCATCAAAGAGATAAGGTTTAGATACTTGCATCAAAGAGATAAGGTTTAGATACTTGCCTTAAGCATAGTTTATCAACCTTTAGCTTATTAATACTTCGAATTCCTATCGTAATATAGTTACGTATATATGTATCTCATTAGTTACATAAGTCGAATATATATACTTGATATGAACATTAAGCACATACATACAATCCTATCTTAGTCGTATGATGCTACACGTATGTCATTACGTACCTTACATACACTTAACACATAATCAGTTTGTAAGACATTATGAAATCAAGTAACATAGTATGTGTATAATTATATCCATTAGTTACACATTTTAACAACATACATTATCTCGTATATACAATCAACACATACGTTAAGTCTTATCCTTGCTATACAATCATACTATGCATAGTATCATTTTAAATCATAACTTTTAATTGATATTACTTTCATTGTCTTTTATCTTCAGAATTCCCCTTTTCAATTTAAACAACTTCGTATTACATTATCATCACATATGAATACATATCAGTGTCAATCATACTCTGCTTAACAGATTAGAGTATCATTATAAGTTAACTGACAAAAATCAAAACAAACAAAATGTCCAGATCAGATTGCAGGCTGGCGCAGCTGCGCCCTGGTTAGGCTTAGGGACGGCGCAGCTGCGCTGTCCCCTGGCCAGGCCAGAGTTGGGCTTTGCACTGCTGTTTCTGTCTCATCCATTCTAGCATTCATTCACACATAGCAAAACACTTATTAAAGATCCTTACATGCTTTTAGGGTCCATCTAAGTTCAACTTTTCATGTTATAGTTTTGGATTAGTATCTCTAATGACTTAAGGTCACATAAGGTCATAAAGTCACAAGTGCTACTATGCTCACCATGTACACATATAAGATAGTCATGAAATCAGTTAGTATACATGCTCACAAAGGTTTTCATCCTATGCGCATAACTATCATCATTTATTTCCTTAAAACACCCCTAGCTCATTGAGTAACTTTCAACGTGTTTAACCCAAAATGGACATATGTATGTAATACGTGTGGTCACATAAGAAGTTTAAATCATACATGCTTTAAGTGCAGATAGTATACCTCATCATACTCATAAATTTAGCTTGTATAATGTCCGAGTTCATCTTTAGAAATCATTTTAAACTGAAACCATATGTGCTAGTGTATACTCAACACCTTAGACTCACATTTCATGCATATCTAGATCATACAAACATGCTTACAAAGTCAGAACTTAAACATCAATATTATATGTCAAAGTCTATTTCAACAACTATAACTTTCATTTAGTAAACTCATACTAACAAGTCAAGAACATTCATGTTATGCCAAAGAACATATATCTATATGTTAACCCTGTTTCTCATGCATGTTAAAGTGATATCAACTATGCTAGCACCCATCAGATAATAACAGAACTGAAAGTTCAGAACTGGTGCCTGGCTCAACTGCGCTGTTCTAAGCCGTGGGAGCGGCGCAGCTGCGCTGCCCCGGGACGGGCTCAAAACAACCGGCGCAGCTGGGCCATTTTGAACTACAGGGAGAGTGCAGCTATGCCATACCATGGACAGTCCAGAATGGCTTCTGCAACGGCAGAATACAAACCCAACATCAAAATTCTTCACGTAACATGCTAATTTATAACCACATTACATTCTTAACATGTTTACTAGCTTAGATAACAACTAACAATCACTTCTCAATCCAATTAACATACAATTCATGCATAATCAAGAATGTAGAATTTTTAGAAATGAAGAACAATGAGAGTTATACCTCTGCTAAATAGTTTGCTAAGCTTACTGGTAATTGGACTTCTTACAAATCTCAGACTTCTCACTAATAGGCTATGCTCTCTCTCAATTCTCACTTAACAGATTCTCAGCAATTGAAATGAAGAAGGAGAGAGCTTTATTTATAGAGGATTGATTATACAGATAATAGCTTTTCCCACCAATTTTAACTAACGGAGAGAGCAAGAACATGATGGTTAAGGGAGAGTAGTTGGTTGAGTTGTTGAAGATCACTGTTAAGCCCACTCCCCATCCATGATTAGCTAGTTTGCTGAGTTGATTTTGCAAGCAATAGGCTTAGCCTTTGGGCTAAGCACGTGAGAAGGGAAATGACAATGAATGTGGGACAAGGTTATATCTCAGCAACTTGGCAAAAAATGAAATACTGCATACTTAGTCTTATAATACATATACACATATATATATACTTAGGTTATAAATCCAATTGGGTGCATACATGGATTTTAATGATACAACATTATTACAAATTAGCAAGTTGGGGTATATATCTTATAATCCATGTACATTTTGTTAATACCGAATATAATCTAATTGGGTATTATCTTTCCACATTATCATAAAATATATTATTTCAATTATATTAAATTATTGAAATAATCATTAAGCAACAATTGTTTATTCAGTTTATTATAATATTTATGAGGTACATATTTAATGTAGCCACACATCACATATTGTCACATATGCTTTATTTACTTAACTCACACAGTTCATTTAATCATAATATATAGTTCTTATATATTATATAGTCATATTAAAGTGTCACACTACACTTTATATAATATAGACGTAACTACTATATATTATATATTTAATTATCACATACCTTGCACATAATCATTAATCAAGTAAATATAAATCTTATTATATTTATTAATCATTTACTCATTAATATTCTATTACTTACAATAATAATTAATTAACAATATAATATTAATTAATTATTCACTTATTAATTCCTTCATCCTTTAATTAATTAAATCATCATCATTTCCATTCTCGTGCCACACAAGGCATTCTACGAGTTTATTGTAATTCTCCATATTCTCTTAATTATCATAAATTCAATTTGAACTTAATTGAATTACTCATCTCATAACACATAAACATTTATATTCAAATAAATATTCATTTTCTTATTAATATCAAAATTAATATTTATGGTTCTTTTAGAGGGAGATACGTAGGTTCCTGGGAAGGATCAATCTCACAAGCCGATTCATTTCCCAGCTCACAGCAACTTGTGAACCCATCCTCAAGCTGCTAAGGAAGAATTCCTCCACCAAATGGAATGAGGATTGTCAGAAAGCCTTCCATGCCATCAAGAAGCAGCTGATCGAAGCACCAGTCTAGGTACCCCCAAGGGATGGAGTTCCCCTATTTATGTACTTGTCCGTCAATTCCAACGCAATGGGCTGTATGCTGAGACAAAATTATGATAGTAGCAAGGAGAGAGCCATCTACTACATCAGTAAAAGATTCAACATCAGTGAACAGAAGTACACCCTAATCGAAAAGACATGTTGTGCATTAGCGTGGGCCACCATGAGGTTACAACATTATCTGTATGGACACACGACCTACCTCACATCCTGCATGGATCCGCTAAAATATGTATTCAACAAGCCAATGTTGAATTGTCGATTGTCCAAATGGAAGTTAATCCTACAGCATTTTGACATTGTCTACGTGGCTCAGAAGTCCATCAAAGGTCAAGGCATTGTAGATCAACTAGCCGAAGCACCGTCAAGAGGGTTTGAACCTCTGGAAATTTATTTTCGGATGATGGGATCATGACAATTCAACAAGGTCTTCAAGAAAATGCAGTCCAACCAAGGAAACTGTATTTCGATGGAGCAGTAAACATGGAAGGTGCCAGAGCTGGGGCACTCTTTATCTCTGGTACACGAGAACAATATCCTGTGGCCACCAAGCTATAGTTTGTCAACACCAACAACACAACTGAGTATGAAGGCTGCATAATGGGGTTGAAATTAGCACATTCTATGGGTGTCAAGCATCTACTAGTCTTTGGAGATTCTGAGTTGGTTATCAGACAAACCACTGGGCATATCACACCAAAGAACTGCATTTGCTGCCCTATCATTGGTAGGTCGTCAAAATATCCAGGGAGTTTAAAGACATAACCTTCATCCATATACCTCAGGGTAAGAATGACTTTGCTGATTCATTGGCGACGTTGGCTTACTTGATCTGCATATCCAATAGGAGGGGAATTCCCGACATCCAAATCACAAGCCAGAAGGCCCCGATATACGGGAATTACATTGGAGAAGTATCAGATGAAATACCTCCTATCAAGCAACCTTGGTATCAAGACATCAACAAATATCTCCAAGATAGATCTACACCCGCTGGGGCAAGCCACTCTGAAAGAAAGTGGATTCACAAGATAGCCATGAAGTTCTATCTGAGCGGAGATGCACTCTACAAAAGGGATGCTGGAACAGGCCTCTTAAGATGCCTTGATAAGGAACAATCCTAGAGATTGATGGATGAAGTCCACGGTGGAGTCTGTGGTCAAGACATGAGCAGGTCATCTGTTGGCTAAGAAGATATTAAGAACGGGGCATTATTGGATCTCTCTCAAAGCTGACTGCGACGATCACGTCAGGAGATGCTTTTAATGCCAAGTCCATGGAAATGCCATCCACGCTCCTCCAAATGAGCTGCACAATATGAGTTCACCATGGCCTTTCTCCATGTGGGGAATGGATGTGATAGGCCCAGTAGAACCCAAAGCCAGCAATGGTCATCGATTCATCTTCACCATAATCGATTACTTCACCAAGTGGGTTGAAGCTGCCTCTTTTCCCTAAGTCACCAAAGAGGTCATCATTAGTTGCATAAGAAATAATGTCGTCTGTCGATATGGACAACCGAAGGTAATCGTATCAGACAACGCCAAGAACCTAAACAATCAGATAATGAGAGAAGTATGCAGCAAGTTTCACATTAAACATCTTAATTCTGTCATCTATCGGCCCAAGATGAATGGTGATGTCGAAACGGCCAACAAGAACATCAAAAAGATCATGCAAAAAATGTTCGCCAATCACAAAGAATGGCCTGACCTGTTGCCCCTAACCTTGTTAGCATAAAGGACATCAATACGCACTTCTACTGAGGCTACCCCCTACTCAATGGTCTATGGCATGGAAGCAGTCCCTCCCGTAAAAGTAAAATGGAGTCCCTGAGAGTACTAATCGACGCTCAGATGGACAAAGACCACTGGTTGCAAGAACGGTACCATCAACTGTCCCTGATAGATGAAAAGAGGGCTACAGCCATTTTCCACGGGAGTTATATCAGCAAAGCATTGCTCGATCCTACAACAAGAAAGTCTGAATCTGACAATTCAAAGAAAATAACTTGGTGCTAAAGAAAGTTTTGGCCAATCAGGACGAAGCCAAAGGAAAATTCACCCCAAATTAGGAAGCCTCTTTCATTGTCAAGGAAGTGTTGACAAGAGGAGCTATCAGATTACAAGAGATTGACGGGAGTAAATTTCCCCAACTCATCAACTCAGACATCATAAAAAGGTACTATGTCTGAAACACATGCACACCAGCATCCTGGTCCTGCGAATAAAATTCGTTCGGCTTTCATTAGAAATGGAACTACGAATGACCTGATCTCCCTCAACCCGGGAGTACGTAGGCAACCATTCCTGGTGCTGTCAAACCAAACAAAAACTCAAAAACTCATCAAACCAAACTCAAAAGAGACATTTCTCAAGCCTCTCTCACACAAAGACAGAACTACAAATGGCCTAGTCTCCCTCAACCTGGGAGTACGTAGGCAGCCAATCATGGTGTGGTTTGATCTTCAAGAAAAAACAAAGAACCAATAAAAACCAGTCCCAAGACACCGAAACCACATGAAACCTAAATTCTATCAAGCCTTCACTGGTCAACAGGCCCATCTGAGATATTCTCTGACATCTCAATGCAAGTCTATCAAGGAGAAGCTCGTAATACATCAACAACAGAAAGTCATGAAAAAAGTGGTAATCACTCAGCAATGACAATACATATCCAACAGGGAAGTGAATCAAAATATATTTCTCTGATATATAATACTGTATAACATATACAATGTGTCATATACATGACAAAAATGGCTGATCTAGTAAAGACAGTAAGTTCCACAACAAGCTTCAGGTAATTATCTCAGATATATCTCTCAAGCTTCAACAGAGAGATCAAATCTATCTGAAACCCATAAGGGATCAAAGGGGAGAAGCTCTGCAAGCTCAGAAGAAAAGTGAAGAATCTATTCTGTCTCTCTCTAAGAAAATAGATACTCTGAACCAGTCTCTTTCCCTAAAGCTAGAGCTCAGCCAACAGGAACTCAAGATTAAAGTTGGCAACACATCTCACTTGATGGAGCAGCTTATGTCTATAGTCCAGCATCTCTCTCAAGTGATTGATGACAAAAAGGGGGAAAAAAGAGGCACTCAAGGAGGCACTCAAAGAGAAGAATGAAGACAAAGGAGAAGAGCAAGAGCAAGAGCCAAAGTAGTAGAGCAAAGGAGCTAAAAGGAAAGAAGAAGGAAGCAGCAATGGAGTCATCATCTGAGAGGGAGCCGAAGGAAGATGACTCCATGAAGACAAGATGTGAGGGGGAGCCAAAACAAGATGAAGCAATGAAGCAATCATCTGAGGGGGAGTAGAATCTAGAAGAACAAAAAGTTGAGTAGTTGCAACAGAAAGTACATCCAAAAGACATACAAAGAGCAGACAACGAAAAAGAGAAGGTACATCTCTAATTGTAATAGTATGTTCTGGACCCATAACTTATAGTGTCACATCATTTGTAAGTTAAATTCTCATCAATGACATTGATAATTATCTGTTCTAGTAATACAACAACTCACTGTATGTTAAGACTCATTCATCTCATACATATGCATTTAATGTTTTTGTCATAATCAAATAGGGGAAGATTATTAGGAATATGCATGAGAATGTTATTCCTATTTATATAAGATTTGATTATGAACTAAATGAATGAATATGCAAATATGTCTGCATTGATGAAATCTGTAAAGTCCTTGATAGATGATAAATATATATGTACAAGGACTTAGACTAAAAAGATCAAATGTGTTAGGTTGATCTTACATAAATGAACAACTTTGTGAAGTCCTTCAAAAGATTAAAATGTACAAGGACTATGAATAAAAAGATCAAGCTTGTTAGGTTGATCTTATAAAATGTAATAGATAGGCTTGTCTGATCGTGGGGCACTGCACCAGCAATGCAGTCTGCCGAGAGAGTCAGGCCAGGATCGTAGTCTATCAAGGCAAAACCATAGTCTGTAAAGATAGCTGCTCTCAAAATCATAGTCTACCAAGAAAGCCAGTCACGAGATCGTGGAGACAGCCTACCGAGTGCCTGTCAAGCGTCTACCGAGTTAAGTCAAGAATCGTAGGCTTCACTCGAAGACGTGGAGTCTGCAGATCATAACCGAGGCAGAAATTATAGTCGGGCAGATCAGTCAAGAGACTGCAAATGTTAAGCCAGAAATTATAGTCTGTCATATGATCTACTCTCAGAGTCGCAGACTACACTCAGAGTCGTAGTGTCTGCAGAGCCAGAGCCAGATCGTAGTCTGCAGAACCAAAGCCAGGTCGTAGTTTGTAAAACCAAAGCAGGATCATAGTCTGCAAAACCAAAGCCAGATCGTAGTCTGCATAACAAAGCCATATCATAGTCTGCAAAACAAAAGCCAAAACGTAGTCAGTCAAATGCTCACAATGCCAAGGAAGAATCGTAGAGACTACACGATTCTCAACAGTTGAGCATTCCTGAAGTATACACTAAGATCTCACTCTGGTAAGAGTAGTCAAGGTTTAGAAAGCAGTCTACCTAAAGAGGATTAAAGAAGCATTTTTTGAATGGCCTGCAAGCAAACAAAAGATCGAAGCACCAACTTTATCAACAAGGCAGATTGAGAAGTGAAGAGCCATTTAGGAGAAGTCTTCTATAAGCGTCCATTAGAAGACAATGAATGAAGTGACTGTTAAACAGAAGACAATGATCGTAGTGGTGACTATGACGATCGTGGTGTTTGCCAAATGAGCAGCAGAAACTGATAAAGCACCTACAGAGATATTAGCCAACCTATAGAGGACAGACAAAAAAGATTATCTATGCTCAACCTCACCATGAAGAATGAATGGGTGATCACAGAGCAGAAAGTTAAGAGAGCTGAGCATGACTAATCAGAAGAGTCGTGTAAACCAAAAGGGCCAGAGCAGTCAGCCAAGTTATCAGTTGTTGATGCGAGTCAAGGAAAGCAGATTCGTAGAAGCACTACAAGAATGAAAAGCGAGAGGTTTTACATTGCCAATTCACAGAACACTCTTAGAATCGTACTGTTGTCAAAGCCATTTAATTTGCAACATCCACAGACAAACTACGATCTAGCACATGAATGTCTTCATCAGAATCGTGTAGTTTGGTCATCTGATTATTGAGTCACAGAAATGTCTCAATATAAAGACTGACAATTGAACATTGTTAATTGAGAATATCGATGTAGTAGTCAATATCCTTGGTTTGGATCGAGGAAACAAAAAGGAGAAATAAAGGTGACTACCAACTTAACTTCTGAAAGTGACATCTCAGAGGTGTTAGGTGAAACAGTAGACTGCAGTGTCAGGAAAGTCAAAAAGGTATTGTCACGTCAACTCAGCAGTCTACATCAAATAACTCAGAATCCTTAAAGTATTTCAAATAGCTTCCAATGGCTATATTCCAATGGGAAGCTGATGGAGGAGTATATAACAGCTGAAGCTTTAAAGGTGAAGAGTTGTTGACTCGACGAGAGTTCTACAGAGCTTAACAGAGAAAATATCTCAGTGGCAGTGAGACTACCTTAGTAGGAGTGAAGCACATCTGATGAGGTCTTTTAACTGCTAAAGGCTTCACTCAACACGAAGGAGAATGCCAACCACAATGGCATCTATGCTGAGAGCCGGAAGGCCAAGAAGACAAGAGCTAGAGTGGCAGACCAAAAAACAAATCTCCAGAGCCACTCTACGATTCACCTTGAATAACCTAAGCTGAAGATAAGTAGATGCAGAGCATAATCTACACACAAGACAACCAGTGTTCAAAGGCTGCTAAGTTCCAAAAGAAGTCAACCTGATATGCAAAGACTTAGCAGTTCCTTAGTGGTGATAGTGTGTTACGCTAAAATCAGATAAGTCAAGCATCCACAACAAAGATCAGCTGCACCAAGGAGATGTATCAGATTGTTAAGTACTCAAGGATGTCAAGCTTCATGTACATCTTAGCAGTCCATCAATGGTGATCAAGTCTCGATGCTGAATGCCAGAATATCACACAAAGCTGCTAAGTACCAGAAGATGAACAAGCTTAAAGTCATCTTAGCAGCTCAGCACCAACAACAAACAAATAAATAACCAGGGCCTGAGGGGTCCTTATCTTCGTGACTAAATTAAGTCAAGTCTGCTGGGCTTACTGAGTACCAGAGGGTACAAAAGATTCTAAGTCTGCTGGTCTTAGTCTATAGTTTCAAGTCTGCTGGGCTTGAAAAGTTCTTAGTGAACTAGAGTTCCAAGGCTGCTGGCCTTGAAGGAATCTTAGTGATTCAGAGTTACCTTTTCTTAGTGAAATCCCTGCTTGTTGAAGTAGAAGAGTGGAGTAGGAGCTTTAGTCTCTGAACCATTTAAAACCCCATGTGTTATTTACTTTATGTCATTTACATTATGTACTATAACTGCTATAACTGCTTACACCTTGTCGACGTCGGTTTTAAAAAATCTGTGGGTCAGGTCACAACCCGAATTTTTTAATCTCTTTTCCTAAGTTCTTTCTACCCTCACTCTTTTTTATTTTAGGAAAAAGGTTTTGAAGGGTTTTTTTAGGAAAAAGGCCAACATGTATCATGTCGACGATTTGAATGTTTTACAGAGTCACCAGTTGGTAGATTTGAAAATGGTTGTACCAACTTAACCAAGTTTTGTTTGAAAGAGGCCCAATTGCTGGGCACTATCGAAACATGATCTTTGAAAACAAAGTTTGAGCTCGGGGACTTGGTTAAGTGTGGGAAGGTGTTAGGCACCCCACAACTCCCGTGTAAACACGGTACCGTATCATTTTCAATATTTCCCTTTAAAACTGGAATGTGTGAGTGAATGCTGTTTGAAAATTAGGCCTATTGATTTGATTGATTGAAAGTAGTGCTTTACTTCGTTAAACCTATATAAGAAGGGCTTGATTTGATTTAAAAATCAGTCTTTGATTTGATTTGCAAAAGTATTTAATTTGATTTGCAAAAGCTTTTTTTTTATTGAATTGAAAATGATGTTTTGAAAGCTGGTTTTCAAACCCTTACGCTAGCATAGGAATTGAAGCATGTTGATACTTCCAATTTTATCTTTATAGCCTTAAGGCTGCATGTGAATGGTGATTTATCGGGCTGCGAAGCATCCTCGACCACAAAATATACAAGTGTCGGTCTCCTTATGGGCATGAAAACCATCGGAGGGACGCTGGCACAACAATCAATATTTTTTCACTATGTTGAGACCTTAAATCCGAATAACCGTTTTAAGGTCTTTTTGTATGTACATTTCTACAGAAAAACTGGCAGGGTACATTTGTAAATCTGAGTTTGTCCATCATGGGAATCAGATTCTGATCAGTTGGATCATGAATCCCACGATTCCTAGGTTCACATATGAGTAGCCAAAACCTGCACAGTTCAAATTTGTACAAAAATAGATAAATATCCCAATATTGCCAGAATCGAGGATTCATTCAGTAAATCCCGGTGCACACGGCCGAAGCGTCTCGTTCCCACTAGATACCGATCTAAGGGACGCGTGGATGCTTTTAAAGCTGAAACTAGAAAGAAAGCTAGATTTAAGGAAATCTCAGCCATTCTAGCTTCCCGGTTCAGTCTGGAGGTTTTGAACCGTATGAAAACAGTATAAAGGCCACGAAATAGTCCAGGCCAGACTAGAATGTAAATTGCAGAAAAGTAGTCAACCAGTGACTGGGGAGATCACCTAGTATGGCGAAGAGTGCAAAAACAGTATAAAGGGCGATGGGTTTTCACGCAAGTGCCCGGACTGGAATTGAAATATATATTTATTGACAGAAATGTAGTCAACCAAGACTGGAAAGAGAACCCAATGATGGTGAAAATCGCTTTTATATGTGTAAATATATATAAAAGCGGTAAACTACCTCGGATTTGACATCCGGGCTTGACAGAATTGAAATGTTAGTACATATACAGTTAAATATATACATAAAAGGGCCAAACTCGGACTAGGAAGATAACCCAGTCCGGCGAAGTTGCCAGAACGAAGAGTTTAGTGCATTGAAGCTGCTGAAGCTGACGGATCGTCAATCCGAGTTGTAGAAATGCCAAAAAATTAGTCTATATACAAAAATGTACCAAATATAGCAGATGAAGGGACTGAGTCTGGTGGAACCAGCGCTCAGACAAAGCCCTCATATACCCCCAGGGGCAACGGTGGGGAAGGATCGAGAAAAAGGCCTGAAAGCCCCAGCCATCTATGATATTCCTGTAATCCTCATGCAAAGTATGATATAGGGAATGCATGTTAAGCCAATTCCCTCGAGGCTGCGTAAAGCCGGGAGCCTGCATCAAAAACTAACCCATATCAAAAACATGTGCCCCAAGAATGGCAAAATGGAAGAAAAGAATCCAAAAAGAAGAAAAACTTCAAGTCACCTCGTTGGCATGAAGATATCTTGAAGGTTGGCGACTCAAGTTACCCAACAACTCCTGTGTCTGCACAATAATGCCAGGGACCTCCACACGTGGAGCCTGAGCGGGAACAGGAGCAGCAAAAGGAGCCTCCTCATCGTCAATATCAAGTGGCTGCTCGTCCTGTGCTG
The DNA here is from genome assembly GCA_020205555.1 of Panax stipuleanatus. NCBI lineage: Eukaryota > Viridiplantae > Streptophyta > Magnoliopsida > Apiales > Araliaceae > Panax > Panax stipuleanatus. The sequence goes on from CM035120.1 coordinate 94,944,639, forward strand.
GAAGAATCACTGCCTCCACCAATCTATGAGGCATCCGAACTGGACGAGGCTGAGGAACATTAGAAGCCCTTCTTCGTCTAATACCTGAGGATACCCTGCTGGAACTTTCGGGTCTATCGCAATCCATCGCAATCCATCGCATACACCAATACTCCAAATCACCTCAGAAAGGGTGTGGTAAGCCTAAAACATGTGGCTTATCATTTTCAATCAGTCCAGTATATATCTCTAGGTACTAAGACATGCATGGGTCGGTAAAAAATACCCAATAAAGTCAAAACTGCATGTTTTCAAGACCTAGAAGCTAAAAACCTGCATGGGTCAATCAAAAATCCCCAGTAGAGTCAAAAATGCATGTTTTTCAATGCCTAAGATTTTGGAAAAATTTTGCCAGAGTCTCCTTTATAAAATAGACTATCCACATGCACATAGACATGTCTAGGTGGCCATTCAGTAGCACACCTACCCAAAAACAAAAACAGCTCATATTTATGAAGAAAAAAAAATCAAAAGTCAACCTCACATGGTAGCCAAATTACCATAAACATTTTTAGTTAAAAATCCAGGCTCACTAGGCCTCAAAAAGGATGACTAAACTGATCAAAAAGTTCAAAATAGCACTGTCCCAAAACGTGAATTTTCTTATATCCAAACGTGCATTACAGTAAGATATGTATACATATGTAGTCAGAAAAATTTTAGTAGGTCATATAGGCATATATTTTTCATACATTGCGTCTAAAAGCACCCTAAGTGCTTTGCATGCTTTTAACGGTCAAAATCTGCGAAAAAAATATGTAAAACGTTACCTGCGCTGCGCTGAACGTGTAGGAACTGACGAAATTAGAAAACAGCTGCCCGAACTCCATAGATCTGAAAAAGAAGATCGAAAATCCGTTTGGAACTCAAATGGGAAACTTGAAAAATGAAAATCCCGCAACCCAATTTAATGCCCAGGTGGCCGCACCTCCACCTGCGGCTACGGCACCTCCACCTGCGGCAGCCCAGGGTAGGTCCGACTTCCCCGGGCCCAGTAAGTGCCAATTTAATAGAAAATGAACTCTTAAAGCAGCAGTTGAATAGAAAGCGAGTAAAGCAGTATATATATACAGTTATATATAAAAGCTGTAAAGGGCGATGGGTTTTCACGCCGGTGCCCGGACTGGAATTGAAATATATATATATATTGACAGAAACATAGTCAACCAAGACTGGGAAGAGAATCCAGTGGTGGTGAAGGCTGCTTATATATGCATAAATATATATAAAAGCAGTAAAAAGGCCACAAAATGATCCAGGCCAAATTAAAATGTAAATGTACAGAAAAGTAGTTAACCAGGGACTAAGAAGATAACCCAGTAATGATGAAGTGTGCAAAAATAGTATAAAGGCCACGAAATAGTCCAGGCCAGACTAGAATGTAAATTGCAAAAAAGTAGTCAACCAGTGACTAGGAAGATCACCTAGTATGGCGAAGAGTGCAAAAATAGTATAAAGGGCGATGGGTTTTCACACCAATGCCAAGACAGGAATTTAATATATATATATATATATATATATATATATATATATATATTGACAGAAATGTATCAACCAAGACTGGGAAGAGAACCCAATGATGGTGAAAATTGCTTATATATGAGTAAATATATATAAAAGCGGTAAACTACCTCGGATTTGACATCCGGGCTTGATAGAATTAAAATGTTAGTATATATACAATTAAATATATACATAAAAGGGCCAAACTCGGACTAGGAAGATAACCCAGTCCGGCGAAGTTGCCAGAACGAAGAGTTTAGTGCATTGAAGCTGCTGGAGCTGACGGATCGTCAATCTGACTTGTAGAAATGCCAGAAAATCAGTTTATGTACAAAAATATACCAAATTTTGACGAAAACGGCCACAGAACTAAGTTTCGGGCATTTTTAGAAAACGAAACTTAACGTGCAAGTGTATAAAAGTACGAAGAAGTAATATTCACTTTCTGATCGTGAAAATACTTACAATGGACTCCTACACGGGCTTTTTGCCAAATCGTAGGTTCTATACGTCCAAATCTATCGGTTATTTTCTGATATGTGGTAGTATATGGGTATATCTACGTGTTAGAGTGAAAATATTTGGGTTTGGAAGAGGTGTAAAAGTCAAAAAAATCGGACGGGCAGAGCTTCGCTGCGTTTCAGAATTCTTGAAAATGAAGGGGGGGGGCGTTTATTTATAGTCCAGGGAGCCTCCACTCTACCTGTGGTTGCCGCAGGTAGAGGTGCGGCTCCCCTGAGTGTGGTCCACGTGCCCAGCTTTGTCGTCTCAAACTACATGCACTCCAAGAAATATGATGGCAGGCTTGAAACTTTCAAACTTTTGATCGGAGCGTCCGTTTGAGGCGTAAGCCCTCACCGAGAGTGTCACAATGACATGGAATAAAATATTTTTCGGGTCCGAGAAGACGGGTTCATAACCAGGTCTTCGATTCCCCGCAATTTATCCGTTAAGCTGTCTTACGCTATTAGCACTCGGGATCATCGTTATGGTTCATTCTGACTTTATTGGCATCAATTCATCTTGAGTTTAACCGAATCGGCTGAGGGTTGATAAAATAATCGTTTTGCCCCTCCCGGGTTGGTTCTTGGTGAACTTGGCTTCCCAAGGTTATCTCTGGGCTGAACTGCACTTCCCGGATTGACGCCGGGGCTGATTTGTACTTCCCGGGTTGAGACCGGGGATGACTTGACACGTCCTGGGTTGATGTCGAGATTGACCTGTACCTCCCGGGTTGATGCCGGGGCTGACTTGACGGCCCGATATTGAGATCAGGATTGATTGGTACCTCCCGGGTTGCTGTCGAGGATGATCTATACCTCTCGGGTTGCTGCCGAGGCTGATTTAAAGGCCCGATATTGAGATTGGGGTTTGAACTGACAGCCCGATTGGAGATCGAGATTGATCTGATGGCCCGATATTGAGATCGAAGCTAGATTGACTATCCGATTGACGATCAGAGCTAGATGGACGATCTGATCGGAGATCGGAGCTGGATAGAGGGTCCAATTAGAGATCGGAGCTGGATGGAAGGTCTGATTAGATATCGGGGCTGGATAGACGGTCCGATTGGAGATCGAAGCAAGATAGATGGTTCGATTAGAGATCGGAGCTGGATAGACGGTCCCATTAGAGATCGGAGCTGGATAGACGGTCCGATTGGCGATCGAAACTGGATAGACGGTCCGATTGGAGATCGGAGTTGGATGGACGGTCTGATTGGAGATCGGAGCTAGATGGATAGTCCGATTGGAGATCGGAGCTGGATAAATTGTCCGATTAAAGATCGGAGCTGGATAGACGGTCCGATTGGCGATCGGAGCTGGATAGACGGTCCAATTGGAGATCGGAGCTGGGTGGATGGTCCGATTAGAGATCGGAGCTGGATAGACGGTCTGATTGGCAATCGGAGCTGACTGGAGTACCGATATTGGTGATCAAATTTTGCTTGAGTACTGATATTGGTGATCGGATTTGACTGGAGTACCGATATTGGGGATCGAATTTAATTTGAGTACCGACATTGGGGATCGGATTTAGGTTTATCGATATTGGGGATCGAATTTAGGTTTACCGATATTGGGGATCGAATTTGAATTGGATGACCGGCATTGGGGGCCGAGTTTGGATTGGAAGCCCGGTAGCGATACCGGGGTTGATTTGATTGACGGCTTTGCCCTCCTACAGTGCTAGTATTGGGGCAAGGAAAATTTTGAGTGTCTACACACCTAAACTAAGATTATATTTAACAATATATCCTTGAAGGAGATCTTAACTTATTCCGCTATGCATGAACTGATTCTTCTATTTGTCATCTGCTAATTACTTAGCAATACAAAAGAAAATGAAAAAGCTTTTAAAATTTAAAAGGATCTATTCAACCCCCCCTTCTAGATCTATTGTGTGTCCCCTAAGAACTAACAAAAGTCATTATCAGCCGAACACCTTCATAACTTGTTTTAAATTAATTTCTGACTTATAAGTCATTATCAGCCGAACACTTTTACTTATAAGTCCCAACTTAAAATAGCTTATAAGTCAACTTATATATTAACTTATAAGTCATTTTAAAATAAGTCACCCCCGAACAAGCCAGTGGGTTTTGGTGAGAAGGCTTATGGGGCCTTAATAAAGTGACACGAAGCTACTTGGTTATATTGGGAAAGGATTTTTCATAAAACGTAAGTTCAATTCAAGTATATCTAATTAACGAAACATAATTGATTTTGAATTTCCCGCTCACCCTAATAAACGATCAGAACCGTCCAAAGTTTGGAATAAATCTCACCGTCCATTATATCATCTTTAACTTCAAAGGAAAAAAAATTATTCTCTCTCTCACTTCAGATCCTCCTCTGTTCTTCCTCCTCCTGAGTTCGCCTCTTCCTCCTCCATTCTCTAGAGCGGGTAATCTCTCCTCCCCCTTCCCCTTAGTACGTAGTGCCGGAGGCACGGATAGTACGGCTAGTATTCAACATTCGATTATATAAAACTCAGCAATTCCTCTCTCTTTAAGCCGAATGCTTGAGTCCGCATATTTTTAAAAAAAAATCCCTACCAAAATCCATTCAAATTGAAGTCAAGTTAAGAGAAGAAGAGTTTTAGATGGATACTAAGGAAGGGCAGAACCTATTAATTGAAGAAAACATTCAATTCAGTTCCATAAGCAAGGATTGAAGCAAGGATCCAAATAAGAACATCAAACAAGAGGTATTAACCTTTACTTGTTGAGTTTATGAAAAATTAGAGTAATAATATCTTATATTTATTGAGATTTCAGTCCTTGGGTTACAAATTGATGTGAGGGAAATGTTATTTAGATTATTAGGGGTGATAAGGATGAAATTTTTGGTTAGAATCATGTATAAACATGATTGAAATCTGGAAATTTTACCTATGCATGTAAGGTCTTCGAAAAATTTCCTAAAAGAGGTTCAAATGATTTAAAACTGAAAATTTCTCAATACTTGGAGCAAGCCTAAAGGTAAGATTTTCATATTGATGTTATTGATATTATTCAGGACCTCGATTGGGGTTCTCTTGCGAGTTTCATAGGTCATCTCATGTTGCTAGGGTGGCTTTGCTCTTTATCAGTTAGACCTCAATTCATTATGTTCTATAGGAGATTCTATTATAGTGGTTTAGACTGCAATGAATTGTGGTTATGCAACAGATTCTTGTGGTTTATTGGAAAAAATAGAAATATGCCTTTATATATTGAGATACTTTTATTTCTTGTTTTGATTCTTTAACTTTTTCCTTTAAAATATATACCTGTGTTTGGAGCTTTGGCTTGGCGTTAGTTTAGTCCTTTCCACGTTCCATTATTCCCCCTTGAAAGTATTTGTTTCTCACCATTAGTTTACTCCCCTGCTTTCTAGTAACTTATTCTCCAATCTCTTTTGAGTATTAACCACTATATGATCCATCTATCTAAATGAGGTTTTGGGGATTATGGTCGGAAAGGAATGTGTGAATTTTTTATGGCAGATTTTTGCATTTTGGATCTGTTGTGGGAGAGAGTGACATTTTTTATCTTCTTTATAAGCTTCTGCATTTGAGGTCTTCCCAAAGTTTTTGTTTCTGATCTTCATAGTGTTAGCTGACTAGGTTTCTATTTCTAATATTCATAGGGTTAACCTCCTAGCTTGTAACCTGTTCTAGTTTTTAACTTTGATTTCTTGCTTTGATTTTTTTTTTTGACGTCAAACATGTGAATGACTAAAATCATTAATGAGATGTAGTTTATACATATCTAAACTATAATTAAAGTGATAAATTCAATATGGCGGGGAAGTATTAAATGAAATTGTTAAGCTTTGATAATATAAATTTTGAACAAAATTTGTGAAGCGAATAAGAATGTGTTCGAAATGTATCAAGTAACCTATGTAAGTTATAAGTTCATCAGAACGTAGGATAATATGAAGATTACCAAGTTAATCTAGGTAGGTTCTTAGTCTCAAATGAGATTGAAATTTTAAATGGGATCGATAAGCATGTCATAACCGAGTTCTAATATATAGGACATGCAACAAAAGGAAAAATGTCCGGATATTAGCAACTGATAAATAGAAGTGGAATCATGGTTATTCGAGGAACGTATACCGATCTATGTAATTAAAGGCAAGTTTCTCAGTCTATTTCTGTGTTAACATGCCTTATGCTTACAAGTATGTGGATAATCATAATTTGCTTAATGTTGCTTTGTGAATGATTAAAGTCAATATATGACTAATGTGATTTGAGTTATGAAACTCAATTTATTTAAAGCATGTGATACTTGAATAATGATAAATTGATGGGATTAGAGGTATGATTTGAATATAAGGTATGATTTGAATAAGAAACTATGTGCTACGTGATGCATGATAGATTGTTGGACTTGCTGGGCCGTCGTGCTCATCCTTGCAATAATTTGCAAGTTGCAATTGTGATGTAATCCTCTAGCTTTCAAAACGTTAAAGATTGGAGGCACATGTTAAGGAATACTATTTCCTTTAATTGAAAGATGTATTGTATCGTGATAATGATGTTCGGTATAAATTGTACAAATACATAAACTTTGAGATATTCAATATAAAAAGAATATTTATTTTGAGATGAGTATATAGCGTTGTAACTAGTTTGTGAAGTGGAACGATATAGTATGAGAGAAAATATGTATTAAAGAATGAATTTGTTTATGCTCTTAATACTCTGATAAAGTAAGCCGTATAATAAATACGATTTTGAAATATCTAACCGTAAAGGTTGCGATTTAGGGAACGAATGAAAGACAAAATGAAAAATTTTAATTATTCGTATTTTCAGCTGTTACTTTACTAAATTATTATGTTAAGCTGAATTAAGATAGTATTTAACGCACAAGGTCGGGATTAGATTAGTTCTGATTTTGGATTAAGATAGTCCCGATTTTGGGGTCGTTACATTTTATGGGTATTATTAAAATTTTACTTTCTAATTACAAAAAAATATATTTGAATATATATCAAGTAAATTTTAATCTTTAAGAAATTTAATTAGAAAAAATTGTATGATTTTATTTTTTTGATAAAATGAATATTTATTATTTTTGACATTTATGTTATTTATTGCACACGTTCATAATTTAATTAATTAGATCAAGTTAAGTAAAAATTATAGTATACAAATTTATATTTAGTGGATAAATTAAACATTTTAACTTAAAGGGTGTATTAGACATTATATTAAAAATATTTTTGGATATTAGTTGGTCAACCACACTAGGGGTAGTGAATGTTATATATTGTAGACTAGAGGGGTACTGACCGTTATTTGAAAAACTAGAAGGGTGGTAAGTGTTATTATGATTATCTACAAAGGGTGATGTTAACGTCAAGATCCGTCCATGCGCTCCAATCACCAAAGCGCGTAACAACTGCTTCATTCTTCCCTTTATCTTTGCAGTATCCCTTATCAAACCCACAATGATCGATCAAAGAGACTTGGAGGACTTCCTTTCTGACAATCCCTCTGAGAAGTCAACCGAAGCACAAAATGTCGAAGTTCCAAATGTCGAAGCCCAAACCACTGATACGCAAACAACCGCAGCCAACCCCACTGAGCCCACTCCCTCCGAACCAACAACCTCCACCCGAATAAAGAGGAAGTGGTGAAAAAGGTTTCAAAACCAGCCCAACTCCCTATTCTCTCTAAAAGCCTTCTTGACATGTCAGCTGCTGAGCGAACCAAGATCCTTCGCATCAAGAAGAAACGCACCAAAATCAATCCCCTGACCACTGAGGAGCTAAGGGTTCCTACGACGGATATTCCCACTCGAACCACCGAGGTCAACCCCAACACCAAAACCATCCCTTCTTATCCCAGTCAAAAAAACCAAGGCTAAAAACGAAAAGAACCAGAAAACCCTAATACCGAACTTCTTCGCAAAAAAGCCCATACTGAGAAATCTCCCGAACATTCTCCTAACCGAACAGAGGAAGACCCCGCCTCCTCCTTTTTCACCAAAAACTTTGAAAACTATCCTCTCAAAGCTTTTGACGGCTTCGTCCTCCCAGATTCCACCGAACACCAAAAAATCTCGTTCGCTCCCAAGAGTCGAACAGATTCCACCGAACACCAAAAAATATAGTTCGCTCCCAGGAGTCGAACAGATTCCACCGAACATCAAAAAATCTCGTTCACTCCCAGGAGTCGAGCAGATCCCACCAAACACCAAAAAATCTTGTTCGCTCCAAGGAGTCAAACAGATCCCACCAAACACCAAAAAATCTCATTCACTCCTAGGAGTCGAACAGATAATCAATCACATAGAACAACACTGTTTAGAAAAAATGCTCCTTTTATTGATAATTTATTGAAAATTACAGGCCAGACACTTTGAATTCTGCCCTACTCAAAATATTTTTGAAGTCTACCCGCATACCACGTGTTCTTGATTTCTGTTCCATCCATCGCTCATAGCCGATAGGTTCCTGGCTTTGGTACTTCAACAATCCCATAGGGACCTTCCCAATTTGGCATTAATTTTCCCAGATTCTGAGGCATAGAAGCTTCCACTTCCTGAAGAAATAGATCCCAACCTCGAATCTTCTGAGCTTTACCCCTTTATTGTAATACTTGGCCACCCTACGTTGATATGCTGTAGGTTTTACCAAGGCCGCTTCCCTGACCTCATCCAATAAATCTAAATTGGCCCAAAGTCCGTCCTCGTTGTATACCTCCTTGAATTGACTGACCCGAAGAGACGTAGAACCAATTTCCACCGGAACTAAAGCATCCGTACCATAAGCCAATCTGAACGGCGAGTCTCCCGTGGTGGATCTTGGCTCGGTCCGATATGTCCATAATAAACTGAGCAACTCTTCAGGCCACCTTCCTTTTGCCTCATCAAGTTTTCTCTTTATTCCATTCAACAGAGTCCTATTGGTTACCTCCACCTATCCATTCAACTGAGGATGAGCCACCGAAGTCTTCCGATGTTGTATACCCAACTCCTTTAAAAATGACTCAAACTTGTAGCCCATAAATTATCGGTCATTAGCTGAAACCACCGCCATGTGAATACCAAATTGGAACACGACATACTCTTTTAAAAATTTTAAACATTCTTGCTCTGTGATTAACCGAAGAGGCTTGGCTTCTACCCACTTGGTCATATAGTCGATAGCCACTATGACGAAACTAACCTGCCCCTTAGCTTTTGGCAATGGGCCCAAAATATCCACCCCCCAAATAGCGAATGAAATTAGGGATAAAACTGAATATAACTCCTCCGGCGTCTGATGAGGGATCGGACTGTTTAACTGGCATTTTGGACACTTCTTCATATATTCTGTTGCTTCTTTGAAAATTATGGGCCAATAATATCCTTGTCGAAGTACCTTGTATGCTAACGACTTTGCTGCCATGTGATCACCACAAATCCCCTCATGAACTTCCCGAAGAACATACTATGCTTCAGACGAAACCAAATATTTCAGCAAAGGGGAAGAATAAGCTCTTTGATACAGATCCCCATCTATAAGTACGAAGTTCGAGCTCCTGTGTTTAATTTTCTTTGCCAACAGCCGATCTGAAGGTAGAGTTCCATCAACCAAATAGTCGAGGTAAAGGGTCATCCAATAATTTGATCGTTCAACACTCATCACTTCCATATGTTGAACGCTTGACTGATTCAAAATCTCCAAGTAAACCAATCCACTGAATGTACTTGCCTCGGTTGTGGCCAACTTCGCCAGAGCGTCATCTACAGTATTATCCGATCTATCTATTCCTTGAAAAGCATACGACTCAAAATATTGTAGTTGATCTTTTACCTCTGCCAAATATTTTACCATTCTTTCCCCCCGAGCTTCATATTCTCCAGAAATTTGTTTGACGACCAACTGGGAGTCGTTGAAAATAAACAACTTTTGTACCTCTAGACTTTTTGCTAGCCTCAACCCTGCCAAAACTGCTTCATACTCGGCCTCATTATTCGTTGCCTTAAACCCGAATCTGGTCGCCTACTGTACTTTAAATCCTTCTGAACTAGTTAAAATTATACTGGAGCCACTGACATCCGAAGTAGTCGACCCATCTACTTACAATGTTCAGGAGTTCTGCACCTACTGAACTACTGCCACCGACTGCTCAGCCTCTTCGGTCTAATCCAAGCTATCATCCGCTTCGGAGAATAAGCACTCCACCACAAAATCAGCCAGTGCCTGCCCCTTAATGGCCGTTCGAGGATGATACTCCAATATAAATTGCGATAATTCCATAGTTCAGGCTGCAAGTCTTCCTGAAACCTCTGGTCTCCCAAACACCTTTTTTAACGGCTGATCAGTATACACCACAATTAACCGACCTTGGAAGTATTGCCTAAGCTTCTGACTGGCTATTATCAGAGCATAAGCAAACTTCTCAAGGTTCAGATACCTTGTTTATGCATCCCTAAGAACATGGTTCACATAATAAACTGAGTGCTACTTACCCCCAATCTGTGACACCCCCAAATTTGGACCATTCGCGTCTCGAATTCGGTTCGTCACTTTCTAATGATCTAATAACACAATAACATCTCGTACAACAGAAATAATAGAATAAATTACATTTATTTAATATAATTATTCATGTCCCAAGGTCTCGTAATCTTAAACATAGTTTCAACATCTTAACCATAGCTTAAACATAGCTAATACATAATACGAAATAAGTTCTTATTACAACATCATAATAATCCTAAAAGAGAAAAAAGTTACGCCATAGCCTTGCCCTGGCCCTTGTCTGTGCCCGAGGGTCCACCCTGCTCTGCCTTAACTGAAATGTTTTAGGGAAATCAAGAATGAGCAACAAGTTTGCTCAGCAAGTAATATAACAATAAGAGTGAATAATATAGTTTTTGAATCCCAAGGGTACAACAGTGAATGATAGTTCAAGAATAGCAAGAAGTATCAATAGTTCTCAATAACAGTCACTAAGGACATAAAGATATCAATAAGATTCAAGGTTTAACCTTTTCAAAGTTCAAGAATAATGAACACTGAGCAGTCACTAAGGACTATGAACTCTTACTAGAATTAACAGTAATATGTTGATAATCCAATAAAACAAGTACAACAAATGATCAGGCTAAAGTACCCTACGTCATGAATAACATTTAATCATACTCTTGTGCGCACGTCGGTCTCCCGACAAATATATAGTTTCCCCTTCAATGAGGGTTGTTCATCTCAGTCAATTATAAGATTTTTACACCGAACAATCGATTTGGATCGCTTTCAAATTCATGATATAGGTCTAGCCGAATCAAATGGCATAGACCGCTCTTTCAATAAGAACAATTTACAAGTTCAATACTCAAAATCAAAGTTCGAAGAATATAAATAAACTTTATCTTAAGATATGAAGCATTAATTCATAAGACATGAATCATACTATCAATTGTTTACTCGTACGATCAATAATAGTACAAGTTTAAGTAGTGCTAAATAATGAGTAAGGTTCGAATACTTGCATAAAGTAAATGCGTCGGTTAGGATACTTGCCTTATACGTAGTTTACCAAAGTATAGCTTATCAACACTTTCAAATCCTATTGTAACATAGTTACGTATATAGAGTATTCATTAGTTATGTATATATGTATCTCATTAGTTATATAACTCGAATACATATACTTGATATGAACGTTAAGCACATACATACGATCTTATCTTAGTCGTATGATCCTGCACATACGTCATTACATACTTACATACATATAGCACAAAATCAACTTACATGATACCATTCGATAATCATAATTCGAAATCTTTGTTTGGCTTAGCGTTTAAAAGATTATAAACACTTATCAATTCTATGGTTTCGTCATCACATGCTCATTGACACTTTGAATACTGTACTGGACATGTATTACAGATTAGGATAACAATACAAGCGTGCATCAAGTCTCAGATCATAAAAAAAATAGGCAGACTACACTGCAGGGTGGCGCGGCCGCGCTTGGTTTGAACTAGGGAGTGGCACGGCCGCGCTGCTCCCAGTTCAAACTAGAGTTGAGTTTCAGATTGTATGGCCTAGCTCGCTCACCCACATACTTTTATGATGACACATGCAGAACATACATGTCATTAGGTTTATAACTAGGTTTGATTCTTATATCTTGCCTTCAACATAGTTCATATCAATTTTTAACTAACAATCTTAACGTGTTCGATTATAAAATTTATCACGTTTAGTCATTATCCATAGGCAATGAGATCAATAAGCCTCAATTATACATACCCAAGTCATTCTAGTCATGTACTTCAAGTTATGTAGTTTTACTTCATTTAGACTCGTTCTAAACCATGCTCAACTAGTTTACAACGCACATGGCTAGCTAGGCATACATGTCAATCATGTCATATGCATGCGATACCTTATCATGATAGTCATAAATTTCAGAATACATGTATGGGGGTTATCAACCAAACTAGTTTTCCAAACTCTTAAGTTTTCTTTAGAACCTCATGTTAAAATCAACTAATAATGCAAAGTAACTTCACATATTATATATCATGCTTATGTACACACATAACTTGACCACATAAGCATGCTCACAAGTTCAGAACTTAAAGTGTATTTAGTTTATCTAGTTCATATTTGAAAACACTAAGTTTTTCTTTGAAAATCATCAAAACCAAGCTATGGTAAGTGATTACATGCAAGGCCACCTATACTAGCATGTCAGGGACTTATATAGGCTTATTTAAGTTACACTAGCATGCTTAACATTTTCAAAGCATAAAAAGTCACCATTTGATTCTGCAGAAGGGCGCGGTCGCGCCTTATTTGTACTGGGGAACTCTGGTTCCAGACCAGAATGCTTACTGCCATAGCAGAGCTTCTGCCAAATTCTATAATTTATTCATGAATCATGCTTGCAACCAATCACATTACATCTCTAACATGTATATAGACTATACTAACATGCTAACACCATCTCACATAACCAATTTCAACTAATTCATGCAATTTCTACGAATTATTAAACTCAAAACTAAAAACACAATGTAAGGTTTATACCTCTTGAGCTTGAATTGAATAAGACTTGCTCTCAATTTTAGATTATACCCTCAATACTCTCTTTATATCACTTAGCAAATAATTTAGCAAAATGAAATGAGAAGGGAAGCTTGCCATTTATAGAGAAAGGAATGTCCATGCCAAAGCTTTGCACCATGAATCAAACCAATGGGGGAAGAGAAGAGATGATGGGCAACAATTGTTTGGTGAAATAGTGCTACCCACTCCATCACCCACACCCCTTACCATCATTTGATTGAATGCTAAAATGTTTGAGTTTGGTATATAGAAGTAGCATAGGCCCTTGGCCATTCACGTGAAGGAGAAGGAGTGCCACTCAATTTGAGACAAGCTTAATCTCAGCAACTTGGCAAAATGAAATAATACCAACACTTAGGTTTATTATACATATACACATTATTCTTACATAAATGTTTATATAGGTATACCTAGGTTTAAATTCAATTGGGTGTATACATGGACTTTTAATGAGATAACAATATTACATTGTAGCAAGTTGGGGATATATATTTATACACATTATATAATCCATATACATTTTGATAATACCGAATATAATCTAATTGAGTATTATCATACCACATTATCATAAACTTTATTATTTCAAATATACTTAATTATTGAAATAATAATTAAATAACAATTGTTTACTTAGTTTAATTTAATATTCTATAAGGTACACATTTAGTGTATCCATACATACATGTTGTCTCATATCATCATTATGTAACTTATATAATTCATTTAATCTTACTATATAGTTTTATATATTATATAGTCACATTGTAGTGTCACACCTCACCTTATATTAATAAATGTAGCTACTATATAACATATAATTATATATCGTTGCACATAGCAATTAATTGAACAAGCATTAACCTTATTATATTAAGTAATTATTTACTCATTAATATGTTATTACTCATAATAAAAATTAATTAACAATATAATATTAATTAATCATTCACTTATCAATTTATTCTTTAATTTAATTAAACCATTATAATTTCCATCATCGTGCCACACAAGGCATTCTAAGAGCTTATCATAAACTCCACCTTTTCTCAATTATCATAAATTCAATTTAATTTAATTGAGTTACTCACCTCATGCTATATAAACATTTATATAAAATAAATATTCACATTCTTATTAATATCAACATTAATATTTATTCATGAAATTCACAGTTCTTACGCAATCTACCGCACCAAAACTGCTCCCACGATCAATGAACTTGCCGCCAAATACAAATACAACGGCTCAACAGGAGCTGGCTTCACCAACAAAGGAGCCAAAGGCAAATACCTTTTTATCCCCTGAAACGCGTCATCACATTCCGAAGTCCACTGGAAATTCTTCGCATTCTTCAGCCCTTTTAACGTATCAAAGAACGGCAAACATCTCTCTGTCGATTTAGATATGAATCTCCTCAAAGCTGCTATCCGACCCGTCAAATGCTGAACATCTTTATTTCACTATGGGAACTTCATGTCCAGAATAGCTTATATTTTCTCAGGATTCGCCTCTATCCCTCTTTTACTGATTAGATATCCTAGGAATTTGCCCGCACCCAGTCCGAAGGTGCACTTGGTCGGATTCAACCTCAAATTATAGTGTCAAACGGTCTAGAAATAGTCCTCCAAATCGTCCAAATGCCCTCGAACTTACATGCTTTTGACGATCATGTCATCCACATAAACCTCAATGCTCTTCCCCAGCTGCTCTGGGAACACGTAATTCAACATCCTTTGATATGTGGCCCCCGTGTTCAATAAGCCAAAAGTCATCTTCTTATAGTCATACACCGATCGATGTGTAATGAATACTGTCTTCGGGATGTCCTCCTTTCACATCAAAATTTGATGGTACCCCAAGAAAACATCAATAAAGCTAAGCAAAGCATACTCCGAAGTTGCATTAATAAGTTGTTCGATATGCGACAGAGGATAAAAGTCTTTCGGACATGCTTTGTTCAGATCGGTGTAATCTATACACACCCGCCACTTCCCATTCTACTTCTGTACCAATACTACGTTTACCAACCACTCCGGGTAATCAATTTCAAATATGGAGTCCGCTGCCAAAAAGCTTCGCGATCTCCTCATCAATTATCTTTTCTTTTTGGGGCGAAGATCCTCCTTTTCTGCCGAACCGGCTTCTTTGTCGGGTCCACATACAGCCTGTACTCAGCAACCTTCAAATCTACCTCGGGCATATCATCATTGGGAACCCACGCGAAGATATCTATATAGCCTTAAAGTAACTCCACCAAGTTTGTCCGGAAAGGCTCCGGCAATCCTGACCCGATTCATATAGTTTTATCCTTCTTCCTTGGGATCAGCTCAACCTCTTCGGTCTTTCCTGTCGGCATGACCTAAGGGTCAATGCTGCTTTCCACAAACGATTCGATCTCTATCGCCATGGTTTGCTTCTGTTTGCTAGTGATCAACGCGTCCCGGTAGCATCTCCTTGCCAAATCAAGATCCCCAGCTACTTCTCCAACTCCATGTGGTATAAGGAACTTAATCTTGAAGTGAGGGATCAACGTCACTGCTTGGAGGACTGTCAAAGTAGGTCTTCCCAGAATCCCATTGTACGACGAATCCACATGTACCAAAAAGAATCTACATGTGATTTCCACCTATTGTGGAGCTGTTCCGAAGACGACTGGCAACTCAATTATCCCGGCAACTCTGACTGGCTCGTTGTTGAATCCATACAATGGAGACTCCTGTCCGATCTCCATCTTTTTCCCATCTAAGTGCGTCCTCTGGTAGGCGTGTGCATAGAAAATATCTACCTGAAAACCCATTGTCTATCATCATCCTTTTTATATCTGCCAAACCCATATGTGCAGTAATTACCAATGCCCCCTCGTGCGATTCGATCGGCTCTGCGAGTAAGTCTTTATCTGTGAATGAGATCATCAAACCAGGGTACGATCTTTCACGTCTTGCGGGTTAGTCGGCCATTGACAACACTGTATCCAAGTATCCACATCACTTTTTACCTGTAATTTTCCCCATAGTTCCGCCCGTGATTACATCCACAACCTGACGTGTGACTTGATTCTAATTTAGCTGTTGGGGCTGGTTGGTCTAGGATGGGGTATTATTTTCCTGATGTGCCCCTGGAGTTTCCCGTCCAGCCACATACTGAACCAACGCCCCATTCTGCACATTCTTTTCTATTAGGTCCATTAGGCCCCAACAAGTCTTCGTTCGTTCCCCGCTGCCTGATGGTAGTCACAGTACTTGCTCATGTTCCCAGTACCAGCCTTGATGTTATCCCTGGGTGGTTCGAAGCAGGGTTGCCCTTTTATCTATTCTAGGTTCGTGGTCCAATCGGTATTGAGTTTCATGTATACTCTGTTCACCTTCTAATTCTGGAAATGCGGGCATCCTCCTCCCAAACCCCCGGTATTACTACTATACCTCTTCTGATAGCCGTCAGACCTATCGTTTCCATACCTCTTCTGGTTCCCATCCGCTTTGTTCTTGTCTTTCTCTTTAGGTGTCTCTGTTGTGCCCTGCTTCAAACTGTTCATGGCTTCTTCCACCGCTATAAAGCCTTCAGCTTTCTCGAACGCCTCGGCCAAGCTCTTTGGGCGGTTAAACATCACTTCTTCACCAGCTTTTCTGACTTCACCAGGTCCAACCCATTCTGGAAGAGCCCTATCGCTTGGAGGTTGTTAAGATCTGTCAACTGACTTATCGCTTCCCTGAATCTTTTCATGTACTTTCCTAGTGTCTCATTAAAATGTTGTCTGATCTGTGATAATGATCCAGTTGGTTTCCCCTTCTTGTTACTCCTGAATCGAGTATGAAATTTGTTGCACAGCTCCTCCCATAACGAGACTGAGTTCGGGGCCAGAGTCATCATCCACTGTCTGATATCCTTCCACAAAGTCGTCATGAAGCTATGACACTTGGCCGCATCTGAGTAATCATAGTAATCCATCAGTCTGTCATACGCCTGACTATGTTCATACGGATCACCTGAACCATCATAGCTTTCCATATAGGGGAGTTTATTGCTGGGGTCTGCCTTTTCTCGACCGATCTTAGGAGAGAATAGGGAAGCTTTTTTGCCATAACTTACTTTCACCTGTTTGACTTCGACCAACTCCTTCTAAATCTCCTCCAACTTCTTGGCCAACAACTCTATTCCATCTAGCTTCGGAGGGTGTTTTTTCCCTAAGAGAGTCCTTCTTTCTACGAGTTGCCCGACTCTTGTCTTCCCAACTATCAGCCCCGGAAAGGCTTCAGCGTCTGCTTTCGCTATACCGGGGACTCTCTAGATGATTTTCCTTAGCTTTTTGACCACCAACTCTGTTTCCTCCGGCTTCGAATGTGCTTCTTTCTTTGGGGAGTCCTTCTTTCTTTGGTCTGCTCGACCCTTGCCATCCAAACTATCAGCCCTGGATATGTTTCGGCGTCTTCTTTCGCTGTACCGGGGACTTTCAAGATGATGTGCCCTCGATCGGTCCCCGGATGCGCGACCACCGGATCTGCTCCTGTCTCAAGAGCGGCTCTAAAGCCTACTCTCGGTTCATCTTGTACCCTCCGGACGTCGCATCCTAGATTGTATATCTGGAGACCTCCCCCGCCTTTCGGTCCGACTGTGACTAGAGGCTTCATTTTCCTATTCGGCCATATATACCATCTGCTTAGCAATCTCTTCCTTCTGTAGCAGTAGTACTCTCAGTGCCTCCTCGGTCTCTTGCGCCTTCTTGGCTAGAACAGATTTCCTATCCTCCTGATCATCCCGAAGTCGTGATTGAGGCGGTATGTGTGATGCCCCTAAATTCGGGCCTCGATGCCTCGAATTCAGTTCATCGCGTTCTAACAATAATAACTAAAATTATACAGTCACAACGGATAATCTAGAATAATATACAATGATTTGTTATATTTATTCCCCCAAGTCTCGCAACCTACAGTACTTAATAGATTACATAATAATATCAAATAAAGACTTATTACATAACCCTACTTAAGTTTAAACATAGTTCTGAATCAGTCTTAATACATTATCATAGTTGTCAAAATACAACACAAGAACTTCTAAAAACATAGAGGGACTGGCTAGTCGGTAGCCTTGCCCTTGCCCTTGCCCTTATCGACACCCGAAGGTCCGCCCTGCTCTGCCTTAACTGGAATGTTTTTAGGGAAAGCAAGTATGAGCACAATTTGCCCAGCAAGTAATATAAGATAAAGGTGAAGAGTTTTCTAACACGAGTTTGAAATATCAAGGTATAATCTCGCTGATAATCAAGAGTTTGAAGAATAATATCATGAACAACGAGTATCAACAATTCTCAAATCAAATCCTTGGAATAGGAAACGATGGTTCATTATAGATCAACAGATATATATGAATTCAAAGGCAATCAACGTATCCAACTACATAAAATAATTTATACTGAGCAGTCACTAAGGACTATTGAACATCTACTAGAATTATCAATATTAAACTGATAACCCAAAAATAATAAGTATGATAGATGATCAGTCTACAATACTCCATGTTATGCATAACACCATAATCATTTTCACGCGTGTGTTGGGCTTCCAACAATATATACACTTCCCTTACCATCAGGTTGTTCAACTCAGTTTTTAAAGATTCTGCACCAGTCAATTGGTTTGGATAGTTTTCTAAATATGCATATAGTCTAGCCGAATCAAATGGCATAAACACTTTCATATTATTTAAGAACAATATTAGGTTCAACATGAATAATAGCTTTCATAAGACTCAAATGAAATAAGAGTTTATGCCATAAGCATACTAACTCAATTTAAACGAGTAAGTAAGAAAAACTTGCTTTCACAAGGATCCATTTCAAAGGTTAGGATACTTGCCGTTAACAATACAAGAACGGTTTGAAGGAAACTTGCGCAATAAAAGAGTGTAAGTCAGAGAAACTTGCCTTAAGCATAGTCTATCCACGTAAAGTTAATCAACACTTTCGAATCCTATTATCATATATTTATATGTATAAGATATTCATTAGCTATATAGTTTAACATCATACTTTATTAATCAACACATAAGTTAGGTCTTAACCTTGCTATACAGTTTATATCACGTATAGTATCATACCAATTCACGACTCTTGATAGATATAACTTTCATTGTCTTTTATCTTTAAAGTTCCTCTTTCCAAGTTAAACATCTTCATAAATCATCACTATCACATAAGACCACAACCAATACCAAACATACTCTATTTAGTAAGTCATAGCATTGATATAAGTTAACTGTCAAAAATCAAAACTGTCCATATTACATTTTGACCTGGCGCATCTGCGCCCTAGTTAAGCCTAGGGACAGCGCAGCTGCGTTGTCCCTTGGCCAGACCAGGGTTGAGCATTTTCTTAGCTTCTTCTGTCCAAGCATCAACATACGGTATCACATAGCATATATACATGTTAAAGGGTGCTTCCATGCTTGTACAACCTTTCCAAGTTCGATCATACATGATATAGTTCTAAATCACAATTTCTAACGACTTAGGGTCACACAACATCATGAAATTACATAGGTTATCATGCTTGTCGTTTATACACATAAAGTGGTCATATATTCTATCAATAATCATGCTTGCGTGTGTTCTTATCATTCATGCATGGCTAACATCGTTTGTTACTTTGAATCATATCTTACACATACTTAACTAGCTTTCATGGTATCTAACAAGTGCGTGCACATGTATGATATACTAGTGATGTTAAAAGCACTCTCATGCATGTCCAAAATATAAGAACACTATGACTTTGGTTCATGCATCTTTAGTTTCCAAAACTTCCAAGTTTAGCCTTTTGAAATCGTTTTAAACACAAACCATGTATGCTAGTGTAATCACAACACCTTAGACTAACTTTTCATGCTTAACAAACCATATAATCATGCTCGCAAAAATCAGAATGTAGATATGATACCTACATGTCAAAGTTCGCTTTCAAAACTTATATTGTCGTTAGTAAATGTTCACTAATGAGGTCCAACATATGCATGTTATATCATGAAACATATATACACAAGTCAACATGTTTTTCATGCATTTCTAGGTCATACTAACATGCTCGCAAAGTCAGAATATCAACATGGATATAGCATATCAAGGTTCCTTTTTAAACCTCTAAGTTTATTTCAAAAACTATAAATCGTTTCATGAATAATGTATACCGTCATAGCCAAACATGATCACGCTATGCCAATGTACTCATATACACATGTCAAACCTGTTAGCATGCTTGTCTAAGCCATAACAACTAATTAGCACATAACAAATTTGTAGCAAAAATGAAAACTGAAACTAGGGACTGGCGCAGCTGCGCTGCCCCTTAGTTAAATACTGGCACAGCTGAACCAAGTCTCGGCCAGCCCTGAACAGCTTTCTGCTTCGGCAGTTGGCAAACCCAAACACAAAATTTCTTCATGAATTCTATTCTAAGCAACTACATTGTAGTTCAAACATACTTATAAGCTAATACAACAACTAATAGACATGTTCTAATCCAATTAGCATGAATCCAAGTAAAATCAAGAATTAGAATTTTGACAGAGATGAAGAACTTGAATGTTATACCTCTGTTATCAGTTTGCTGCTAATGCTTCCATAATGTTGTTATGCTAGCTCTCAATTCCCTCTATAATCAACTTAGTAATATCTCAGCAAAATAAAATATGAAGAAGAGAGCTCAATTTATAGAGTTTTCAATATACAGACAATGAATTCTTCCGCTAAATTAAACCAATGAATTGAAGAATTATATGATGGTTAGAGTTAGTGATTAGTGGTTGAATCCCATGATGAACCCCACTCCCCATTGAATCATTACTACGATCTTTGCTGAGTTTGAGGAGGAAATAGGCTTAGGCCTTATAGCTATGCACGTGAGAAGGAAATGGACTCTCATTGGGGGACAAAGCAATATAACCCAGCATTTGGAAATTAAAGTATTAGTACTAAGGCTATGTACATATACATATAATATATACATAGGTTATAATTAGGGTCACAATGTATTTTCAATAAGGAAATGATATTACATTGTAGTAAATTTAATTTGCACATATATAATCCATGTACACTTGGGTCCTTATAAAATAATATTGCAATGTATTAAATTGGGATACATATATGTATAAACATATAATCCATGTACATATCATAATACCGAACATAGTTTAATCGGGTATTATTACATTCATTGTTCCACTCTATTATTTAATTACATTAAATTATTGAAGTATTTATTAATTACCAATTGTTTACAATATATTCATGAGGTACTAATTAAATGTTCACACACTCACATTATCACATATCCTCATGATACATTCATGTAATTCATTTAGTCTTAACATATAGTTTCTATATATTGTATAGTCACACATAAGTGTCACATTGCACTATATAATATAGTTGTAACCACTATATTTTATACGTCTAATTATCGCATGCTTGCACATAATAATTAATCGAGTAAATATAATCTTATTATATTAATAATTTACTCGTTTATGTTTTATTATTCTTAATAACCATAAATCAACATATTATCAATTTATTACTCATTGATAGACTATTACGCATAAATAAAAATTAATTAACCATTAATATTCTGCTTCTCATAATAACCATTAATTAATAATTAATATTAAATAAATCCTTCACTTATTAATCCCACTCTTTAATAGGTTATCACTTCAAATAACAGTTAATCAATATAATATTAATTAATCATTTATTAATTAATTCATCCTTTAAATTATTCAAATCATAACTCTCATTATCACGCCACACAAGGCGTTCTTCGAGCTTATTGTAAGCTCCACATTTTCCTCAATTAACATAAATTTAATTTGAAGTAATTGAGTTAACTCGTCTCATAACACATAAATATTTATATTCAAATAAATATTTATTTCTATTAATTTATTCATTAATAATATTCAAAAATTCTCGGGTATTACATCCTCCCCCCCTTATAGAAATTTCGTCCTCGGAATTGCTACAAGGTTACACAAATAGATGGGGATAGTCCCTCATCATCCTATCTTCTAATTTCCACGTAGCCTCCTCGACATCCTGGTTACACCAAAGTACTTTTCTAGATGAAATAACTTTATTTCTTAAGGTCTGTTCTTTCCTATCTAATATTTGGATAGGAATTTCTTCATATGTTAGGTTCTTCTCCACTTGAATGGGCTCATAAGAAATCACGTGCTTGTAGTCGACCTTGTACGGACGCAACACGGATATGTGAAACACGTTGTGGATGTGCTCCAACTCGAGTGGTAATGCTACTTTGTATGTCACTTTGCCCACTCGCTTCAATATCTCGAACGGTCCTATGAACCTTGGACTCAATTTTCCTTTCTTTCCAAATCAGATTTTTCCCTTCCATGGAGATACCTTCAAGAATACGAAACTACCGACTTTAAAGTCTCGGTCCTGCCGATGCAAGTCTGCGTACTTTTTTTGGCGATCTTGAGCTGCTACTAGTCTGGCTCTTATAACTGTCACCACGTTCGCGATTTGTTGTACTAACTCTAGTCCTAGTATTCGTCGCTCTCCGACTTCGTCCCAACATAACGGCGTTCTGCATTTTCTTCCGTAAAGAGCTTTGTACGGTGGCATGCCGATACTCGCATTGTAACTATTGTTATACATAAATTCCACTAAGGGTAGGTGGTCGTCCCAATTTCCCTTGAAGTCCATCACGCAAGTCCTAAGCATGTCCTCCAACGTTTGTATCGTTCGCTCACTTTGTCCGTCTGTCTGTGGATGATACGCAGTACTCAACCTCAACTACGTTCCCATTCTCTCTTGCAAACTTTTCCAAAAGTTTGACGTGAAGCACGGATCTCGATTAGAGACAATTGACACCGGCACAACATGTCGTGAAATAATCTCTTTAACATATAGATTCGCTAACTGATTCAAACTATATCGGATCTTGATCGGTAGAAAATATGCGGTCTTCATTAGTCGATCCACGATAACCCAAATGGCATCATAACCTCTCTGTGTGACTGGAAGTCCCACCACGAAGTCCATCGTGATGTGCTCCCATTTTCACTCCAGTATTTCCAACGGTTGTAGTAAACCACTTGGTCGCTCGTGCTCTGCTTTGGCGCGTTGGCAAGTCAAACATCTACTAACGCACTCTGCAACTTCCCATTTTAGATTGGGCCACCAAAAGTGTTGCCTCAAATCTCGGTACATTTTCGTGCCTCCCGGATGAACGGAATACGTCGTATTGTGTGCCTCGTGCAAAATCTCTTCTCTTAATTCGGTTACTGCGGCACCCACACTCTTCCTTCGAATCTTAAGATACCGTCTTTATCCATTCTGAATCTTTCCTCATCATTCTCTGCGATCCTCTTTCGAATTTTCTCGCACTCCTCATCTTTCTCTTGCGATTCCTTTACTCTATCCAATAAGGTTGGACGAGCTTCCATTTCGAACAACTTTTGTTCAAACCTCTCCGGTCCCTTTACCTCTATTTCCAATTTCTCCATTTCTCTTATTAACTCCTCTTGAGTTGTCAAGTGAAGCAGTTTCTCCCTTCCTTTCATGCTCAAATCGTCGGCAACCCCGTGTGATAAAGAATATCACAGTCATAATCCTTGATTAATTCTAACCACCTTCTCTGACGCATATTCAACTTCTTCTGTGTGAAGATATATTTCAGACTTTTGTGGTTCGTGTATATCTCACATTTCTCTCTGTATAAATAATGCCTCCATATTTTCAACGCAAAAACTACTGCCGCTAACTCTAAGTCGTGAGTAGGGTATCATTTTTTGTAGTTATTTAATTGTCTTGATGCATACGCAATGACTTTGCCATGTTGCATAAGCACACAGCCAAGTCCCTTGTGCGATGTATCACACTATACACCACAAAACCTCCCGTCTAGTCTGGTAGTGACAACACAGGCGCTTCGCTTAATCTTTTCTTCAACTACTGAAAACTTCTTATCTCTGTTGGCATTTTTGACTGCTCCCAATTACTTACTACTTCGACCTTTGCAGGGTCTACTGAGATTCCATTCTTGTCCACCATGTGACCTAAGAATTGAACCTTCTCCATCTAAAATTCACACTTAGAAAATTTTGCATACACCTTCTCCTTCCTTAGTGCCTCCAAAACAATCTTCAGATGTTCGGCGTGCTCTTCCTCTGTCTTCGAGTAGATCAAGATGTCGTCGATGAAAACTACCACAAACTTGTCCAAGTATGGCTTGAAAACTCGGTTCATCAAGTCTATGAATGCTGCCGGAGCATTAGTCAATCCGAATGACATTACCAAAAACTCGTAATGTCCATAACGGGTTCGAAACGCAGTCTTTGGTATGTCTTCTTCCCGTACTTTCAGTTGGTGATAACATGTTCATAGGTCTATGTTCGAGAAACACTTCGCTCCATTCAGGTGATCAAAAAGGTCGTCTATTCTCAGTAACGGATATCTGTTCTTGATCGTTACTCTGTTTAATTCTCGATAATCGATACAGAGCCTCATCGACCCGTCCTTCTTTTGAACAAACAACACTGGTGCTCCCCAAGAAGACACACTTGGTCTTACGTAACCCTTATCTAATAACTCTTGCAGTTGTATCATTAGTTCCTTCATTTCTACTGGCGCCGTACGATATGGAGCTTTCGAAATTGGTGCAGTTTCCGGTGCCAAGTCTATTACAAATTCGATTTCTCTGTCTGACGGAAGACCAAGCAGATCGTCTGAAAACACATCTTGAAATTCATTCACTACGGATATATCATTAATTTCTACTCCCTTTTTCTGAGTATCTATAATGTAAGCTAAATAACCTACACATCTTTTCCTTAACAATTTATTGGCCTGCATCATCGTAAGGCAACGCGATTGATTAAGCGATGAGCTACCATAAAACACTACCTTAGACTTACTCGGAGTCTGAAGGTTCACACTTTTATTCTGACGGTCAATTATTGTAACATGGTTATACAACCAATCCATTCCCAGTATTACATCAGATTCTCCCAATCTAATTGGAATCAAGTCTACGCTCAGTTCATGATCTCTAATGTTTGCGTGACAATTTCGGTAAACGAATTCTACAGGGATTATTTCCTTATTCGCAACTTCTATATTCAAGGGATCTTCTAATCGTTCTCGGGGTGTACTAAGTCTACTAGCAAATTCTTCAGACACAAAAGAACAGGTGGCACCCGAATCAAACAATACATATGTATTTATATCATTGATTGGGATTATACCTGACATAACGTCCTTTGCAGCTACTGCGTCCTGGACGGTCATGTTAAAGGTCCTAGCGATTGGGCGGTTGGATTGTGCCGGTCTGCTGATCATTAGCTTGTTTCCCCCTTGTTGGCTGCTACCTCCGCCACTTCCCTTCTTGGGGCAATCCTTTATCCTGGTGCTCCGTCGAGCCACATGAAAAACATCCTTGGATCTTCTTCGATTTTGAGTAATTCGACGATATGTTCCCCTCCTGGTCGTAGTTATAACACATGCTCTTTCCTTTCCAGCACTCCCCCTGATGACTCCTCCCACACTTATTACAAGCTTCACTCCTTTTCTTAAATCCTCCACGAAAGTTTCCCGACTGATTGTTGTTGTTTTTGTTGTTGTTGTTGGTATTGTTCTCCCACTTTCTCTTTCCTAAATTGCTTCCTCCACTGCTACTACCTCTAGCATGGTTTCCTCCTCCGGTATTCTTTCCTTTCTTCTCCTTGTTGTACAAACTTAAGGCCTCACTGCCACCTTCCGCAATGATCGCCTTCTCTAGCAACGTCGCAAAGGAATCAATCTGAAGAACTGATACCTTATTAAACAGCCAAGGCCTCAGTCCTTGTTCAAAACGTCTCGCCTTTCTCTCTTCATCTCCCACTTGGTGTTCTGCAAATCGCGCTAGTTCATTAAACTTCGCCGCGTACTGCGCCACCGTCATGTCACCTTGCTTCAGTTCTAAGAACTTAACCTCCATCCTATTCTTCATGCTTTTCGGGAAGTAGTTCTCGAAGAACAGCGTCTTAAATCTTTCCCAAGCTATCGTTCCTTCTCCAGCTCTCTGCTGATTCGCCTCCCACCAGTAGTTTGCTTTGCCTCTCATCATGTACGTACCAAATACCATCTTCTGGTCTTCACCCACGCGAGCAATGGTGAAAGCCTTCTCGATCTCTTTTATCCAGGTCTGCGCAATGATTGGGTCGGTAGTACCCTCGAACTCTGGGGGTCCTACACTCCTAAAATCTTTATAGTTTATCACTGGAACAGCTTGAGGGTTGGGGCGAACGGGTTCATTGTTCCTTCCCCTAAGAGCTTCTCCTAACAAATCTACTAGCTTCTGGATCGGGTCTACTTGTTCCCTCTCATTATTTACTGACTCCTCAGGTGTAGTCAATCTACGTCTTGGTGCCATTATCTGCATCACAAATTTTCATCATATTATTACTCAGTTATATTCTTAAGTATTTCTTTTAATACTAAAAAGAATAAAATTATAACACGTTTCTGAAATAAGCTTCATTTATATTCATATGCCAAATCGTTTCATTACATGATTTTCCCTAGCATACTGCTATAAATGTCATCACATATATCCCCTAATATCACAAAAGATGGGGAATATACCAACCTACTACCCCTCTAACATAAGTCTACTCGGGGTTTACATAACTATACCATATCTTCCACAAATGATTGGGATTACAGCACAGTATATACATTACAAAAGAAAACCACTAAGCTACTACTAGTCTAGCTAAGGGTCTCATCCCATCATCCCACGCTCCACAGTGCTCTTGTACTCGATCTGTGCTATGTATGCTATCAGCTCTCGGCTCAAAGCATGTAAGGTCTGTCCCTGCTCTGCTGGGTAGTGGTATACACCATTGATCACCCTCTCAAAAGCTGATCGGAACAGATACCCCATCTTGTTCATCTTCCTTTTCTTGCATCTGACCTCATCCTCTAAGTCTTCAGCTCTCTCGTTAGCCGCTTCCCACTTCTCCTCGAAGTGGATCTTATCCATAAGCTCCAACTCTAGCTGAGTACGGAGTGCCTCCTTCTCTGTCTTCTCACTTAGTTCCCTCTGCTCTACCTCTTCCAGCTTTCCTTCCAGATCCACATTCCTAGCCACCGACTTATGAAACAAGGTCCCCATCTGGATCCCTGCCTCCTTGCGGTAAGCAATCTCTACCTCCATCTCCTGCATCTTTAGCTTCCTCTGGTGGTCTTTGTCCCTCAGTTTCTGGAACTCAGACTCTCTCTGCTGGGCCTCAGCCTCCAGCTCCTGAACTCTACAGTCCAATTTTAGAATACGCTCCTCATACTCTCCCAGCATATGCTCCTCGAGGTTAGGCTCATAAGTGTCCTCCATGGGCTCGCTCTCCGTAGGCTCGTCCTCCACAAGCTCATCCTCCATGGGCTCCTCCTCTGGGTTAAACTCTACCTCGATCTCGTCCTCGTCGTCAGACTCAGATGGTGCAACAGCTTGCATAGGCACAGTCTCTAGAGGTGCCTCATATACGACATGTATATCTCTGGGCTCCTCCTCTGCCACTCTACTAGGTACTCCTGTGTCTGCCATCCTACAATCACAAACATAAGACAAACAAACAACAACTCCATTAGAATGTTAAATAAAACATAAGTTCATTGTATAGAATGAAGTTACATTTCATAACACACTAAATCTCTCAAGGAAAACTCTACATGAGTTTTATTTCCTTCTAACTTTCTAAGTTCTCCTAAGTTATAATCTAAGGACACTCGCTTCTGAGGTTTATAAGTACAGCTCTGATACTAACCTGTGACGCCCCCAAATTCGGGCCCCGATGCCTCGAATTCGGTTCATCACGTTCTAACAATAATAACTAAAATTATACAGTCACAGCGGATAATCTAGAATAATATACAATGATTTATTATATTTATTCCCCCAAGTCTCGCAACTTACAATACTTAATAGATTACATAATAATATCAAATAAAGACTTATTACATAACCCTACTTAAGTTTAAACATAGTTCTGAATCAGTCTTAATACATTATCATAGTTGTCATAATACAACACAAGAACTTCTAAAAACATAGAGGGACTGGCTAGTCGGTAGCCTTGCCCTTACCCTTATCGACGCCTGAAGGTCCGCCCTGCTCTGCCTTAACTGAAATATTTTTAGGGAAAGCAAGAATGAGCACAATTTGCCCAGCAAGTAATATACGATAAGGGTGAAGAGTTTTATAACACGAGTTTGAACTATCAAGGTATAATCTCGCTGATAATCAAAAGTTTGAAGAATAACATAATGAACAACGAGTATCAACAATTCTCAAATCAAATCCTTGGAATATGAAACGATGGTTCATTATAGATCAACAGATATATATGAATTCAAAGGCAATCAACATACCCAACTACATAAAATAATTTATACTGAGCAGTCACTAAGGACTATTGAACATCTACTAGAATTATCAATATTAAACTGATAACCCAAAAATAATAAGTATGATAGATGATCAGTCTACAATACTTCATGTTATGCATAACACCACAATTATTTTCACGCGTGTGTTGGGATTCCAACAATATATACACTCCCCTTATCATAAAGGTTGTTTAACTCAGTTTTCAAAGATTCTGCACCAGTCAATTGGTTTGGACAGTTTTCTAAATATATATGCATATAGTCTAGCCGAATCAAATGGCATAGACACTTTCACAGTATTTAAGAACAATACTAGGTTCAACATGAATAATAGCATTCATAAGACTCAAATGAAACAAGAGTTTATTCCATAAGCATACTAACTCAATTTAGACGAGCAAGTAAGAAAAACTTTCTTTCACAAGAATCAATTTCAAAGGTTAGGATACTTGCCGTTAACAATACAAGAACGGTTTCAAGGAAACTTGCACAATAAAAGTGTGTAAGTCAAAGAAACTTGCCTTAAGCGTAGTCTATCCACGTAAAGTTAATCAACACTTTCGAATCCTATTATCATATATTTACATGTAGAGGATATTCATTAGCTATATAGTTTAACATCATACTTTACTAATCAACACATAAGTTAGGTTTTAACCTTGCTACACAGTTTATATCATGCATAGTATCATACCAATTCACGACACTCGATAGATATAACTTTCATTGTCTTTTATCTTTAAAGTTCCTCTTTCCAAGTTAAACATCTTCCTAAATCATCACTATCACATAAGACCACAACCAATACCAAACATACTCTAATTAGTAAGTCATAGCTTTGATATAAGTTAACTGTCAAAAATCAAAACTATCCAGATTGCATTTTGGCCTGGCGCAGCTACGCCCTAGCTAAGCCTAGGGATGGCGCAGCTGCGCTGTCCCTTGGCCAGACCAGGGTTGAGCATTTGCTTAGCTTCTTCTATCCAAGCATCAACATACGGTATCACACAGCATATATACATGTTAAAATGTCCTTCCATGGTTGTACAACCTTTCCAAGTTTGATCATACATGATATAGTTCTAAATCACGGTTTCTAATGACTTAGGGTCACACCACGTCATAAAATTATATAGGTTATCATGCTTGTCGTTTATACACATAAAGTGGTCATATATTCTATCAATAATCATGCTTGCGTGTGTTCTTATCATTCATGCATGGCTAAAATCGTTTGTTACTTTGAATCATTTCTTACACATGCTTAACTAGCTTTCATGGTATCTAACAAGTGCGTGCACATGTATGATATACTAGTGATGTTAAAAGCACTCTCATGCATGTCCAAAATATAAGAACACTATGACTTTGGTTCATGCATCTTTAGTTTCCAAAACTTCCAAGTTTAGCCTTTTGAAATTATTTTAAACACAAACCATGTATGCTAGTATAATCACAACACCTTAGACTAACTTTTCATGCTTAACAAACCATATAATCATGCTCGCAAAAATCAGAATGTAGATATGATACCTACATGTCAAAGTTCGCTTTCAAAACTTATATTGTCGTTAGTAAATGTTCACTAATGAGGTCCAACATATGCATGCTATATCATGAAACATATATACACAAGTCAACATGTTTTTCATGCATTTCTAGGTCATACTAACATGCTCGCAAAGTCAGAATATCAACATGGATATAGCATATCAAGGTTCCTTTTTAAAACTCTAAGTTTATTTTGAAAACTATAAATCGTTTCATGAATAATGTATACCATCATAGCCAAACATGATCACGCTATGCCAATGTACTCATATACACATGTCAAACCTGTTAGCATGCTTGTCTAAGTCATAACAACTAATTAGCACATAACAGATTTACATCAAAAATGAAAACTGAAACCAGGGACCGCTGCGCCCTAGTTCAATACTGGCGCAGCTGCGCCGGGTCTCGGCCAGCACTGAACAGCTTTCTACTTCGGTAGTTAGCAAACCCAAACACAAAATTTCTTCATGAATTCTATTCTAAGCAACTACATTGTAGTTCAAACATACTTATAAGCTAATACAACAACTAATAGACATGTTCTAATCCAATTAGCATGAATCCAAGTAAAATCAAGAATTAGAATTTTGACAGAGATGAAGAACTTGAATATTATACCACTGTTATCAGTTTGCTACTAATGCTTCTATAATGTTGCTATGCTAGCTCTCAATTCACTCTATAATCAACTTATTAATATCTCAGCAAAATAAAATGTGAAGGAGAGAGCTCAATTTATAGAGTTTTCAATATATACAGATAATGAATTCTTCCACTAAATTAAACCAATGAATTGAAGAATTATATGATGGTTAAGGAGGAGTAGTTGATTAGTGGTTGAATCCCATGATGAAGCCCATTCCCCATTGAATCATTGCTATGATCTTTACTGAGTTTGAGGAGGAAATAGGCTTAGGCCTTATAGCTATGCACGTGAGAAGGAAAGGGACTCTCATTGGGGGACAAAGCAATATAACTCAACATTTGGAAATGAAAGTATTAGTACTTAGGCTATGTACATATACATATAATATATACATAGGTTATACTTAGGGTCACAATGTATTTTCAATAAGGAAATGATATTACATTGTAGTAAATTTAATTTGTACACATATAATCCATGTACATTTGGGTCCTTATAAAATAATATTGCAATGTATTAAATTGGGATACATATATGTATAAACATATAATCCATGTACATATCATAATACCGAACATAGTTTAATCGGGTATTATTACATTCATTGTTCCACTCTATTATTTAATTATATTAAATTTTTGAAGTACTCATTAATTACCAATTGTTTACAATATATTCATGAGGTACTAATTAAATGTTCACACACTCACATTGTCACATATCCTCATGATACATTCATGTAATTCATTTAGTCTTAACATATAGTTTCTATATATTGTATAGTCACACATAAGTGTCACATTACACTATATAATATAGTTATAACAACTATATTTTATACGTCTAATTATCGTATGCTTTCACATAACAATTAATCGAGCAAATATAATCTTATTATATTAATAATTTACTCGTTCATGTTTTATTATTCTTAATAACCATAAATCAACATATTATCAATTTATTACTCATTGATAGACTATTACGGATAAATAGAAATTAATTAACCATTAATATTCTACTTCTCATAATAACCATTAATTAACAATTAATATTAAATAAATCCTTCACTTATTAATCCCACTCTTTAATAGGTTATCACTTCTAATAACAATTAATCAATATAATATTAAATAATCATTTATTAATTACTTCATCCTTTAAATTATTCAAATCATAGCTCTCATTATCGCTCCACACAAGGCGTTCTTCGAGCTTATCGTAAGCTCCACATTTTCCTCAATTAACATAAATTCAATTTGAAGTAATTGAGTTAACTCGTCTCATAACACATAAATATTTATATTCAAATAAATATTCATTTCCATTAATTTATTCATTAATACTATTCAAAAATTCTCGGGTGTTACAGTGTGCCTCCTACGCGCCTCCAATCAATAGTCTCCTTGCTAGCCTTGGAGAACAGCCTCCCCTTGACGTCTTCCCAATCCTCTCCTCTAGGCCCTATGGAAATACTCTGAGGCCCGAGCCTTTCATGGATGTTCTTCGATGGTCTCAGTCAGTCTTTTACGGACCTCCTTTGTTGGGAAGAGTCTCCTGTCCTTGATTGTCCCATGCCCGAAATTGTTCTGCTGTTCACCATGATTTTAGGTAAGGGACGTTAATGTTTGTGATTGAAGATCCAACAACACTAGAAAAAGCCCTCCTTCTAGCGCCAATATTAACGCCAAGATCCGTCCACGTGCTCCAATCACCAAAGCGCATCCAATCATGCACAAAAACGGGTGAACACTAAAAACTTGACGGTTTGGGCCACCGGGGAATAGCTCCGGTGTGAAAATAAGTATAGGCTGATTAAGGTTAACAATGGAGGTGTAATGCTCTAATGTTGGAAAGTGATAATAATGTGTACCTTAAAATCAGGATAAAGCCGTGTATTTATAGTATTCTCACCTTCTCCCTAAAATCCTTCCCCATATTAGATTAGGGTTCCCCCATACATCATTTCATAATAAGATTATACCAAATCTCCTAGAAATAAGGAATGTTAGGATATAACCCACCGACCCTTATATGGACTGAAGACCTGGGCCGAGAGGAGTTCATCGAGCCCAATGGGACGAACCCAAACCTAGAGTAGCAGAGTTCGGGATCGGGTATCTGAGCCCTTTAGGCCAGAGCCCAGACCCAGCTGATGGCATTTGGATTGAGGCCCCAGCCATCAAGCTTCATTTATGACGTGTTGTTGTGCAGGTTTAAGCGCGTGGATTTGGTGATTGGACGCGCTGGCAAAACTTGGCGTTAACATTGGCGCTAGAAGGAGGGCTTTTAGTGCTTTAGCAATCACTTTATACTTTTTCGATTGGAAGGCATTGCCAGTAAGGACGGTGGAGCTTCAAACCAGGAAAAGGCCAAGACTCACCCGACGACCCTGGTCAGGGCGTCGGTCAAAGACCGATTGGGACCTAGCAACCAGGAGGGCAATTCGGTGCAGGCCCAGTCGGCACGAAGGCAACTGTTTGTCCCCAGTCAACACACTCTGATTCCCCAGCACACCCATGTGGAAGATAACCAGTCTCAGGCCTATGAACGATGGGGTAATGATCGGGTGGAGAACAGCAAGGACCAGCGTCAGTTTATTCTGTTGACAAAAATACAACAGAATAAGGACGCCATGCTGGCCTTGTGTCTCCAGCAAGAAGAACTGGAACTGCAGATGGCTAAGGTGGCTGGAGAACAGGAGGCCTCTTCAAAGAAGCGTAGGCATAGGAGCTGATCCAAATTGCCGCGACGAGACGAGGTTGGAAAGAATGGGAACAGACATAGAAGCCAATCTCAGGAAAGGAGGAGCCGGAGAAAGAGTCGATCGCCTGAGCGAAAGTCGGATCATCCAGGCCGATCGGGACAGAGGACGAGGATCGGATCTCCTGAATATGAGAGGGACAGGCGCAGGCCTTACCCCCATAAGTAGGGGACCAACCCCCTCGCCGACGAGTTGCAGAGTTGGAGAAGCTTCTGACTGTAAAGAATCAGATGGGAACACCTTCGAGCTGTCATAGCTCACCCTTCTCACACGAGATCAATCAGGTCACTGCTGACCCTAAGAAGAAAATGCCCCTATGGAGACTTATGACGGGATGGGAGAACCTTATGATCATTCGGATGGATACGACAGGCTGATGATGTATTACGGACATTCAGATGCTGCTAAGTGTCACATATTTGCAACCACCTTGAAAAAGAGTGCCAGAGAATGGATGGGAACCTTGGCATTAGGAACAATCAGTTCGTGGAGCGATCTTAGGGAAAAATTCCATGCCCGGTTCGGGAGTAACAGGAGAAGGGGAAAGATCACTGCTTCTCTCATGTAGGTGAGGCAACATTCGGATGAGACCCTCGGCACTTATGTCAAAAGGTTTCGGGAAGCTGTGGGATTAGTGGCAGAATTGAATTCACCCCAGGCTTTGGGATTCTTCACAACAGGTTTAGTTATAGAAAGGTCAAAGAAGTTGATGAAAGACCTCATGATTAACCCACCCTCGAACTTGACTGAAGCCTTTTATAGAGCCGAAGGGCACATTACCATTGAAGAGGCCATGGAAAACTTCAAACCCCACTCACACGATAAGTCCAAGGATAGAGACAAGCAAAACAACCAACGGTCAGACAATAATAAAGGAGATCGGATAATCAGGGGAGGAAAAACTACAACAGCGGGGGATCGGGCAGTGGCCGACCACCCTTCCCAAGTAAAAGTGTTAACAGGGTTTACACCCCCCTCAATACCGATCAAACCAAGATATTGGAGGATATCAGGAACAAGCCCTTCTATGAGCCCTGTGCCACAAAGCCGAAGCCTGGAAGACGAAGCAAGAACAGGTATTGCCAGTATCATCAGAGTTCGGGCCTATACGATAGAGGAGTGCCTGGACCTGGGTGATCTGATCGAGAAAAACATACAGAACGGGAAGTTGATTCAGTATGTGGCAGGTAGGGAAAATATCGGGGCACAGACAAGAGAGGAAGATAGGGTTCAGAATCGAGAAACACAACTAAATCAGGGCCAGCCTGCACGAGGGGTAATTGATGTCATTTCAGGAGATTCGGTAGGGCGTGTGACCGGGAGGAAAAGAAGCGAACACCTAGATGCCGTCCTATCAGTTGTAGGGTCCTCGACAAAAAAGGACAGGGCTTTCCCGAGAACGGTTATTTCTTTTTCAGACGAAGATTATCCCGCTAACCCCATAGAATCACATGATGGGACATTGGTGATAACAGCTCAGGTCGGACCAGTGGATATGAAACGGATGATGATAGACAACGGATCCTCGATCGACATACTTTACACACATGCCTATCAGCGGATCGACCTAGAGGGAAAGAAGATGGAACTGAGGGGAGAAGGACCTTTGTATGGATTCAGTGGCGCCCCGATGCATGTATCGGGCACCATCGAACTGCCGGTCAGGTTCGGCACAGCTCCTCAGTAGGTGGAAGTTATGGTCAAATTCTTTGTTGTCCAGGTGGATTCGACTTACAACACAATATTGGGAAGACCGACCCTGGCAGCCTTGCAAGCAATCACGTCCATACCACACTTCAAAATCAAGTTTTTGACACCTAACGGGATCGGGGAGGTAAAAGGGGATCTGGACATTTCCCGAAGGTGCTATCAGAACACATTGATCTCTTCGGGGGTCGGGGTAAGTAAACAGAAGTAGACGATGGCTATTGAGATGGAACCATTCACATAAGGCAGTACAGAGCCGCTTGCCTTACCAGCAAAAGAAACAGAGGATATACAATTGATGCCGGGGAATAAGGAGAAATTGATAAAGATTGGTTCGGGCCTATCAGAACCCTTCCGGACCGGGCTAATTGATCTCCTTCGGGCATACGCGGATATCTTTGCATGGGTACCTAGCGATATACCCGGGGTGGACAAGTCAGTAGCAGTACATCGGCTGGAAGTGGATCCCAGTAAGAGGCCCGTTATACAGAAGAGAAGAATTTTTGCCCCAGAGAGACAGAAGATCATCGACGAGGAAATTTCCAAGCTCTTGGAGGCGGACTTCATCTTCGAGATTGACTACCCGGAGTGGCTGGCGAATGTGGTATTGGTTCAGAAATAGAATGGGAAGTGGAGGATATGCATCGACTATACGGATCTGAACAAGGCTTGCCAGAAGGATTTCTACCCATTACCCAACATCGACCAATTGATTGATGCCACTTCGGGGTATGGCATGTTGAGTTTTATGGATGCTTTCTCGGGGTATCATCAGATATCGATGAACAAAGAGGATATCCCGAAGACAAGCTTTATCACGCATCGAGCCATTTATGCGTACCGGAAGATGACCTTCGGACTACTCAATGCGGGGGCCACTTATCAGCGGATAATGAACTTTATGTTTACAAAACAGCTAGGCCGAAGCATGGAGGTCTACATGGACGACATGATTGTAAAAGGCGTGTCAGCCCAAGACCATCTGGCAGACCTGGAAAACTGCTTTGAAACAGTTCAGAAACATAAGCTACGTCTAAATCCAACAAAGTGTACCTTCGGCTTGGGGTCGGGGAAGTTTCTGGGTTATCTAATCAGCAAAAGAGGCATCGAGGCAAATCCAAAGAAAATCCAAGCGATACTGGATATGAAATCGCCGAAGTCGTACAAGGATGTGCAGAGGTTGACAGGTTAGATAGCGGCTCTTCGGAGGTTCGTGTCCAAATCAGCAGAAAGGTGTTTACCATTCTTCGACACTCTAAAGGGGCCAAAAAACGAGAAAAGCTTACAATGGACCTCTGAGTGCGAAGATGCCTTCCAAGGGATCAAGCTATACTTATCTTTGGCACCTCTATTGATGAAACCGATCCCTTCAGAACCGTTGTACTTATATCTAGCAGCAAGCTCGATGGCAGTGGGGGTAGCATTGGTACGGGAAAAGGGGGAAAGCAGTTTTCGGTCTACTATGTCAGCCACGTCCTTCGAGATGCAGAAACCAGATACCCGAACCTTGAAAAGTTTGCCTACGCTCTGATCATTGCAAGTCAAAAGCTTCGGTACTATTTCCAAGGTCGGTTGATGATAGTCTACACAGATCAGCCGTTGAAGAAAGTACTGCACAGGCCAGAAGTCTCGGGAAGGCTTGCCGCATGGGCGATGGAACTAACTCAATTTGCTCTAGAATACCACCCCCGAACGGCAATAAAAGGATAGGCCTTGGCATACTTTGTTATAGAATGCTCCTTCATCGAGCCAGATGTAGCCTCAATCACCAAGGCACATCCGTCACAAACAGCATGGACTCTCTACGTGGATGGGTCATCTACTTCAAACGTCAGCGGAGCAGGGGTCATTCTGACAAGTCCCGAAGGGTTTCGGGTCCAACAAGCCATTAAGTTTCGATTCAAGGCCACTAACAATGAGGCCGAATACGAAGTCATTCTTACTGGACTTAGATTGGCCCGGAGCCTGGAGGTACAGAAGATAGTGGTCTACAGTGACTCTCAGCTGGTTGTCAAGCAGATATCGGGGGAATATGAAGCCCGAGGGGCCTGAATGGCAAAATACCTGACAGAGGTAAAAGACAGACTCTCATACTTTGATTCATACCGCTGTCTAGGGATTGATCGGTCAGACAATACAATAGCAGACTCCCTAGCCCGACTAGCTACAACCGACGTAAGCTCTTTCATCGGATAGGTATATTTGGAAGTGTTGGACAAACCTAGTGTTAGAGGGTGGACGTACTAGCCTTGGATCAGCTCGACTGTTGGCTCACACCATATATCTCATACCTGGCAGATGGGGTTTTGCCTTCGAATTATATGTATGCCAGGAAAATTAGACACAGGAGTTCCAACTTTGTTCTTATTGACGGAGATCTGTACCGAAGGGCGTTCACTTCTCTGTTGCTTAAGTGTCTGACACCCTCAGAAGTCGAGTACACACTCAGACAAGTGCATGAAGGAATATGTGGGGA
Source organism: Panax stipuleanatus (assembly GCA_020205555.1). Classification (NCBI taxonomy): domain Eukaryota; kingdom Viridiplantae; phylum Streptophyta; class Magnoliopsida; order Apiales; family Araliaceae; genus Panax; species Panax stipuleanatus. The sequence continues at coordinate 94,982,349 of CM035120.1, forward strand.
TCACATGGGGGCTAAGTCATTGGCTTACAAAATTCTAAGGCAGGGGTACTATTGGCCGACCATCTTCCCGGAAGCAAAGGACTATGTCAAAAAATGTCCCAAGTGCCAATTAAATAGTTCTATCCCGCATCAACCTCCCGAGGAGTTATATTCTGTCTTATCCCCGGTTCCATTTGCTATGTGGGGAATTAATATCTTGGGACCATTGCCGAAGGCCAAGGGACAAGTCACTTTTGTGATCGTCGCAATCGACTACATGACAAAGTGGGTAGAAGCCTAACCGTTACAAAAGATTACCGAACAGGAATGTCTTAAGTTCTTCAAGAAGTATGTTGTATACCGGTTCGGCATTCCTATGGTCCTGGTCTCGGACAATGGCAGACAGTTTGTGGGGATGAAATTTGAAGCTTTCTTGGAGGAGCTCGGCATCCAACATAGAAAGACTTCAGTTGTCCATCCTCAATCAAATGGACAAGTAGAAGTCACCAATCGAGTTCTGCTCAATGGAATTAAGCGAAGGTTGGATGAACTGAAAGGACGTTGGCCCGAAGAACTACTCAGTGTTCTATGGGCATACCAGACTACTCCAAGAACAACAACGGGAGACTCACCTTTCAGATTGCCTTATGGGACAGATGCACTAATACCTGAGTCGAGATCGGGTCTCCTACCTTTCGGGTTAGTCAGTACAAAGATTTGTATAACGATGACGGCTTACGACTAAACCTAGATCTATTGGAAGAGGTTCGGGACTAAGCACTGATGAGGCTAGCTATCTACCAAAAACAAGCAGCCCGACAATACAACCAAAATATGAAGCAAAGGAGATTTGAGATCGGGGATTTGGTACTTCGGGAAGCGGAGGCATCTACCCCTCAGAACACGGGCAAGTTAATGCCGAACTGGGAGGGTCCTTATGAAGTAACTGAAGTACCGAAGCCAGGAACTTATCGACTTCGGACAATGGATGGCGCAGATATAAAAAATACATGGCATGCTGGAAGACTTAGAAAATATTATCAGTAAGAGTTATATAATTCTTTACTTCTGCTTATGTAAGTTTCTTCATACATAAATGAAATAAAATGGATCTCTCTTCGAAAAATTTTGATCTTCATTTATATTCTAAAAGTCTACAAAACCCATCGGACTAGCGATGAACAGATCCGATCAGAAGAGTTACAAAATAACTTGAACTGATCGGACAAAGTTACACGCAGAGCCGATCGGGCAAAGTTACAAACGAAATAAAAAAAGACAAAAAATTACAAGTGAAATCCTAAACTACGGATCAGGAGCCTCGCCATCAGCATCATCTCCGGCATCGGACTCATCATCAGAAGAGTCTAGGATAGTAGCATCAAGCCCAGTAGCAGTCATCTTCGCCCAAGCCCACTCCTTATGAGCTCCATAGCCTTCGACGAACTGACCCATAATGGTATCACGGAGCTCAGCCAACTTCTGATACTCTTGCGCACCTCAGCACCAGGTGTTAGGCTTGCATTTTAGAAATTTGGCACTGGAGGATCAGAAATGCATTCTGCTGATCCAGATCCTTCTCTTTCAGAAGAGCCCTCTCCTCAATGAGCTGTTTATTATAGCCATCAAGGGCAACAAACTCCTTCTTCAAATTATGATGGAGCCTCTGGTGTTCGCTGGCTTGACGTTCAGCGAAGGCCACCTTAGTACGGGTATCGGCATGATCTTCCTTCTCCTTTGCCAGATCAGCCGATAACCCCCGAACCTCCACCCCGAGCATTTCCACCTCGGTCCAAAGCTGAGCCTCCTTCCAGGTAGCCTTGACGACAGGGGTGATAGCTCGGGCCAGAATGGCGTTAGCCTGCATCGAGCAAAGAGAAACAGGTTAATAAAGGTCAGGAAGATAATTAGAGAACACAAGCTAAAGCTTTCGGGAATACCTGACTCTGGGCTATGATATATGCCACCATCAAGGCTTTGGCAGAGTACCCTTTGAACAGGGAATCATTGGCAGGAAGCCTGAAGTAGTCCAAACGGTCGAAAGAAAACGCTTCTGACATGTTCTTCGGCCAAAAGGATTGGGTCAGAGACCCTCCAGAAGGTTCGGCTCCTGTAGACGGGTCGGCAGCGGCGGAGGACACGGCCTCAGCAGACAGTTGGACCGTAAAAGTCTGCGGGGCAGCAGTCGGCTGGACCTCGACCATCTGCAGGTCGGGCTCATCTACAAGTTTTAGCTTCTTGGGACGAGGCCTCAGAGTTTCCTCTTCAGTTTCCTCCAAGTCCTCAAGAACCTGAACCGCGGGTGGAGCTAGATGAGCTGGCTTTAAGGTGGACGACTTCGAAAGGGATATTTTGGAGGAGCCCTTGGAGAGGGCCCTCTTCTTGCCCTTCCTCAGCTGAGCCACCTTCTCCGTGGTGGACATCTTCAAAACATTTTTGACTTCGACAGGGGAAGAGTTGGCAGAGATTTCAGAAATGGGGATTGTCTCCCCTTCGGCCGCGTCATCCCCGAGTGGTAGGTGGATCGGATCGGACCGAACGGGGAGGGGGGTAAGGGACTCATCAACACCCTTCGGCTTGAAGATGGTCAATGCAAAAATAAGTAGATACATCAGAAAATCAGTAAGGCAAATCAGAAATTAATGTTTGAAAGAAAAGAGATCGGGATAGAGTACTTATGTCCATGCCTATACAGCCAGATCTCATTTTCCAAATCTCCAAGACCCCACAATGTCTTCTTCACCTTCTGATAAAAGGTTCGGAATTCATCCCTTCGGCTGGTCAAAAAAGTGGACACCTTCACTATCACGTCTTCGGGGGACGACCAGTTCGGGAGGAGTTGAAGGTCAGTCCCCTTGGCAAAAATCCACTATTCGTGCCGACCTTTATTGCTAGAGGGAGTCTTAGAAAAGGTAGCCCGACCAGGGACTCGGTTCAACTACCGAAGGCCTGGTTCCTTGGACCTTTCGATAGAGAACAAGACAAAGAAAAAGTCAAGGCCAAGGCTGACCCCTAGCTCATGACAGATGGCTATAAAACTGACTAAGTGGATATACGCGTTCGGCACCAATTGGGCGAACCCGATACCCACGAAGCAGAGGAAAGAGATGATAAATTCATGAAGGGGGAATCGGACCCCGTATTTCAGGGCTCAGATGGGGATGGCCACCCACTTACCTTCGGGGCGCCGGTACATTCTCTCCCCAGCCTCCGGCACCCGAAGCTTGTACTCCCTCAGAATGTTAAAGAGAGTTCGGATGTTAGAAATTTGGGAAGGAGTCACAGTGGACTTGGTGTTGACGTGGGAAAAGTCCACCTCAGACTCGTAGCACCGGCGGATATGAGCCTCGGCGCCGTCAGTTGGGGCATCAACAGGAGCGGCGGGCAAATCAATCGATACCAAATCGATAGAGGCGATAGTGGCAGTGGCCGAAAGTGTATCAATGGTAGGGGTCAAATCTGTGGTGGAAGCAGATGGAGGGATGCTAGAATCAACCATTAGAACAAGAAATGGCCGGAAGTGAAGTAATTTGAGGTTGTAAAGGGCTTAATCGGAGTGTTGGAGCTCTCTCGCCGAAAGTCACACTTGCTGGAAAATTCTTTGAGTATAGCTGGGAGAAGAGGAATTCGTAAAAAGTGACTATTTAGGGGGGAGGAGGTATTTATACTGATGCTGCACGAATCTCAAGAGGCGGCTAATAATGATGTTGGGCCATTCATTATTGGGGTAACGTGTACATCATTAAACAGGTCGGTTGGTGTAACGACCAAGAATTTTAAGCTCCTTATTAATTTTATATGTGATTTTAAATTTTTAAGAGTTAATTTTTCAAACTTATTTAAACCTTATGTGGTTATGTGCTTATGTGATTTAACCTATGCGAATAAATGCTAGGATTTTTATTGAAGGGAATCACTAATGATTATTTAAATTAGTAGATTAACCCTGAGACTTCTATATCAGAGTATTGATAAAAGTGTTAGTAAATTATATATATTTAAATTTCTTGAATATAGTGTAGAGAGTTAATCGTGATTGATTAATTGATATTGGTGTAATTAATCTATAATGTATGAAATTATTATTGTTGTTGATTTATAATTATTATGAATAAATAATAGTTAATGAATTGGGAGTAATTAATTGATAATGTGATGATTAATTACTATTATGAATAAATAATAATTAATGAGTAAGAGATTAATAAATATATAATATTATATTTACTTGATTAATTATTTTATACAAACATGTGTTATTTATATGGTAGTTAACCATATATTATATATAGACTATATAGTAACCTTAATTGTATTATGTGAGGTTGATGAATTGAATGTGTACATAAGAACATGTGACAATACATGGATAGACATTAATATGTATACCCTATTATTTTATATTATATCAATAACATTATTAATTGATAAATGATTTCAATAAGTTATTATAATTATTATAATAACAGTTATTATTATAATAATACCCAATTACTTTATATTTGGTGTTAATAGATAATGTACATAGATTATATGTTGTGTACCTATTCATTATTAATTGCTATTTGAAATAACATGGTAACACCCATTTAAATATATATGGAATGGATACATGTAGCTTAAGTATATACTATGTGTATATATATATATATATATATATATATATATATCATATAACCTAAGTGTATTATATTATATAGCCTAAGTATGGCCATATATTATCCACACATTGCAAGATTGCTGAGATTAGTGGTTGTCCTATAATTAGAGTCCCATCCTCAATTTCCTCTTCTTCATGTGAACAACCACAAGCCTACACTAGCCTACTCTCTTCTCAAATTCAGCAATCCTAGCTTATGATTATAAGGGATGTGGATTTCATGATTTGATTCACCCACTCTCTGATAACTTCCATGCTATTGAACAATTCATTGGATTGAATTGGAGAGCAAAAACATGGACCGTGTAATGAATTTCCTATATAAAAGTTCTTCTCTTCTTCTATATTACAATTGCTGAGAATCCTACCAAGCAAGCTAGAGTGAGTATACATTATAGTGAGAGTCTGTGAGTTGAGAGAGTGAGAGATAGCAGCAAGTCCATTTCTTATCAGAGGTATAATTCCTATTATTTATGCTCTTCATTCTTGTTCTTTGTAAATTTCCAAAGTTATTGATTTCATTGGAATTGGATGTTGATTGATTGGAGAATTGGTTATTAAGTGTTGTGTAAAGATTTTAAGCATGTTAGAAATACATTGTAGCATGACTGAATTGATTGTGGTATGGAATTTCTGGGTTTGGGCTAAGAACTGCCGAAACTGCAAAGCTCCTGGTTTGGCCGCCAGCCTGCGCAGCTGCGCCAGTATTACATTGGCCAGCGGCTCAGCTGTGCCGGGCCTGAACCAGAGATTTTGAGTTCTATTGCTAAGCTGTTATGTGTCGACCTATAGTACCTTATTTGGCAAGCATGTATACATGATTAATATATATATATATATATAGGTACGTAGACATAGTATAAGTATGTATAATCATGTTAGTACACTCAAATGATAAAAAGGAGTTAATGTTTACAAATGAACTTAGAAATTTCTAAAGTGAACTTGTTATGGACATATCATGTATGTGTATTCTGATTTTTAGAACCGTCCGTATGGTCTAAATGGACATGAGCACTAAGTCTAATGTGTTAATCGTACATTAGCATACTTGATCAAGGGTTGAGACAATTTCAAAAATAAGAAATTTAAGACTTTCAAAGTAAACTTGACCAATAATGTTGTCTTGTGATTTCTGACCATTTGAGATCATTCATGTGGCTTTGGTATGTATTTCTAATGCAAGTGAGTTATAGTTACAAAACACTTTGATTATACTAAAACGATCTTTGTGGACTTAGTATATTTTCAAAAGAGAACTTAAGATTTGAAAGTTAAATACCATGTGAGACATGTTGTGAGCATATAAGCATAAGTATTAAGATTTCCTCATGACTATAGACGTATTGACATGAACCTCGTTTATTTATGCACAGATTTCACATATGCATGCTTAATCATAGAAAATGAACTTCAAATATGAACTATGTAATTTGAAGTATATTTATGTAATATACTCGAGCATATATATCAAGTATTGTTTAGTCTCATTATGAGATAGTATGACCGGAGTAGTAAACCTTTGAAGTATGAACTTGTTTAACTTGAGGTTTACCGGCATGAAAACATATGACTCTGAAATTGGATTAGGATGAGCATGCTAGTTTCGAATGAGAAATTACAACATGATAAGTATGTGTATTGGTTTAATGTTAGTAGTTGCATGCTAGAGTTACGTCGGGACACTTTCAGACCAGAACAATTTGCTTAAGTTGGATTTTGACAGTTAACATATTATGATGCTATAAATGGTATGTTTGATATTGAACGTGATCTTATGTGATAGAATTATATAATGATTAGATTCTTATATGTGTGAACTTATACTAATTGGAGAGATCGACTTGTTAATATTAGGTCGTTCCAACGCCGTTTAAATTAAAGCTAGAATTAATTGTAGCTGAGCAAACATGCAAGTTTCCTAGACCCTTGCATTACTTTATTCAACGGATATTATAAGCAAGTTCCCGAACTTCACTCTTTGATTGTGCAAGTTCTTATGAACCCGTTCTTGTATTATTTGCAAGTCTCCCTAATTTTACTCAAATTTATATCGAGCAGGGTATTATTATATTACAATTTTTCCTGAACTACTCTTTTATTTGAGCAAATTTTTCTTGACTTATACTTATTTATTGTACAAGTATCCGGACCCTATTGTGCAAGTATTCTAAATTCTTGTACTACCTTATTCAATGAACCGTGTAAGCGAGTTTCTAAACTTCACTTGTTTTTGGTGAAAGTTTCATATCCTTCTCATATTGTATTGAGCAGGTTATTATTGTATTGTGCAAGTTCCCCGAACTTCACATTTTGAGTATTGTGAAAGTTCCCCGAACTTCACACGTTGAGTATTGTGCAAGTTCCCCGAACTTCACATTTTGAGTATTGTGAAAGTTCCCCGAACTTCACACTTTGGTTATTTTGCAAATTCCTGAACTTCATTTCTTTATTATGCAAGTTCTCTAAACTTATACAAACTCGTATATTGTGCAAGTATCTTATCTTTGTGTTTACTTTACTCAAAGAACGTTGTAAGCAAATGTCCTAACCTATGCATTTACTTTATGCAAGGGATCTATTATGGTGAAATTCCCCGAATTTCACTCTTTGATGTTGTAAGTGTCTAAGCCTATGCATTTATTTTATGCAAGGAATCTATTATCGTGCAAGTTCCCCGAACTTCACACGTTGAGTATTGTGCAAGTTCCCCGAACTTCACACGTTGAGTATTGTGCAAGTTCCCCAAACTTACACAAATTCATATATTGTGCAAATTCTAAACTTCACTTTGTGCAAGTTCTCTATCCTTCTCATATTGTTTTGAGTAGGTTATTGTTGAATCGAAGGTTGTTTACTTAATTGCTTGAACTTTATTTCCAAGCATATTATTTAGTGGTTTAATTACTTATCAATTATTCCACATTGATATTATTGATGTCCTCACCTAGTGCATTTGAGCTCGTACAGTCTTGGACTTGTACATTATTCAAGGTTCTAAAAATCTTAAACTATGTTAGTAAGAGTCTGAACCTTTGCTCGGTCAGACTAGTGTATGAAGTTTTCTTTGAAGCTATCCAAACCAATTGATGGTAAGGATTCTTAGACGGAACAGAACACCCCTCATATGTAGGAGTGTGCCCAGGTATCTGATATATATGATACGAGTAAGCAGATATAAGTGTTATGCATATTCACGTTGTACCCGAGGCTGATCTCCTCGAGGTACTAAGTTTTTGTAGCCAGAAGCCAGTAATTCTAAAAGGGTCAATTAGCTATTGAACCCATTGGAAAGTTATAGTTCAGAGTCTACTCGATTATCAGTCATTCTAAAGGCAATTATTATCTTTGCTTTTAATATTTATATTGTTGAATTGTTCAGATGTTCATATCGTTGAATCTATCTAATATTCATATTATTGAATCGTTCTAATATTCATATTGTTGAATCGTTCAAATATTCATATTATTGAATCGTTCTAATATTCATATTATTGAATCGTTCAGATATTCATATTATTGAATCGTTCTAATATGCATATTGTTGAATCTTTAAGATATTTATTTTGTTGAAATCATTGTCAGATATTTTTCCATTCATCATGATATATCCTTTATTGTTGTATTTAAACTTGCTGAGCAAACTTGTTGCTCATTCTTGCTATATCATAACTTATATTGCAGTTAAGCCCGAGCCCTCAGGGAAGGATTGTAATACCCGAGAATTTTTTAATATTATTAAATAAATATATTAATGGGAATGAGAATTTATTAGAATATAAATGATTTTGTGTTATGAGAATGATTAATTCAATTATATTAAATTGATTAATTATAATAATTGAGAAATTGATGGAGTTTATAATAAACTCGATAAAATGCCTTGTGTGGCACTGTGATGGGAAATAATAATGATTATATTAATTTAAGCAAACAATTAATCTATATTAATTGTTAATCGTAGAATATTAATTAATTGTCATCGTAGAATAATTGTTATAGATGATTAATTAATAATATGTGATTATTATTATTACACGAAATATAATATTAATAATGAAAAATGTGTCTATAATATAATAAGATTTATATTCATTTAATGTGATATTTAATCATATAAGTGTTAATCGATTATTATGGAAATTAATAATCAATGAGGAATGAATTAATTAATATTATTATTAATTAATCAATGAAATGAATAATTTATTTATTTGACATTATGAATAATAAAATAAATAAGTAAGTTATTAATATAATGAGATTATATTAATTGTTATGTGCAAGCATGCGAATTAAATGTGTAACATATAGTAGCTAACTATGTATTATATGAAGTGTAATATGACACTATTATAGAATAAGGTTTATTGAATTATGGGAGTTGCATGAAATGCCTATGTGACAATGTGAATATACATTAAAGTAGGACATCATGATTATATAATAGATAATTTAATAATGTTTAACTATCTTATATTATCTTCATTGATTATGAAACAATGTGAAACCAATGTACATGGATTATATATGCGCAAATTACATTATAACATTATTTCCTTATTACTCTAAATGAATTTACTACCTAAGTATACATATATACCTAAGTGTATGATATATGTATATAGCCTAAGTATGTATATATGCATGTTGCTAGAAGGCTGAGGTTGTTTTGTTGGGAGAGTCACTTTCTCCTTCACGTGAAATACACAAGCTATCTTACTCCCCTATTCTTCTTTAAACTCAGCAACATAGGCTAGCAAATGATGAAGAAGGGTGTGGCTATCATGATGGATTTCAACCACCATTACCAACCCCCTAATAACCTCCCTGCAATACAAATTTCCGTTGGTTTAATTTGGAGAACATTAACATTGTCTGTGTATAGGAAATTCTATAAATTGAGACCTCCCTTCACAAATTCATTTGCTGAGAAAATTGCTAAGTATTGAGTTGAGAGCTAGTATATCATCAGTGTTAGTATTCTGAGTAGTTGAGAATTCAAATTTCATTAAACAGAGGTATAATCCCATTTCTGTATTCTTCATTCTTGGTTTCTGTCAAAATTTCTATTCTTGAATTCTTGATTCCAGTTGAAATTCATGATTTTGTGATCAAGTATTGTTTGTTAGTTGATATGTGGGTTGTTATATATGTTAGTATGTAATGTGACATGCTTAGAACTGTTTTCGTGAACTAATTCTATGATTTAGGATGTTAACTGCCGTAGCAGGAAGAACACTGGCACGAACTGCACACGGCGCAGCTGCGCCGGGTTTATACCCAGGCGCAGCGCAGCTGCGCAGGAAGCCTATTCCAGTTTTATTTGAGTTCTGTCAATCTATTAAGCATGCTTGGATGTTATGACTTAGGCAAGGCATATTAGCATGAATAACTTGTATAGAGGGGTATGTAGACATAATATGAGCATGTCCTTCTATGATTACATGCATAATTAACGAACGGTTAAAGCTTTCGAAGTGAACATAAGGTTTATAATTAAACTTTAAACATATATGACTTACGACGGTATTCTGACCTTGCAAGCATACTATTATGATCTAGAAAGGCATGAAACACATGTTCATAGATGTATACATGTTTCATAAGGTAACATGAGTATCTTGATCGCGTTAAATGAACTTTACTAGTGAAAGTATAATTTTATCTTGACATTTTATATCGAAGTCTAGATTCTGATTTTTACGAGCATGTTTAGATGACTTAGAAATGCATGAATAACCCATCAACTTATGTTTATACGATTCATAAAGAAGTATGAACATGTTGAACTTATTAGTAAGACTTACTAATGAAAATATGAGCTTTGATGGAGAACCTTAACATGTTATATTAAGATTCATATCCGGATATTTGTAACATGTTTAATAGTACGTATACCATCACTAGTATATCATACATGTGTATTCGCTTGTCAAATTCAATGAAAGGTTAACCAAGCATGAGTTTAAACATATTTTAAAGTGATAAACGACGCTAATGATGAATGAAAGATGTGGACACTTATAAACATGTATAGTACAAAGTATGTGATCTCTTGATGTGAACATATGATCTAATTATATGCGGGGTGACTACATGACCCTATTCGACTTTAATTTTGTGTAAATCCTAGACTAAGACCATAACATATAAAAATGAACATGAGATGGTCATATGCTTATAAACGTCCTCTAACATGATTGTATGTTAAGTGTAAATTGGTTAAGTATGCTAAAGTATGGACAGAATCAGAAAATGCAAGGCTTAACCCTGGTCTGGCCAGGGGACTGTGCAGCTGCGCCGTCCCTAGGCCTAACCAAGGCGTAGCTGCGCCGGTCTGGAATCTGAATTGTTGAAATCTGCTTGTTCTGGTCATGTTAGTTAGTGTAAATTATTGTTCAAAACTGCTAGAAATAATCTGTACCCTACTGATATGTGTATATATGTGATGAATAAGTAAGAAGATAATGTCTAACTTATATAATGGGTCAAAGGATCATAACCACTTGAACATGATAAGTTGCTATAGTATTATTTACATTATGACTATGTACTTGATTCGCGATAACATATAATCTGATTTCATACCATATGAGTATAAGTATGACATGCGACTAAGATAGTAATATATATGTATATTGAGTAACAAGTTTGTGTAACGAATATGTTAACTAATGGACATCCTATACTTATAATACACTATAAATAGGATTCAAAAGTGTTGATTACTTAACGTGGATAAACTACGCTAAAGGCAAGTATCCTAACCCTTACATTACTTTATTTAACGGATATCGTAAGCAAGTTTCCTAACTTACACTCTTTTACGGTGCAAGTATTCTATCCTTGTATATTGCAAGCTAATTTCTTTACTTAATCGTTGAATTGAATTAGCATACTTGAACTCTTATTTCATTAAAGCTATTATTCATGTTGAACTTAGTATTGTTCTTGAATATTGTGAAAGTGTCTATGCCATTTGATTTGGCTAGACTTATATTATTGAAAAGCGACCCAAACTAATTGATTTAGTGCGGGATCTTGTATTTGACTGAGAAGAACAACCTTCTTTGAAGGGAAAATAAAATTGTCGGAGCACCGACGCCCGCACTTGGGTATGATTGATTGTTATGCATAACGATGGTACTTTAGGCTGATCACCTGTTGCACCTGTTTTTGTTGGATTTTTAGTTTATTACTGTTAATTCTAGTAGAAGTTCATGGTCCTTAGTGACTGCTCAGTATCCAGTTATCTTGAAATCTTGAACTGATTTATTTTTGAATCACATTGATATTATTCTATCCTTAGCGACTGTTATTGAAAACTGTTGATATTCTTGTTATCCTTAAACTATCAAACCTTGCTATACCCTTTTCGAGAATTGAGAATTATATTACGAACCCTTATTGTATATTACTTGTTGAGCAATTGTGCTCATTCTTGCTTTTTCCTAAAATATTTTAGTTAAGACAGAGCAGGGCGAACCTTCGAGCGTTGATAAGGGCAAGGGCAAGGCTACCAACTAGCTTGTCTCTTTTATGTTTTAAATATTTTAATGTTGTATTAAGATGATGTAGTAAGACTGGATTTGATTATATTTAAGCTTAAGTTAGATTATGTAATAAGTCATTAATTGATATTATTATGTAATCTATTAAGTATTGTAGGTTGCGAGACTTGGGGGAATAATTATAATAAATTATTATAAATTATTCTAGATTAGATTTTTTGCTGTGATTGCGTGATTTTTTAGTCATTATTATTGTGATGTATTACCATGAGCACGTGATGAACCGAATTCGAGAGACCAAGTGGCGGGTCCCGGATTTGGGGGCGTCACAAGGATAAGGGTAAAGGAAAGATATAGGACGGTTTGCAAGGAACAGACTTTGTCTTTATGATTTGTTTAATTACTGTTAGTGTAATATGAACCCTAATGTTTATTCTAGGGTATATTTGTATTGATGTATTAAGGTGATCGAATCTTGGGACTAGTAACACCTTTTGAATGAACGACATACGTTTATTATATTCCGCATTTTAGTTATCGTATGTTACTTAAAGGTGGATGTTAGTATTGTTTCGTGACAACCGGACTGGGGTCAGAGGACCCGGATTCGGGGGTGTCACAGTTGGATTACCCAGGCGTCTCTTCAAATCTCTCATTAAATATCTCATTAAAGGCTTATTATAATGAGAGACTGGGGGGCAATGTTCGGATATAACCCACCGACCCTTATATGGACTGAAAGACCTGGGCCGAAAGGAGTTCATCGAGCCCAATGGGCCGAAGCCAAACTTGGAGTAGCAGAGTTCGGGATCGGGTATCTAAGCCCTTTAGGCGGGAGCCCAGACCCAGCTGATGGCATGTGGATCAGGGCCTCCGAGTCCCTCGGACCGGGGCCCAGACCAATATGATGGTGTTCGGGGTCAGACTACCGAGCCCTTCGGGCCGGAGTCTAGACTGGATGGTTGACGATCGGGATCGGACTATCGAGCCCTTCGGGCGGAGTCCAGACCACCTCAAAAGGCCCATACCGAAGGACATTCCTCGAATTGAGTCCGGAGCAATAAGGAGTCTAAATGATTAAGGACTCAAACCCTAATCATATCTAAGTACCAACTCCTATAAGTCAAGTGGTAGGATAACCACCAACTTGCACTTTTAAAGGAGATTGAGTTGGGCCCAAACAATGGTAACTGCTATGTTTAGGAGTCCTAATCCGATTGGGACATGGATTATAAGGCGATGGGAATGACTATAAATACATGGGTTGTCCTAAAGGTAACATTTATTATTCACTTGAGCACTATACACTATTGTCTCCATTGTTAACCTTGTGATCAGCTTGTACTTATTCTCACACCGGAGCTATCACCCCGCGGCCCCAGCCGTCAAGTTTCGTTTGTGACGTGTTGTTGTGCAGGTTTAAGCGCGTGGATTTGATGATTGGACGCGCTAACAAAACTTGGCGTTAACAAGGAAGTCGGTTCAAACCCCAACACCTCTTTTCATATTAGCCCAACACCTCTTTTTATATTTAGAATCTGTATAGAAATAGGAACCTCCATAATGTTCCGTCAGGCCCAAACAGTCCCTATTGGGACCCGAATAATCCAAGAGAATTACAACCCAACATGTATCCTAGGCTCAAATATTTATGGCCCAACAGGTGTCAATGTATTTTAATCTTATCTTTACTCTGATTACTCTCGGTACTCTTAACTCTCTTGGTCCTTTTATCTCTCTTTGGCACTAGTTAATTATTCTGCAGAGCCTTGTATAAATAGGGGCAACCTACTTCGCTATTAAGTTTTGCATGTAACTTTGTCATGAAGTATCAGCTACGAAGTAACTACGTAGCTAGTTTGTAGCCGCACATTTATTAGCTCAACTCAGCTTGAATTTGACAATTTAGTGTTATTTTGGGTACCACTTTGGTCTGAAAAGTTTTTTTTTTTTGCAAAATATGCGTTGTGCACCACGGTTGTCTAAAATAAACTCACGAGTGTGTGTGGTAATTTTTGAACTTTTTCCAGAGACGTTTTCTTTTTGATTTTTATCCAACCGAGAACCATTCATGTCATCGTTCGTGCAATGTGAAGTCCGATGAACGCGCCGATTGCATTGTTGGTCTTGAAATGTTTGCCCAGACATTTTACTTTTTCCAGAATCTGAGTTTGAGAAACTTTTCGTATTCGATCCGAGACTGTTTAGACCCGAATTTTTTGCACTAACTGGATTCCGATTCCCACGCCGTCTCCTCCATCATAATTCATATCGGGCATTATGGGACATTTTGATATATCTCGGACGTCGTTCTGGTGAACTTTTTTGGTGGGGCCGGATCCGCTGTATGATTGTGACTATTCATATTGCGGGTGCTGACTTGCTCCGATTTTCGATCTGATTGCTCGGTAATTATCCATGAGTATAGGGATCATTTTAAAATACTCTGAATACATTTCTTAAGAACTTTTTCTGACACATTTTCCTAACTTTTTAGCTCCAAATGTATGTGTTAATTCTATTTTTCGAAAAAATTTAGGTTTCTACACTTATATAATTTAATAATAAAAAATTATTACGTAATTAAATATTATTTTTATTAAGAATATGAATTTTAAAGAACACTAATTAAATTAAAAATGAATGAGAATAAGAGATAGTAATAAGTAGATAATTATGATAGCAAAAAATGTAGATAATTTTTTTTGAAATCAAATAATAATAATAAAAATAACCTTTTTCTTAAATTATAGTGTTGAATGATGATTTCTAAATTTTAGAGTTGAAATACTATTTTGTGTCATCTATTATATATATATATATAAAAGTTTTTTCGTTTGCTATTTTTTCTTTAGTTAGTCTTTATTTATAAATTAAAATTAAATCATGTCGTCATCACTGTATTCGTTGATTTTAATATCTTTTGTCTTTATCAGATTGACCTTAACATTTTATTTTAGAGTTTAAAATATAAGAGAAAAGAAAAGAAAGTTAGAAGAAATGAAATTGGTTATGAGAGAAAATAAAATAAAATATTTTAAAAAAAATGTCTCATTTTCTCGCAAGAGTTTTCTTCAAAAATTTAGAAGAAAATTGAGAAAATTGGAAGAGAAAAGAAAACTAGACAAGTAATATTTTTATATTTACCACTTTTGCCATTAAATTTTTAACTAAGCAAAATTTAATTCCTGTGGGTTAATACCATATCAGTTTCCCTCCTTTTCACAAGTCAGAACACGACTCCTCTTCTTCATCTCCGGCTGCGGCTTTCTTCATCTCCGCCAGCGGGCTCTTCATCTCTATTATTGCAGGTAATAAACCTTCTTTCTCTTTCTTATACATCTTTATAAGAAAAATTCTTCTACCTTCTCAACTCCTTTTCATATCCGTATATGTACTTCGTATTATTGATTTATGCCCAATTAGACAAATTACAGATCTGGAGAGCAAATGACATAGAAGCAGCACACTAAGATGAAGATGCTCTTAAGAAATCAAGGTAAAATTGAGTTTCTAACTAGTTTCTCTTACCTGAAGGAGTAATTTTTATTTATTTATGGCTTATTTTTGCGTAGTGTTTCAAATGCTTGTTTATATATCCATGAATCGAAAGGGTTTGATTAAACAATTTTTTATTGTAATATTCAAAGTTGGAACCACGGTTCACTTTCTTATTTTAGGGGTGGTTTGATAAAAATGAATGAAACAATTCTTAATATGAATGAGCTGAATGGAGCTGAATACTGAATGCAAAAAGTTGTTTGATTATTGATATGTCTTAAACATCTCGAGTAACAATCTTTTACTATTTTACCCATCTAAACTATGTTGAACAAGTATATAATTTTGTGTAAATGTACTAAACAAAATTGAATACAATATTCATTGTACAATAGATAAAAATAAATAATTCAAACAAATTATCAAATAAAATATTGAATAATTCAAACAATTTTAACACAAGTTTCATAAAAAATAGAAAATGTAATGAGTTAAACAAATGAAGGGCTGAGCAAGTAACCAAATTGGAACTGAAATTACACCAAAAATCGCACAAACCGCACCAATTAAAACCGCACCAACGGTTCCGGCGTATGTGGTGGTTTTAGGTAGGTTGAAAAATCAAATTTACGGTTTCGATTTAGTTACTAGCCAAAATCGCACGCATAAAACCAAAATCGCATCATGTGTGTATGTATGTAATGGGCATGTGGTGTACTGTTGAAGTATGATACGATACTGCAAGTTAATGATATTTAACAGTTTTGTGCAGTATTTTTGATTTTAACATTTGGGTTGTATGAATATCTACATTTTATTTGGTATATTTTTCTTATTCCATCTAATAGGGAATGAACGTTTGTGCCCTTTAGTGGGGGTGCATATAATCAGTGTTCTAAAATTCGGCTTAGTCAGTCGACTAGTCGGCAACTAGGTTAGGGTCGGAGGGCAACCGAGTCGACTAGGGCATAGTCCCTTAAATTAGTCGCTGGCGACTTAGTCGGGCCCTAGTCGGCGCATAGTCGGGTAAGTCGGTGCCTAGAGAGTGACATGAGCTGGAGGAAGAAGAGCAACTTACTGCTTACCTGAGTCGAAGATGAAGAGAAGAAGAAGAAGCAGCAGCAGCAGCAGTTAGCAGCAGCAGTCGTCGGCAGCAGCAGCAGCAGTCTGCAGCAGCAGTCGAAGAAGAAGCAGCAGCAGTAGCGAAAAAGATACTGTGACAGCACTCGTCGTCGACAGCGTTGTCGGCGGCAGAAGAAGCGGCAACAGTCGTTGCTAGAAGAAGAAGTCGTCGGCAACGAAGAAGAGAAAAAGCAGCAGCGTCGCATTTTTTTTTCTTTTTGATCCATTCGATCAGTCGATCCAGCAGAGGTAAGTTAGGGTTTAAAATTAAACTTTAAACATCTAATAAATTACACTATGGCCTCAAACATTTCATATGTTCTGTTTTTTACTTCGATATGTTTCGATTTGTTTTGATTTGGCCCAAAATTGAAAATCCGACTAGTCGATTAATCCCCGATTAATCCCCTAGTCGCTAGTCGGTAGCCAACCGGCCTGGGACCGACTAGCGACTTTTAGAACACTGCATATAATACATTTAACCATTTGTCTTGTGGTTTGATTAGTTTTGGTTTGGGTTTGTAGATGTGGTGAGGGATGACCCAACAAACAATATTCCGGATTTAATATTTTCAAAACATGGAATGCAACTTCATAGAAGGGGTCAACATCCCCTCGGTATACTGAAAAATGCAATATATGACTATTTTGATACCAAATATTCAAACAAATTTGACAAGTTTGATGATCTCTGTCCAATAGTTTCAGCTAAAGAGGTATGGCCTTAAATGAGGTTGTTTTTGAAAGCACTTATCTTTACCTCATAAAGCAGTATTGTTAGTCCTTGTGCTTACTGCCTTTGTTTATAATGCTAATGTCACGTGATAGGTTTTCCGTATGTGTTTCAGTTGTTTCTGTTTGGTTATTATTATTTGTTGTGATGTCGGGACCAGGGCAGAAAGACGAGTTACTGTTTCACTAGTATTTTTCCATTGATAACTGTAAAATTGTAGTTGATGCTTGTACTGGAAAATTATTTTGGTGCGTGTGTGTATGTATTAGCACTAGAAGTCCGAACCAAAGAAATAATCGCCTCAAGAGATAAATATTTTTCAAATATGGTCACAAAATTAGAGTAGTGATGCTAAATTGCATAAAATTTTGTTGTTTCAATTGGTTTTGGAATCGACACCCCACCAAATGAAATCGCACCGTACAATTTAAAACTGCATCGCAGCAATCACAAGCGATTTCATGTGCGGTTTTGAATTTGTTAAACCACACATAAGCGGTTTCTGATGTGAAAGGCTTCAAACTGCAACAAACCGCACCATGCTCACCCCTAAACAAATGTGTCAACAAACCAGATACAATTGTGTCAATCAACACAGTTACAATTGTATAATCCTCAAAAATAGATTTTGGAAACTTATATGCAGCAACAATTTGTAGATGATATTACACAAAATAGTCTCAACAAGTTCAACCAACTCTTTTAGCCCTTTCAAGGCTTTCCACTCTATGGTTCCCGTAAAATGTTGAGTACTAATAAATTAAAAGCTACAAACCATGACACATTCAACTATAGTAGCGTACAAAAAGGACTTGGTCTATGATTCGGTTCAGCCCAAAATGTATTACCAGCCTAAATTATGCTTGGACGAACTTCTTAAGGTTCTTCAACCACAC
Source organism: Panax stipuleanatus (assembly GCA_020205555.1). Lineage (NCBI taxonomy): Eukaryota > Viridiplantae > Streptophyta > Magnoliopsida > Apiales > Araliaceae > Panax > Panax stipuleanatus. The sequence continues at coordinate 95,000,754 of CM035120.1, forward strand.
CAAATATTCTCTGGTGTCTTTGTTGATCATGTATTCATAGAGAAAATTGATAGTGCTAGGCTTTATTCCCCTAATCTCTAGATACTTGTGGAAAGCCTTTTGCAGAACCTCATCCAAATCCCTGGAGACAAAAATAAAAGGAAGAACAAGAAGTGATGTTTATAGATTAAGATTAGAGAAGTAATTAGTATCAACGCTTGAAAGAGATATACAGAAAATGACACTCACGAGAAATCTGGTCCTTCATAGGCAAATTGATCTTCAGAACTTTGTGGCTCCTTAACGGACAAGTTGTCAATTGAGATCTCATTCGGATATGCAGTACAACCAAACTCCAAAATGGGCCCATTACTCTTGGTAACTCGGACGATGCTAGATTGGTTAGCCGCCTTCTCATCGCCATCATCGTTGTCATTCTCATCATCTTCCTCACCAGTTACAAGATCAGGCTTGTGAACCTCAACGTTGATAGTTTCACCCGAGTACTCCCTCGATAGAGATATTGTTTTTTGTCTGCGGTTATCTTCAATTTTGAAAGGGAAGCCTTCAAGAGCCTCTTCAACCTACAATGCAAAATCAAGAGGTAATACTCCATTTATGTGGTGTTGACTGAATTCATTATCAAATCCAACCAAATCTTGCATAATATTATATTTCTGGTTGCTTAGCACAATTTTAAAGTGAAAGATAACGTTAAGAAAATTGCAAATGAAAAACACTAAGTGTTAGACAATACGTTCCAAAACAGAGAACTGAAAATACAAACAAAAAGTATTCCTAAAGTATCATACTAGTACTCAAAATGAAAAGCCATCATTATATTTAATAAAACCCATCTACAATCTACTAATATACATGTAGCATACATATAATAAACCACATCAATGTCTCCACCAACAAGTATAAGTTTTTGATATCTAAATTTTCAGGATCTTAATTTTATTTTGGCTCAAAACTGATTCTCATAGAATATGGATTTTAAATCAAACAATCCATCAAATCAGGCAAAGGTTTTTGAGTTATCAAATACTACATATTCACATACATTTCAATATAAATTTCTACCCAAAGTGCTGTCAGGAAAGAGATAAATCCCCATGATTAAGTAGACAATAGCTCAACATTAAATACTTTCATATTGCGGACAAATAATTATTCACTAAAAGAACTGTCCAATTCATAATACTTAATTGTAGATTTTTCCTTTCAATTCAAAATATTTCAAAACAATAGAGCATCAGTATTTGCAAAATTTAAGTAATGTATACCCAAAAGTAAGATAGAAGACCTCTTTAGATTCATCATATTCCTCTGCGCATATGATCTCTGATTCGATGACTTTGAGGAGTGACTCATCTGAACTCGGCCGCTTGAAAGGAGAAGAGTAGTGGCGGACGGAAGAGAAAGAAGTGGGAACAGTGTTCTAAAAATCCCCGCCTAGGTCCACCTAGGCCCCGCCTTGGCGCCCCGCCTAGGCTCTAGGCCCCCTCTTGGTGCCTCGCCTAGGCACTAGGCTCCCCTGGCGTCTCGTTTAGGCCTAAGGCGGCAAAAAAATCCCTCCAAGAAACTAGGCAGAGCCTAGGCGGAGCCTAGGCGGAGAGGTTTTTTTTTATTTTAATAACTACCCAAGCCAGATCTCGATATATTTATTTTTCTAATGATTTATCATATTCATAATGCAGTTTGTAGCATATCAAATCACAACAAAAAGTGAACAAAATCAAGTTAAAATGGATAATTTTATTATAGTTGTAATTTTTTGAACTTGTATCAACTTCAAATTATTTAAATGATGATACATTTGTAATATTTAGTTTAATTCAATATAATTCTTAAATTTATATTTAGTTTCTTAAGTTTTAATATTGAAATGAATTCTTGAAATTTTAAATTTTATTATTTAATAGCAATCTTGTTTATGAATAAAACTAATACGTTAAAGATATATTTGAACTTTGAACAATTGCATGTTTGTGTTTGAACTTTGACATTGACAATATAGATATGTGTTTGAACTTTAAGTAAATGCCTTTATTATCTTTATTATAGATTGTTTTGCTTTATATTATTGTTTTGTTTGGATAAATGTAAGATAAAATATTAAAATTGGTTTAAAATAAAAAATCCCGCCTAGGCTACGCCTAGGCCCCCTAAGCACTAGGCCCCCCCTGGCCGCCCGCCTCCCGCCTAGCGTCTTTTAGAACATTGAGTGGGAAGAATGGGCTTGCGAGAGAGATGGAATTGCTTAAATTGCTTAATAGCAGTAGCAGAAAACAGAGCAGAGGGGTGGCGGTAGTAGTAACACCTTTGACACCGATGAATCGAATAATTTGACGAATAATTGTGAAGAGAGTAGCCATTTCTGAATTTTGGAATAGAGAGTGTGGGGTTTAGGTCTTCAGAGTTTTGCAAGATAGGAGGATATCAAAACTGCAGACTTAATTTGTTTATTGTAACCATAGCAATTTTAAAGAGGAAGGTTACATGTCAGAAATTGTGGAAGGAGGTGGAGATGGAGACGAATCGAAGCTGCGGTGGAGGTAAGAGAAGAAGAGAGAGCGGTGATGGAGATGGAGACGACAGAAGCTGCAGAGAAGCCATAACTATTTGGGTAAAAAACGTTGCTCAAATCTATTCAGCCGATTCAACCAATTTTTTTAAAAAGAATCGCTCAGGTCTATTTAGTCCAATTCAGATTTTAAAACTTGTAAACTAACAATCTTAATGACTTATTCCCTCAGATCTTGACTCACTAAGTCCTTTTCAGTCGAACGACAAGAGGCGCAATACGTGAGGCTTTCCGACGAATAATTGTGAAGAGAGTAGCCATTTCTAAATTTTGCAAGAGAAAGAGAGTGTGGGGTTTAGGTCTTCAGAGTTTTGCAATTTTAAAGATGAGGGTTACCTGTCAAAAATTGTGGAAGGAGGTGGAGGTGGAGATGGAAACGAATCGAAGCTGCGGTGGAGGTAAGCGAAGAAGAGAGAGCGGTGATGGAGATGGAGACGACAAAAGCTGCAGAGAAGCCATTACTATTTGGGTAAAAAACGTTGCTCAAATCTATTTAGCCGATTCAACCAATTTTTTTAAAAAGAATCGCTCAGGTCTATTTAGTCCAATTCAAATTTTAAAACTTGTAAACAAACAATCTTAATGACTTATTCCCTCAGATCTTGACTCACTAAGTCCTATTCAGTCGTAAACAAACATCCCCTTAGTTCATATGGGTGTAGGACTAAAATTTCATTACGGTCCTTGCTGCTCACACATAGTTGGAGTAATTTGTTTTTTTAGGGCTTATTTATGGCTTGTGTTTCTACTAATTTGTTACTTGTTTATATATCCATGAATGGAAGGAAGTGTTTAATTAAGCCATTTTTAATTTTATTTTTCCTTTTAAAAATTCATAGTTGGAATCATGGTTCAATTTCTGATTTTAGTTCACTTGGGTGTTGTAGGACTAAAATTTCATAATGGTCTTAGCTGCTCCTATATACGTGGAACTATTAAGAGACTATCATCCTCATGTTATGGGCCTTCTGATCCAGATGGCAGAGCGATTTCTTTGATTGATGGTAGTAATCAAGAAAATTCAAGAAAATTGGAGGGTGTAAGACAAGGAGTTGATAATGTTTCTCGGATCTTGGAAAGTGGTCTTTGGGGACCTAAGACAGAAGTGGTCATTAGGGTCTTAAGGAGGCTGAAAAATGTCAATCTAGCTGTAAACTATTTTCGATGGGCTGAAAGAGTAACTGACCAAGCACATTGTCCTGAATCGTACAATTCACTTCTCATGGTAATGGTGAGGAGTAAAACTTTTTGATAAACTGGAAGAAATTTTGGGGGAGATGAGTTTAGCGGGATTTGGTCCTTCTAATAGTGTTTGTGTTGATTTAGTTGTTAGCTGTTAGCTGTGTGAACTCTCAAAAACTGAAAGAAGCGTTTGATCTTATTCAAACCATGAGGAGATTTAAATTCCGCCCTGCCTTTTCAGCTTATACAACTCTGATTGGTGCACTATCTGTAGCTCATGAAGCTGATCTCATACTCAAGCTATTTCATGAGATGCAAGAACTAGGTTATGAAGTAACTGTTCATTTATTCACAACTTTGATCCGTGTATTTGCCAAGGATGGGCGGGTTGATGCTGCACTTTCCCTGTTGGAGGAGATGAAAAGCAACTCTTTTAATGCTGATATATTTCTGTACAATGTCTGTATAGATTGCTTTAGCAAGGTCGGTAAGGTGGATATGGCTTGGAAATTCTTTCATGAGATGAGAACACATGGTCTCATGCCTGATGATGTTACCTATACCAGCATGATTGGCGTACTCTGTAAAGGTAATAGACTGGATGAAGCTGTGGATATATTTGAGCAGATGGAGCAGAACAGGAAAGTCCCATGTGCATATGCCTATAACACAATGATCATGGGTTATGGATTGGCCGGAAAATTTGATGAAGCATACAAGTTACTTGAACGTCAAAAACTAAAAGGGTCCATTCCAAGTGTGATTGCGTATAATTGTATTCTTACTTGCCTTGGAAAGAAAAGGATGATTGATGAGTCAGTAAGGGTCTTTGAGGAGATGAAAAAAGATGCAGTGCCCAATCTTTCAACATATAATATTCTTATAGACATGCTCTGCAAAGCTGGGAAACTTGAGGATGCTTTGGAGATTCGTGATGCCATGGAAGCAGTTGGTTTGTCTCCTAATGTATTAACTATGAACATAATGATTGATCGACTTTGTAAGGCTCGAAAGCTTGATGAAGCTTTTTCGGTATTTGAAGGAATGGATCATAAAGTTTGTACTCCAGATGCTGTTACGTTCTGTTCTTTGATAGATGGCTTGGGTAGACATGGCAGAGTAGATGATGCTTACAAACTCTATGAACAAATGTTAGATTCTGACCGGATTCCGAATGCTATTGTCTACACATCCGTCATTAGGAACTTTTTCAAGTCTGGGAGAAAGGTTGACGGTCACAAAATCTACAAAGAAATGGTTCGTTGTGGCGTTTCTCCAGATCTAACTCTTCTTAATACCTATATGGACTGTGTCTTAAAAGCTGGTGAGACAGAGAAAGGCAGAGCTTTGTTTGTGGAAATTAAGGCACGGGGATTCATCCCAGATGTGCGGAGCTATTCTATACTAATTCATGGCCTTGTAAAAGCAGGATTTGCACGTGAAACGTATGAGTTGTTCTATTTAATGAAGGAACAGGGATATGTTTTGGATACCCTAGCCTATAACACTGACATTGATGGATTTTGCAAATTAGGCAAAGTAAATAAAGCGTACCAACTACTCGAGGAAATGAAGTCGAAGGGTCAACAACCCACTGTAGTTACCTATGGTTCTGTCATTGATGGGCTTGCAAAAATAGACAGGCTTGATGAAGCTTACATGCTCTTTGAAGAAGCAAAATCAAAAGGAGTCGAATTAAATGTAGTGGTGTATAGTAGTCTTGTTGATGGGTTTGGAAAGGTGGGTAGAATTGATGAAGTGTATCTCATACTGGAAGAGCTGATGCAAAAAGGGTTTACGCCAAATGTTTACACGTGGAATTGCTTACTTGATGCACTAGTGAAGGCAGAGGAAATTAATGAAGCTCTTGTTTGCTTTAATTCAATGAAGGTCTTGAAATGCACTCCCAATGCCATAACGTATGGTATTCTCATAAATGGTCTTTGTAGGGTTCGAAAATTCAACAAGGCCTTTGTGTTTTGGCAAAAGAGATGCAGAAGCTAGGATTTAAACACAATATGATCACCTATACAACAATGATCTCTGGGCTTGCAAAGGCCGGCCAAATATTTGAGGCTAGTGGGCTCTTTGAAAGGTTTAAGGCCAATGGAGGGATACCTGATGCTGCCTGTTATAATACGATGATAGAAGGGTTAAGCATATCAAATAGGGCAACAGAAGCATACAAACTCTGAAGGAACTAGGTTGAAAGGTTTTAATATATATACCAAAACTTGTGTAATTCTTTTGGATGCATTGCATAAGGCTGAATGTCTTGAACATGCAGCAATTGTGGTGCTGTGTTGAGGGAAACAGCAAAATCTCAGCATGCTTCAAGATCCTTGTAACATCAGAGCAGTATTCTTTTTTTCACTTACCTAGGGATTTATATTTTTTCCTTGATATTGTGTTTATGGGATCTTGTGTTCATGAATAATTCTCCCCAAGCTGTTTGTACATCATCTGATACAATGCTGACTTAGCATGGCTGGTATAACGGCCTTCAAGAGACCATTCCAATAGCTCTGTCTACTTTCAGTTGTACTAAAAGGATGTTATTCTGGTGGTTGTGACCTCCGACTCAGATATTCTTTTCTCTAATAACTAGCACCCAAGGTAGACGTCTGTTTGTGCTGATAATTGAAAGTGTAGTAGTCACTGATCAGCATGAAACCTACAAGTTTCTTACGTGAACCTTTTGGAGATATCGTAAACAGGTATTTAGTATTTACTACCAAAATTGCCTCTTTTTCCAGTAGTTTATTGTATCCTGTCAGTTGTAATTTGGCTTCATGTACCTCTTTAATGTATTTTCATAGACACCTTTAGCTGGAAGGTATTGCCTGCACTACTGATGTCCCGTCTAATATTTTGTCTAATTCTGGAATCGGCACTGCAATTAGCAGTTGTTGACTATTGTATGATGTTTTGTTTATATAAATATCTTATTTATTTAATAAAGGTAAAGCCATCCTTGTAATTAATTTTTTTTGAGGGAAACCCTTTTGGTTACTGAGCTCTCTGGAGTACTTACTAAATCAGTGTTCAAGAAGTTGGCCTAGACGCCCACCTAGGTGGAATCGGCATTGACTAATCAGTATTCTGAAAGTTATCCTACATAGTATTGGTACAAGCCCAAAGGAAAGAAGAAATTGATTTATTTAGTTTATTAAATATTTTATTATGTCCAATTAGGTTTTAATTGATGTAATTATTTATTTGTAGGGATTTAAGGCCTTTAATAGTGGTTAGGAATTTTAATATTTAGTAAGGGTATTTTAATGTTTAGTACTTTTGTTGTCCAAGTAATATCAGAGTTTTGAGTCTTTTTAAATAATACCCACATATTTGTTAATATATATACTTTGTGGTTTTAATGATGACAATGCATTATTGGGCTGAATTGATATTATTGGGCTTAATTAATATAAGTTTGGTTCATAAGTTGTTTGGGTAATGTGGTTAAATATGTTTATGCATGTTAATGGATTGTATGGTATATATGTTGGACTAATATAGCAGGAATGTGTGTGTATCATGGACTGATTGGGCTGATCCATAAAATGGGTTGATAAATTTCAGCAGGTTGCATTTTGTTTCTAATATATATATTACCAAGTAAGCTTTTTATATTATGGAAGTCTTTAAATAGAATTCTGTTTGGCTTCATTTAAAGAGTCTAATATAGTTGAGATTCTGTTTTGCTATGAAGACTCATTCTATTCCGAATTGCAATATTTAAAAGGGTTTGGAATCTGTTTTTGAATTTGAAATACAAGGTAACAAGTTATTGCTTCCTTGTCAGTGGTATTCTATATCTTAACCTGTTATATATATTTGAATTATTATTGTTGGGATTTCTTTCCATATATGTTATTTGTTGATATATTGGTTTACATATATGGTTATTAATTCAAGTTCAATTTGGAAACTATCAAGGAGTTGAAATCTGGTTTAATTCAAATTTGAGTTATCTTTAAAGCAACAGGCTTTAGCTTCTAAAGTGAAGTATATAGAATGGACTCTCACAGTAATATTCCTTGATTTACCTGACTCCTTTATTTCAGCAAATCTTATATGCTTATTCATATCATGCTGAGGATTTTATATCTGTTGAGTCAAACTAATAGATATCTACTATGTCTAGTGGAACTAGTCGTTGCCTATCTTTCCTATATATATATATATATGCAGTATGCTCGGCTAAAGGACTACAAGACTACAAAGCTGAAATTCTAAAAGCATTCTTCCTGAAACTATCTGAGTTCTATTCAAGTTGCTGTGTCATTCCTTAAGTCTCAGATTGATAGCAGAGTCTTGTAATCCATCTTTTAATATCTATTGTAAACAAATTACAAGTCTAGGATTGGCTTGGGTGGGTTTGTTATTATAATATTCAGTCTGTTCGACGAATGATCAAAGTCTCAGAGGTGAGAGGTGTTGCAGAGGTGCAAGAAGGGGCAGAGGTGTAAGAAGGGGCAGAGGTGTCTAGTTGATTCTCGTTGTAACATGGAGTTTTAATTTTCTGTGTAATTGTTGAATATTATCTTAATAAAATGAGTCTCCAATACCTTTTGGTATTGGACGTGGATGTAGGCCAATAGACTAGTGGTTTAAGGGCTGAACCACGTATAATTTCTGGTGTGATTTCCATTCTGCACTTTCAGTTTATTTGCTTTAGCTTTCTGCAGATTCTAGGTTAGCTCGTGTCTAAATTATACTAAAACAGACAGGTATTCTTTGTCCGTTTGTAATAAACGAAGAACTTATACTAATACAGACAGGTATTAGTTGTCCGTTTATAACAGACAAAGAACATACACTAATACAGACAGGGTTAGGCTGTCTGTTTATAAGCTGCATTAGTAAATTTTAAAATTTGACTATTATAGATTACCTTTGGGTATTTACACCTATTCACCCCCCTCTAGGTGTGATTATTTACAGAATTACATTTGGTATCAGATCAAGGCTCTACTAATATTAATCTTTGCAGGTCGTAGAGAAAGATCCTATGGCACACCTCAATTTTCAAGAAGGTCAATCCACAAGCCGACCACTTCTGTTGCTCGGAAGTGAGAACTTCAACTTTTGGAAGTTCAGAATGATGATTTATCTCAAACGAGACCTATGGGAATGGTGAGTTGTTGAAAATGGACCTGTCATTCGTAGACATGATGATGGTAGACCAAAGAATCTCATGAAATGGACCCGAACGAATCATATATGGTATCTTATGATTCCAAAACCACGAACACGCTGCTGAGTGGTATGATTCAAGCTGAAATTGATAAGGTTTCTACATGCGCTACCGAGAAAGAAATTTGGGATACAATCATTATGAGTCACGAGAGAACTACTAAGGTAAAGGAAGTCAAGCTAAGCATGTTGATGCAAGAAGAATATGAGCTTTTCAAGTTAGAGAAGAATGAATCTATCAAGGAAGCTCAAGCTAGATTTCTCACTTTGATGAACTCTCTAAGTGTGCTCGGCCGGAAAATTGATCAAAGGGAAATTAACAAAAAGATACTTAGAGTCATACCCAAACGGTTCGCACCAAAGGTTACAACTCTTCAAGACTCAACCACAATCAGTACTATGGAAACTCTCACTTTATTTGGAGAGCTTGAAGAATTCGAAAATCAACTAAAGAGGTATGATGAAGAAGATGAAGGATCTAAAAGGAAGACTTTAGCTCTTTAAGTTGAAAGCTACATGGAAGGTGATGATGAAGATTCCGATGAGGAAGTAGTTATGATGACTCAGAAATTGAGAGAGCTGATTAGAAAGAAGAACAAATCAAAGTTCCAAGGCAAAACATTTAACAACAAGAAAGACTTCAAGCAAAAGCCACAAGAGGAAACCTGTTTTGAATGTGGAAGGCCCGGACATTTCAAAAGAGACTGTTTCCAATTAAAAAGGAATAACAAAGCAAACAATTCAAAAGGAAAAGAAATAATGACATGGAGCGACGATGAATCTGATCATGAAGATAAAGATGATGAAACGGCTCAATTGTGCTTCACCGGATTAAGCAGTCAAGAATCATCCGAGGTAAACTCTGAACTTGGTGATATTACTATTTCTGATTATCTTGTTTTAAAGAATGAAAATATTCTTATTAAAGAGAAAAATGCTCATTTAAAAACTGGATAAATGATTTAATGAAAGAAGTGAAAACTTTGATTGAAGAAAGACAAGAAAGAGTTAAAGATTGCACATCTAGTGAAGTATCCAAGTTAAATGCTAAAATTGATTATCTTGATAACTATAATAAAATTCTATATAATCGTGCAAACAGATTAAATGAAGAATTCAATAATCTTAAAAAAGAAAATGATGTTTTAAAAGAAAGTTTAAAAATAAGAGATGCTTGTATTGATGCTTTTAATGAGGGAAGGATAATATCTTTGAAAAAGGATCTTGCTAAATTTGTTCAAGGTGAAGAAAATCTAAATATCATGTTGGGTGCTCAAAGGTCAAGCCTAGATAAACAAGGAATTAGATATAATCCTGTTAAGAATATAAAAAGCACTACTAATAAAATTAGAGTAATAAATAATAAACCAAGGAACAAGCCTCTTTATTGCTCACCTTATGTTACTTGCAAAAATTGTGGTTTAAAAGGACATTTTGATTCTAATTACAATAAAATAAAAATAAAACAAGTTTGGGTAAAGAAAGGAGATTTAATTGCTACTAACAATGCCGGACCCAAACAGATTTGGGTACCAAAACGATGAGCTACTTCTTTGTTTTGTAGGTATGTTTTAAAGCTAAAGCACCATCACATAAATGGGTGCTAGACAGTGGATGTTCTAGACACATGACGAGTGATAGTACTAAATTCACCTCGCTAGCTACTAAAAATGGAGGAACTGTTACTTTTGGAGATGTCATCACATGCCAAATCATCGGTAAAGGTAAAGTTGGAAATGGTAAGGTTTTCATTGATAATGTTCATCATGTGGAAGGATTAAAATATAATTTAATTAGTGTAAGTCAACTAATGAATAGCGGACATAAAGTAATTTTTGAAAAAGATAAATGTGATATTATTCATGCTTCTAACAATGCTCCTTTAATAGCTAAAAGGGAAGGTGATATTTATACTATTAATTTTGAAAATCAAAATGAAGATATTTGCGTAACTACTGTTCAAGATCAAACTATACTATGGCATAGAAGGTTAGGACATGTGCATATGGAGTTGATTAACAAGTTAGCTACTAAGAACCTTGTCAAAGGATTGCCAAAGCTAAAATATGAGAAGACATGTATTTATAATGCTTGTCAGTTAGGTAAACAAGCAAGAAATTCTTTTACAAGCAAAAATCAGGTATCAATTTCTTTACCTCTTCAATTACTGCATCTTGATTTATTTGGACCCGAGAGATATGCTAGCTTAGGAAATAATCATTATGCTTTTGTTATTGTTGATGATTTCTCAAGATTTACATGGGTGCTATTTTTGAAAACTAAAGATCAAGCTTTTGCAGAATTTGAAAAGCTTATTAAGAATGTTGAAACAAAACACAACCTCAGGCTAATTGGTATACGGAGTGACCATGGTGGAGAATTTGGAAAAGACTTTATACTATATTGCAGTGAGAAAGGTGTTACACATGAGTTTTCTGCACCAAGAACACCTTAACAAAATGGTGTGGTGGAACGCAAAAATCGTACTCACCAAGAAATTGCAAGAACTTTACTTCAAGAAAATGAAATGCTTAAAAGATTTTGGGCAGAGGCTGTAAGTATTGCATGTTACATTCTAAATAGAGTATTGACTAGACCCATTTTATTGAAAACACCATATGAGTTACTAAACAAGAGGATTCCTAATATTAATTATTTTAAGGTGTTTGGTGCTAACTGTTTTGTTTTAAATACTAATGGTAATATTGGAAAATTCGATGCAAAATCAACCGAAGCTATTTTTCTTGGTTATTCGGTGCATAGTAAGGCATATAGGGTTTATAATCTTGACAAGTCAAAGGTTGAGGAGTCTGTGCATGTAATATTTGATGAATTTAACCCTGATCTGTCAAAAGATGAGGATCCTGCAGGAAATAAAAATCTGAATCGTGGAACACAAATTGCTACATCAGGACAGCCTAAGCCGTCCGAATCAGAAGGAAAAAAAGATGAAATTAGACAGCCTGAGCCGTCCGTTTTAGTAGAAAACATAGAAATGCAGACTCTTACAAACAGACAGCCATGACCGTCCGAATTAGAAGAAAATTCAGATGAACAGTCTGATGCATCACATGACATACTAGAGCCCGAACCTGTTGAACAAATGTCCAATACCAAGCTTCCTAAATCGTCCCGAACTGTGCGAAATCACCCTCCTAACCTGATCATAGGTGATCCTGATACTTGAATGAACACAAGAAGGAAAGAAGGAAAGCAAGGAATTATTGCGCATTTTCAGCCTTTCTTTCACAAGTTGAACCTTAAAGCACTAATGAAGCAATTCAACATGAAAATTGGGCAATCGCCATGCAAGAAGAGTTAAACCAATTTGAACGGTGTCAGGTATGAGATCTTGTTAAACCTCCTAAAAATGCATCTATTATTTGTACAAAATGGATTTTCAAAAATAAATTATATGAAAATGGTGTTATAACAAGAAACAAAGCTAGATTGGTAGCTCAAGGCTATAATCAACAGGAAGGTATAGACTATGAAGAAACCTTTGCTCCTATTGCAAGGTTGGAAGCTATACAAATTTTACTAGCCTATGCATGCTTTCGACAATTTAAATTATATCAAATGGATGTAAAAAGTGCCTTTTTAAATGGTTACTTAAATGAAGAAGTGTATGTTAAGCAACAACCTGGATTTGAATATGAAAAATATCCACATCATGTATTTAAATTGAAAAAGGTTTTGAATAGATTAAAATAGGCTTCAAGAGCCTGGTATGAAAGATTAAGCAAGTTTTTATTAGACAATGGTTTTAATTGCGGTAAAATTGATTCTACTCTTTTTATTAAAACCAAAAATAAAGATTTATTAATTGTTCAGATTTACGTGGATATAATTTTTGGAGCTACTACTAACTCTTTGTGTGAGTGGTTTTCTCAATGTATGCATAATGAGTTTGATATGTGCCTTATGGGTGAGTTAAACTATTTCTTGGGCCTTCAAATCAAACAAACCAATGAAGGGATTCACATTCACCAATCCAAGTATGTAAAGGAGTTATTGAAGAGATTTGGTTTTGAAAATACCAAACCAAAGTCAACACCAATGAGCACTACCATCAAGCTTACTGCAGATGCTACAGGTAAATATGTTGAAGTAACAATGTATCGAGGTATGATTGATTTTTTACTTTATTTAACTACATCAAGGCTGGATATTATGTATAGTGTATGCCTTTGTGCTAGATTTCAAGCTCAACCGAAAGAATCTCATCTTAAAGCGGTAAAAAGAATATTTAAATACTTATTTGGTACAATTAATTTTGGCTTATACTATCCTGTATCTCCAAGATTTGAATTGATTGGATACTCAGATGCAGATTATGCAGAATGCCAAGTTGATAGAAAAAGCACAAGCGGAGCTTGTGAATTTTTAGGTCAAAGCCTTGTGGCTTGGCACAACAAGAAACAAACATCAGTTGCCTTGTCCACTATGGAATGTGAATATTTGGCTGTAGGTAGTTGTTGTTCACAAATATTGTGATACAAACTCTTCATGATTTTAATGTGATATGTGAAAATGTGCCTATTATGTGTGACAATACTAGTGCAATTGATATTTCAAAAAATCCTGTGCTTCATTCTCGTACTAAACATATTGAAGTGCGACATCATTTTTTAAGAGACAATGTTGCTAAAGGATTAATTAAGTTAGTATTTGTCCCTACTGAACATTAATTGACCAACATTTTTACAAAACCTTTAAGTGAAGAGCGTTTTTGCACTTTGAGAAGAGAACTTAGTATGTCTGTATGTGCTTGACAGTTTTGCTTAATTTATTGAGATTAATTTTTCAATAATAATTATTATTATAATAAATAAAAATATATATATATATATATATATATATATATATTCATTATATTTTCTTTTCTAAAATAAAAACTATATTGGGAATCTACTTTCATTAAATAAATTATTTGTTTTTATATCTGCTTTATGTGAGTTCGCATTCTGATCTTATTTAAATAAGGATAAAGTTGATATTTCCAGTTTATAGGGGTACGATTGGTATTTGTTATGATGGTTTTTGAGCAGGAATAAAACTTAAGAGATTTTTTATTCGTCCTTACCCGTTTGTTTTTATTCGTCCTTACCCGTTTGTATTTCTTCTTCTTAAACCTCTTCATCTCCCACGAGTCTTAACTGATTAGAAGTCTTTTATTCAAAAGTCCTTTCATATCCCATTTTTTGTATTCCTGTCTCTCTAATCAGTAATATACCCACGATTTCATATTATATTCACTTTATCTCTCCATTTTTAAGTCATACACAAACACAGAGTTTCATACCCTTTCAAATTCTAGCCCTATTTGCTTCTCTGTCTGGCTTCTCTTCCGATTTCGTCTCACCCAGCACCTAGGGTTTACTTGTTCTCTCATCTATATCTCCATGACCAAGACCAGAGGGGACTTCACATTGAACACCGGCCGACAGCCCGTCCAACGCACCAAGGCGACAGCTGTGACATCTCCAGAGCCGGTACATTCAGACGAACCATCATCATCCAGAGGACCGAGAGCTGAGCGTTGCGTGAATCAGAATCTGTCCAAGCTTGTCTTCGATTTGGGTATTTCTTTGAAACAGATGAAGAATAAAGGACTGACATCAAAAGGTAACACCCCTGTCTCAGTGAGTATACCCATTTCCTCTCCTATTCCTAGCAATAGTGATTCCACTATTACCTTTCGATCCCACAAGTTTGCTAAACTAATTTCAGAAATTAATGATTAATAAACCCATTGTGTTTGGCAAACCTTTCTACCCAGTTCTTTTCCACACTATTGGGGTCACTGATATGTTTAATCAAATTGGTACGTCTACTTTGTTATTTCCCCCAACCTCTGCATATTTTATGGAAATCTTTCTCTCAAATAATCAGATTCAATCTTTTTGTGCAAAACAAAACTATCTCAATTGGCTCTGTTTTGCTAGGAGCTTTATTTGACATACCCTGTTCTGACCTTTCCCCCTTTACTTTAAAAGGGTCACTTGAATTTGGAAATCTTTATATTGTGCAACAATTGAGAATTGTCCAACAGCAGAATTTGTCTCTTTGCCAATTGTTCTTGAGACAACTCCTCCAAATAGTGTCATTCACAAGCTTATTCGTGCAAATATTATTCCCCGAACTGGTGGTAGGTCATAAATGACTTATCAAGATTTGATACTATCAGCCCTAATTTTGTCAAAAACAAAATTTAAATGTGCTCTTTTAATGATTAATCATGTGTTGAAACAAAATCTAAGTGTTTTTCATATGGTGGCTTTTTGACAAAGATATTTGCTCATTTTAATATATCTTTTGAGCATGAACAAGTTTTTCAATTTTCTGAAGTAATTGATGACTTAGTTTTTGCAAATTCGAAGCTAAAAGTTGGGGCTGATAATACTCTATCTTGGGACATTGAAGAAGACATTCTTGATCCTACTGCCCATGTTGCTTCTCCTCATCATCCTCCTACTCCTCCCTTGATTCCTGCCTCCCAAAATACCTTTCTCAAGTTGTTATTGATATGAATTCCAAATTCGACACAATGGTTGAACTCATGCATAATTTTTCAGTTTCACTCAACTCATTATCTGAAAGGGTATTTACTATTACTGAGAGGGTGGACTCCTTAGATGCTCAGTTCAAGTCTCTTACTAAAAAAATTGAAGATGGGATGTTTGAAATTGATCCAGAAGTCAGTTATGAGCTCTCTTTTTGATGATGTCAAAGGGGGAGAGATTTGAGGATTTTAGTTGTCTAGCTGTTGCTGGTTTGGGGAGACTGAAAGTTTTTGCTGCTGAAAGTTTTTGGTTTTTGATAGCTATTGATAACTATTTGGGTATTTGAATTTGGTTGAATTTGGATAGCTTTTAACTGTTTTTGGGATTTGATTGATTAAACAGAAATTGAAGATATGATATTATGATTACTGTTATGTTGCTCTGTTTTGGTTATTACTTGTTTAACATGACATATTTGATTGTGATATGCATAAATTAATGGGTGCCATATATTTAGGGGGAGTATGTTAATTCATATATTGTCATCATCAAAAAGGGGGAGAATGTTAATATATATACTTTGTGGTTTTAATGATGACAATGCATTATTGGGCTGATTTGATATTATTGGACTTAATTAATATTAGTTTGGTTCATAAGTTGTTTGGGTCGTGGTCAAATATGTTTATGCATGTTAATGGATTGCATGGTATATATGTTGGACTAATATAGCAGGTATGTGCGAGTATCATGGACTGATTGGGCTGATCCATAAAATGGGTTGATAAATTTCAGCAGGTTGCATTTTGTTTCTAATATATATATTGCCAAGTAAGCTTTTTATATTACGGAAGTCTTCTTTAAATAGAATTCTGTTTGGCTTCATTTAAAGAGTCTAATATAGCTGAGATTCTGTTTTGCTATGAAGACTCATTCTATTCCAAATTGCAATAGTTAAAAGAGTTTGGAATCTGTTTTTGAATTTGAAATACAAGGTAACAAGTTATTGCTTTCTTGTCAGTGGTATTCTATATCTTAACCTGTTATATATATTTGAATTATTATTGTTGGGATTTCTTTCCATATATGTTATCTGTTGATATATTGGTTTATATATATGGTTATTAATTCAAATTCAATTTGGAAACTATCAAAGAGTTGATATCTGGTTTAATTCAAATTTGAGTTATCTTTAAAGCAACAGGCTTTAGCTTCTAAAGTGAAGTATATAGAATGGACTCTCACAGTAATATTCCTTGATTTACCTGACTCCTTTATTTCAGCAAATCTTATATGCTTATTCATATCATGCTGAGGATTTTATATCTGTTGAGTCAAACTAACAAATATCTACTATGTCTCTAGTGGAACTAGCCGTTGCCTATCTTTCCTATATATATATATATATATATATATATGCAGTATGCTCGGCTAAAGGACTACAAGACTACAAAGCTGAAATTCTAAAAGCATTCTTCCTGAAACGATCCGAGTTCTATTCAAGTTGGTGTGTCATTCCTTAAGTCTCAGATTAATAGTAGAGTCTTGTAATCCATCTCTTAATATCTATTGTAAACAAGTTACAAGTCTAGGATTGACTTGGGTGGGTTTGTTATTATAGTATTCAGTCTGTTTGACGAAGAATCAAAGTCTCAGAGGTGAGAGGTGCAAGAAGGGGCAGAGGTGTTCAGTCGATTCTCGTTGTAACAGGGAGTTTTAATTTTCTGTGTAATTGCTGAATATTATATTAATAAAGTGAGTCTCCAATACCTTTGGGTATTGGACGTGGATGTAGGCCAGTAGACTAGAGGTTTAAGGGCTAAACCACGTATAATTTCTGGTGTGATTTTCATTCTGCACTTTCAGTTTATTTGCTTTAGCTTTCTATAGATTCTGGGTTAGCTCGTGTCTAAATTATACTAAAATAGACAGGTATTTTCTATCCGTTTATAACAGACAAAGAACTTATACTAATACAGGCAGGTATTACTGTCCGTTTATAACAGACGAATGAACATACACTAATACAGACAGGGTTAGGCTGTCAATTTATAAGTTGCATTAGTAAACTTTAAAAATTGATCATTATAGATCACCTTTAGGTATTTACACCTATTCACCCTCTCTAGGTGTGCTTATTTACAGAATTACAATATTGATATCAAGGTACGAGTTATTTTCCTCTGTTATGTGATTGATAAACCCTTACGCTGCGTTTGGATTGAAGGAATGGAATGATTCATTCCATTCTAGTTGGAATGAGTTATTCCATACTCTTTCTCCCCCAAGACCCTCATGACTCAATGATAAAAAAAACTACTCACAAGACTTTGGGCATGAAATCTTCGGTAAGAATGTTAAATTTCAGTCGAAAATAGCAAAAAAAAAAGTATGGTTCAATTTATTTCAATCACAACCAAACATAAAATTTTTTATTCCATAGGAATGAGTCATTCCATTCTTACCTTTATTCTTTCAATCCAAACGCAACATTAGTGATGTGAGGAGCATAAGGTGGAGGTGTGTAATCTCACCCAAGTTAATTTTCTTTTACTGTACCAATTTCTGGAAAATTTTGTTCTCCAAATATCGTCCTACATCACTTTCTCCGCTTGTTTTATCCTTTGTTTTTAACTTAGCATTATATTTTATGTGCTGTGTTTTATTCTTTCTTTTCTTTTCTTTATTTATTTTATTTAAGTTTATATTTATCTGTTTTAGATTTTTACCAGCTCTTTCTATCTATTTTGCAGTTGAAGCACCTAAGGTTTTTACTCGCCTTTCTACTTTTTCTCCTATATCGGAGTTCATTTCAGCTACTCCAATTGGTTTCGAATAAAAGGCATTAGTTTCGAAAAAATTAAAATGTAGCAGTCTCACTTAAATGATATACGCTATCTGGCAGAGTTTTTTCAAAAGTATATTTCTTGATGGTTGTGATTTGTGGCCAATGGCCCACAGTAGAGCTGATTTATCAGTCGGGTGTGTTAGTTTTTACTCTCCGTCCCATAATAAAAATTCTAGTTCATTTTTTACGCATATTAAGAAAGAATTTAAAATAACAAAATTGCTCATATTTAAATTTTTATTTAATTGCATATTTTTTTTACACAGAGAATATAAATATGACAATTAATACTAAGTGTATTATAGATAAATTATTATAAAAAATAGATTAATTAAGATAAATAGACATTTAATTTGAGACTACTTAGAATAGTAATAAAGGTTTTTATTCTCGGACGGAGGGAGTAATATTTCCCCCCTACAATTTCTCGTGCTTTTGAATTCTGCAAAGTTGCAAAATCTGGCATTACAACTTGACAAGTCTCCTCTTACATTATGTTATGAAAGGAAAGCTACTACTCTAATGCAATGTTTCGAAATTCCCTTAGCTAACTTTAGGTACTGTTAGCACTTCATTTTAAGTAGATATCACTTTGAAGTTGTATGATACGATTGAGAATTCCCTACGTAGTTCAGTTTTGAAATGTCTATACATGTTTGTGGATGTAACATAACAGCGTTAACTGTAATCAGGAATCCAATTGTTTTGGCCTTGAAGGAAGGCTGTTCAAAAGTTTGGTTAATTAGAGTTGTTTATTCTTTTGTGCTGCTTGATTCTTCACTCTAATTTCTTTATTATTAAAATTTTAATATATGGTGCTGTTTCGTATTGATTTGCAATAACTCGGACTCTTTTGTCTCGAGCACTATCTCATACTATCTTACTTAATTTCCTTTCAAGTAAATGATGTGCATGGTGATCGATTGTGTATAATCTTTCCACTTCTTCAAAGTTAGCAGCACTGTTGAGTGCTCTATATCTTTCCCCGAAAAATAATCTACAAATTACCTTTAGAATATGCCATCTTCAGAGTTCAAACTCGACTGTACTTACTATTGCTGCAGCATGTTCATCCTTCTAAGGTTTATCCTTCTAAGGTTTTTTCTTACCTAATTGATTCCCGCAATAAACCTCCACTCTTCCTCCATTATTGAAATTTTTATAACGGTATTTGGGTTTTGATTGCTCTAATATACAGCTGGAGCCGGAGGTTGTGGATTCTACAGGCAGCACCAAAATATTCGATTCAAGAAAACACATCTTTACCACACAGGCAAGTCTTCTCTGTAAGACCTTGACCAGAAGTCCATTTATGGGCTCCATTCATAATGGTAGCATATATCTTATAATACATTCAGAATCCATATGAAATTCAGATTTTGCATAAATACTTGTTCCGATGTTGGTTGAAAATTAAATTTTACCTCATGAACATTTATTTGAAAATTGATATTTGTCTGTGATAAAAATCAGGCAAATGGAAAAAATGACTAGTGAATATTTAGCTGCGTGACCAGAACAAGAAACCCTTGATATAAATATACAAACTGTAAACTTTGTGAGAATTATTTGATTAGCTGTCTCACTCATAGTGAGATAGATAATCATCATCATACATGCAGTAATCTGAAATTGTACAAGTTCATAACTCTTGTAAACAAAAACAAAAAGGCTACCAACCTCTATATATATATATCCTACAACAACAGATCATCTTGCATTGACATAGAAAGACTAGGTGATCATAGGTTGGGTTGATCACTCTTTGCTGCCTAAAACAAATGCAGATTAGCAGCAGTTTCGAGTTTCAACTGGAAAATGCTAAAACTACACTCATATCTAATAGATTCAAAGTACAGTAACAAATAAGCACATTATACTACAACAAGTGAAGCTTCAAAGGATGCTACTGTTTGTTCTCAGCCTTTTCAGTTGCATCTGTGTGCCCCTGCACAGGCGCAGCCGCCGGAGCCGGGGTATTAGTTACCAAACTCTCAAACTTTTCCGTCTTTCCCAGCACAATCTCAATCTGTTACAAGTCAAGGGAAATGGCAAATAAGGAGCGCACAAAGAAAACTATTGATTGTTTTAGTTTGTGAATCTACATCCCTGGTCCCAAAAATGAGTCTCAGGCCTTTTTACCCATATTTTTCCATTTGTGATTCCAACGTATCGTATTAAAACAATTGAATCGTAATATGGGAACAATTTTTTTTAAAATTTATGTGTATAACAAAATTTAAAATTTAAATGGGGAACTTATTTTTGGGACGGACTTTATAGTTTATACCTATATATACCAGTTGAATGTTTACTAACCTTGGCTTTCTGAACTAGACGGCCCCTGGTTTCATCCTTCATGCCAACAGTTGACGTAATAACCTCTGTTCACTCCAACAACATATAAGCATCAAACATGTTTTTTTCCCCAAAAAATATCCGTCGAATTCAAAATCTCAACCATTTGCACATAACATTAGAAGTTGAATAAATGGTAAAACAGTAAAAATGGCTACTTACTCTTCTCGATAGCCAGTCCGTTGTTCTTCAGAATCTCAGCAATAGTAACAACGGTAGTGATAGCTGTAAAAGCAATAGTTTCAGTTCAGTATTTTATCATTGAATAGTTTATGTGCACAAACGGTCAAGAACAAATACAAGTGAAAAGGTGGTATGTGGGACCTACCATTTAAATTACGGTTTATTAGTTTTTTACATCAATTTTTACTATTCAATACTTAGGGTAATAGTATTTGTTTATAGTTTTTGTACACATTGAATTATTTTTTTGTGGAGAGTGCTATGGCAAGGATTAGTTTTTTGTGTTTATTTTTGTAAATTAGAAAATAGAGTTATGTATCATATCATGAAGTCAATTATTTTTGTAGGGGAGAAGGAAGATGGAGGAAGGTTTAAAGAGCAGTACCCATGCCCAAAGCAGAAAGCTCAACCTCGTCGTGCTGCTGTATGTACCTCTGCATTCGAGAAAGCTATTAGAACTAAAACCATACGGTTTATTGTTTCCCTTTAAATGACAAAAAGATATAAGTTTTGTTTCGTTTCGTTTTGTTCTTATTTTTCATTTTATAACAGGTTTAATGCTATACCAAACCAAAAAGTTTGAAGGCAAACACAATAGCTAAATATCTTAAATGTGGGAGATTTTTGACTAGTAGCCTGATAGTGATAATGCAGGGGTCTTTGTGGACTTTTGTGTTGACTAGATACAATTGCAAGACTTGTAAATAATACTCTTTTCTACAGAAAGAGTCATTTGTAAACTTTGCAAACTTTAAGGATGTGTTAGTTTTGTTTAGTAGTGGTGATATGCAAGTGAAATTGTGTTGTTAAACTTTAGGACAATATGAGTTTGTTCAACTATTAGTGTTTGCGGTGGTGTATCTAAATGCATTACACTACATTTAATGCGTTGTGTTTGAGTCTCAAATTATGTGTTTCTAAGATGTATTCAATTATAGCTTTAAGAAATCAAATAATTTTCATTGATTTTGAATTTTAGGATTTTGTGAAATTGATTTTAAAAAGTTAAAATGTAGTTCTTCTAATTTTGGAATGGAGAGATTAAGTAAATTTTTTTAACTTTTTAGTCCTTGCCAATTAAAATACAAAACAAGTGATTTCTTTTTTCAATTTTCTTCCCCTAAATAATCTCACACGCCGACTGGATATATTCAATGGCCAAACATGACTAGATAAATTCAATTTAATTGATTGATGGACTACTTACCTTTGTCATCTATTGACAGTTTTCTCTTAAATATTTATACCAAGTGAACATTCTATGTTACGGTTAAGATAATATATTTCGATTGTCAGATCAAATATACACAATGATTATACATGTAATTCAATTCAATAATAATGTGCATGTATAAGTCGAATGACGGAATAATTTTACTCGAGAATAAAAGAACAAAAAAAAATGTTCTTCTGTATTAATTTACCTTCAAATTAAAATACACTATGCAAGAATGCATATAAGAGAAAACTGATAACAATACTCTCTATCTCGCTCTCTAAATACCAATATACCATGTTTTAAAGTAATTACTATCAAAATGGCTGAAAATTCCAAAATGTTGTTATTTTTTAAAACAGTTAAACTGAGAAAATACAAAGATTCTTTAACGTTAAAACAATCCACCTAGCCAGTTTGCTTAGGGATGATCCACTTTGTTTTTGGAGAAGAGTTTGATTAAAAATTTTTAAAAAAGAAATGCTAAACTATTAATTGTAATGCCAAATGATCAAAATTAATTAAAATATCACCAAATATTACCAAAATATTTTTAATTTCAAGTCGATCAAGATAAACAGTACATCGAAACCCAATTCCGAATTTTTGATCGATGCTAAGTGCACAAAAAAAAAGACCGCGGTAAAGTAAGAGGGAGCGATCCATTTTGATTTTATGCAAAGTGTTTGATAAATAAATAAAAAAAAAAAGAAGGAGAAGAAAAAGCCTAAACTATTAAATTTAACTCAAAATGATTGAAACTTATCGAAATATCACCAAACATTTTTCATTTCAAGGCAATGAAAATAAACGGATCCGATTAGAGTAAAGTTGTCACGCTACATATTAGTAAAAGGTTCTATAATTTTTTGTTGCATTTGTTATACTTCATTCGTCTCAGAATAAAAATCCTTATTACTATTTTAAGTAATTATAAGTTAAATGTCTACCTACCTTAAATAATTTATTTTTTATAATATTTTGTTCATAATACCCTTAATATTAATTGTTATATTTCTATTCTCTATGCATATTTATAGAGTATCACTAGTCATTTTATCTTTTTTCTTTATATGCGAAAAATGTTAACTAGAACTTTTATATTGGGACGAAGGGAGTAATAAATATTGCATTGTATTGGCCCACAACTAGGACACTAGAGTTAAAATGCGACGTTTGTTATAACAAATGCAACAAAGAACTATAAAATTTTATCGTGACACCCTAACCGTCTTCAAAATAGACAATACATCGAAACACAAATTTCACCCTAACCGGATTCAAAATAAACAATACATTGATAGCAATACAATTGCACAAAGAGGATGAGACAATGGTACCTTAGCAAGATTGACATAAAAGAAGAGAGGCTTCTTAGTATTGGAAACTTGAATTCTATTCTTCTTTTGGGTTTCCATGTTTCTTCCTCCTGCAGGAGCGGCATTAGTAGTAGTAGTAGTAGCATCAGAAGTAACAACAACAACACTAGTTTCCATTGTCATTTTTCTTGAATCTTGATGAATAATTTCTCTCACACAAACTCTTGTAATTTTTTGTCCTTCAATTCTATGTACTTGTCTTAGTTATTTTTAAATTAAAGAGGGGGTGGGGGGCATAAATTGTTCGAAAAACCAGTACAACCGTTACATTGGGGTAGTGTTATATAGGGTGGCAGGAGAGGCGCATGTTCCATTCAATGAGAATTCAACACGTTGGTATTTTTGACCAAGTCAGTTAGTGGCAGTTAAAGCAAAACAAATGGGTGTTAGAAAACTTTGCAAGTAAAAAAAAACAGAAGAAGATTTATTTATTTTTTATTTTTTATTTGAAAAAGGGTGTTAGAACTCAAAAATAGTACGCGACTCCTTCCCTTTTCTCGCTTTATAATATAAATTGATAGAAATAGATATAGATAATTTTAGAAATTTGCTAAAGTTATACTTATCTATACATTATCCTTCATTAAAATAGTTTTATTTGTTTTCTTGTTTTTTTTTTTCCGTTTTTTTGGCAATAATCTTATTGTTGATAAATAACTAAGTGATATAGGATGTAATTCTTTTCCTCATTGGATGGTGCAAATCAATAAAATAGTTGGTTATCATGTTTCCTTACTAACTCCTCTCTTCACTTCAAATTAGAGATAGGTTTGTCAATTTTGTCTGTTCCAAACTTTAGAAGGGGTTTGTTACGGATCATCTGATATGATCATGTTAATATTTGAAGTGGTCTTCTTAGATTTCTGGTAATATGAGTCTATTATCTTAATAAATTATATTTGTTAGATTGGTAATCTTATATTTCCGCTAATCTCATACCTAATAAAGTGTCATTTTTTTTATACCTGAAATGGGTATTCGGATGACCAAACAATAGGTGATACTCTTATATTACCACATCTTGGTCATCTTGATATTTTTCTATAGACAAAGTTATCCATCATATTTTAGTAAATTGGACATAAATATCTTTATTTACACTTTATTATAAAAAGTTTACCAAGTAAATACTTGATGTTTTAAAAATATGTACTGCAAGTGCACAGTGTCTATTGTAGATTTGGCAAATGCATGTCGAACCACAGAAACTAAATTAACTATCAAATCCTTAATTAATATTTTAGGCAAATTAGAAATAAAGATGGTGAAGATGATTAACTAACTAAATAATGCAAACTAAAATTAATAAAGAAAATTAGTAATGAGAAAAACTACATAGGAATCTGAATCCACTAAGTACTAACATAATTAACAATTTCTTATTTTTCCGAATTAACTCCTAAATTATTTCCCCTTCCCTTTAGAAATAGTGATTCATATAATTAATATGGGTAAGTATAAGTTATGAAAAATTCATAGATTAACTATAATTTATCAAAACCTCGCAATTAATATAAGGATCATATGCAATTTGTGCGAAGGTAAAAATGAAGGAGTAAACAATTAGGTGTTAATATCGGAACGGAAAGAGAATATTAATTATGAAATACCTAATTTTATCATCATCCTAGGTATTATATAAAAATTTAGTTAGCCATACGAATTAAAATAAAAACAATAAAATTGGTAATAATAATAATTTCATCAAATCAATCCTGATAAAAAAAATTATAATCAACTTAATTAACTAATAAGAAAGCATAAAATAATTATCTAACAAGATACTAAGTAGGCACGAATTAAATGGCAAACAATAGTAAAGTAATATTCAATTATAAAATGGTTATATGTACAACCGAATTCTACTCACTGTTCAAAGCCATAAAAGGAAAAGGAGAAGAAATCGAAGAACAAACTCTCAATCTCAAGTCCCAGCCTGATGTGACGGATGAAAAGGAAAATAAAAATATATCAAATGGTAACTCCTCTCTTTAAAATGAAAGATCTATTTATAGAGAAAAATGAATTATAACATAATTTAAGATACATTGAATTTGATCTTCTTCTCTCTGTTTCTAAATTGACTCCAACTTCTTCATGATAATTCTCAAGAGTCATGTTATCTTTTATTTGCTCCCCAAGATAAATAAGATAAATCCTACAAAATTAAATAAAATGTATTAGTTAAATAAAATAAACACACAAAATAATAAATATGAAAATATTAAAATGTATAATAAATGTGTATATCAATACTCATATATCAAACACACTTTTCTTTATTTTATTAATTTTGACATAAATATTCTTATTTGTTCTTATTCATCATGTTTTACTGTTTGTTTGTATATAATTAATTATTGTACTAGTTGGACAACATTTTTGGCTTTTAATTTATTTGACAAAATTTCATTGGTTAATTATTTGACATAAATTAATTTATGAGGCATTTTAGTACTGAAAAATTAATATTAAAAAAAATTATCAAGTAATTTTGAATTCATACCAAACATTTTGCAACAACTATTACGTTTAATCAAATAAATTCTACCAAACGAAAATGATAAGATATGACTAATTTCTATTACCAAAAATCAAATATCCACTAATTTAAATTTTGGTGGGTATCTTACATGACGACATATAACAAAAACTTATATATCCGCTTTTATAAATTTCCTAACACCATTTTTGCTCTTGATTTCTCTAGTAGTATCATGTCAGCATAATCACAATTCTAGTTAATGCTATTATGTATGTTTTGCAAAAATAAATTTTCCTTAAAAGTTGTTTTAAGAAATATAATTTTATTATAAAAGTATACTAAATATTAAGGACAATGATGATTAGGGGAAGAGAGACAACATTCTTATTTCATATAAGTTGTAGTTGTATTTGTATCTATCGTTCTCTTGACAATGCTCCCTATTTATAGGCAAATGTACATAAATACTTGAAAGTTTCAAAGCTCATAGGTCATAGGAGTTTCAAAGCTCAAAGGTTATTACAATAAAGAGGGGTAGGAATGTATCTAGACATCCACATACTATGTAGAATTTTATAACACTCCCTCTTAGATGTCTATTCTGCAGCCATACGCATTGAAAACTGCCTCATTAAAAACCTTACCAGGAAAAATCCAATGGGAAAAAACACTGGTTAATGAAAAAAGAGTATAGTGCGTATTAGCTCTCCCTCATGAATGTATCACCTTAAGTCCTCCAGCTGTCGCATTCCAATATTGCGTCGCAATCCTTTAAACATTGTAGTTGGTAATGCTTTGGTAAACAAATCTGCTATATTATCTTTTGAGCCAATTTGCTGAACATCAGTGTCACCACACTTATCAAGTTCACGAGTAAAAAAGAATTTCGGTGATATGTGCTTTGTTCTATCTTCTTTGATGCATCCTCCCTTTAATTGAGCTATACATGCAACATTGTTTTCATACAGAATGGTTGGAGTTCTTTTGCTGCAGGATAAACCATATGTTCATGAATATGTTGAGTCATTGATCTCATCCACACACATTCTCAGTTTGCTTAATGAATTGCAAGTTTTTCAGCACGATTAGATGAAATGGCAACTAATGTTTGCTTCGTAGATCTCCATGATATAGCAGTATCACCACACATAAAGAGATAACCTGTTTTAGATCGACCTTTATATGAATCAAATAAATATCCCGCATCAGCATATCCAACTAATTCATAATTATCATTATTTAAATAAAATAAGCCCATATCCATAGTTCCCCGCAGGTAACAAAATATATGTTTAACTCTATTCCAATGTCTTCGGGTAGGAGAAGAACTATATCTTGCTAGAAAATTCACAGAGAATGCTATATCATGTCGTGTATTATTAGTAAGATACATTAACACACCAATTGCACTAAGGTATGGTACTTCAGGACTGAGTAATTCTTCATTATCCTCTCAAGGTCTAAAAGGGTCCTTTTTCACATCAAGTGATCGAACAACCATTGGGGTACTTAATGGATGTGCTTTATCCATATAAAATCTTTGAAGGACATTCTTTGTGTAAGTTGATTGATGAATGAGAATTCCATCTGCTAAATGCTCGATTTGCAGGCCGAGAATTTTTCCCCCCCAAATCTTTCATCTCAAATTATTTCTTTAAATAATTTATTGTCTTAGGTATCTCTCAATAAGTTTCAATAATATTTAAATAATCAACATACACAATAATAATAGCAAAACCTATTTCTGACTTCTTTATAAAAATAGATGGGCATATAAGATTATTATTATACCCTTCTTTCAATAAAGCAGCCTCTTTCGCCAAGGTTACTTAGGAAGTCATCGTCAGCTTCATCAGGAACAACGTCATCTGTCGATACGGGCAACCAAAGATTATCGTGTCAGACAACGCCAAGAATCTGAATAACGAGATGATGAAGGAACTGTATAGCAAGTTCAAGATCAAGCATCATAACTCGGTTATCTATCGTTCAGAGATGAATGGCCCGATGGAAGCCACCAATAAAAACATCAAGAAGATAATGACGAAGATGTCGGCAAACCACCGAGGGTGCCTTGATTTGTTTCCTTTAACCCTGTTAGGCTACCGAACGTTAACTAGGGCAACACTCTACTCATTAGTATATGGCATGGATGTTGTACTCCCCATAGAGGTCAAAATGAAATCGCTAAGAGTGATGCTGGACTCCCAGATAAAAGAAGATCAATGGCTACAGGATTGATACGATCAGCTATCCTTGATAGATTAGAAGAGGGTTGTCACTATCTTTCACGGTCAGTTATACCAGAAACGAATGTCCCGATCCTACAACAAAAAAGGCGCGGCCCCGGGAGTTTAAGGATCATGACTTGGTGTTAAAGAAGATCATTCCAGGACAGGATGCAGCCAAAGGAAAATTTGCCCTGAACTGGGAAGGACCCTTCATTGTTAAAGCAATCTTATCAGGCGAAGCCATAAGATTATAAGAAATGGACGGTGAAGAATTCTCGCAGCTAATCAATTCCGATTCAGTGAAACAGTACTATGTTTGAGAACCCTTTTCATAAACCTAAACCCTTTATATAAAAAAATTTAAATCAAATAAATTTGGCCATTGTAGCCTGAACTGCGGAAGACCTGATCTCCCTCTATCCACGAGAGTACGTAGGCAACCATCTATAGTGCGGTTTAACCCTCAAAAGGGAACAACTAAACACTTTTATCTCATATACTAACCCCAAAACCCAAAATATACCTGAAACCCTTCAAGTTAACGATCCTACGAAGACCTGACAACATCTTAACATCGTTCCGTAGAATCTGGCTCAAGTCTTGGAGATGACAAGGATAATTTTATATCGAGATAATAAGTTATAGGGCTAAAAGGGCAATCCATATACAATGGTTAAGACATGCTCAAATGAGGGAAGTGAACTAAACATGTTCTTTTTTATATATACAACTATTTAAATGTACAAAAGTGAGCATAAACATATGGCAAAAAAGAATAACATAGTTTATGAAGGAAATAAAGCACGACTATAAATCTGAAGTGAGGTGGGATAACATCTGCAAGTAATTAGTTGTCTTGGCAATCGGAGGAAAGCTCTTGCTCCAACATATCAACACGTCTTAGTAGCTCTATTGCTGACCTAAAGATCCCCTCTTGACTCTGAATGACATCTCAAACATGATCAGTAAGCCCATACGCAAAAGACCGGACGACATCCCTCTCAGCTATAGCCACATCTCTGACAGTGAGGGTTGCATCCCTATCAGCGCTGGCAGCATCCCTACCTGCCACGACGATCAACCTTAAGGCCCGAGCCTGATCCCGCTCAAATGTTAGAAGATGAATATGATGATCCAATTCCTCCCTAGATGTTAAAATAGAACTCGGATTTGTGCTAACCAATGGCGCTGACAGACCAACAAACAACTCATCCTCAATTGGAGATATAGGACCCTCTAAGGGCTCTTCCTCATCGGTAGATCGACCCTCAGCCTCTACCTGATCAACTACATCCAGGGCTAAGTTGATATCCAACCAGGCTGAATACTCTGCCGATTGGCCAGGATGGCCATCTCTGAAATCCTTCGTCTGGAGGTAAGATAAAAAACAGTAGAGGCGAGCCAAATCGGCCTCAGTAGCTAAGGAAATGGGGAAACGATAAGCCTCGGTCCCCTCAAATGAATGAACATCCTGCTTCTGATCAAACTGGCCCATCATCGCCAAAGGATGATAGGTAGTCACACCTCAAACCATCCAAAGGGATGAAGCCCAAATCAGCCACATAGGTAGAAAAACTCAGGAAGGAACAATATCTGAAGTATATGATAATCTCAAATAGATCCTCCATAGTATCTAAAAACTCAGTCCAAGATGTGACATTTACATATGAAGATGGGCGAAGGGAATATGCCAATGCCATGCTGTGATTGAAGCAGAACCCGTGTCGATGGATCTGACCAATCGACCTCAAATGGGTCATAAACCAAATATGTAAGAGGACGGGGCTACCTCTGAACTCCTGATCCCCAACCTTCTAGCAGAAGGATGCTGATATCAATGTCTCGACATAATATAAGGGGGATGATAGTGAAGTCATCCTGGAGAGCCCTAACAACCATCGACATCCTGTGACGCCCTCAAATTCGGGTCCCAAGAACCTCGAACTTGGTACGTTACGGTACTTCATTATCATACATATTCTATCATCTAATGCAGAAATAATAAATATATATTGTTTATTTCACATGATTTTATAACATTTTCCCAGGTTTATTAACCTTAACTGAATACATACCTTCAAATACAAAGGTTTATATAAGATAACTAAATAGTTATTCGTATAACAATCTAACATTGTACTTTGCTCTTGTCTGTATCCTTCTTCAAGCCTTCGTCTTAATCTGAAATTTATTATCATGATATAGCAAGAGTGAGCAACTACTTTGCCCAGCAAGTTTAAATTCAATAAAGATATATTATGATTGGAAGAATGAATAAGCTTTCAAGTTTTCAACAATATAATGATTGTGAGAGAGCATGAATTAACATGTCAATAATTGAATGACTGAATCAATAACGTTTAATGTCAACAAGGACCATGAACAACTTAAACTAAACCTTTTGGTAATGAAGGTGATCAGCCTTTCATACCTGATTAACATATGAAACTTGCACTAAGTGCGAATAACAATAATTATCATGGATGTGGAATAATTGAAAATAATTAAACAACTAGCATGCTTGAAATATAATAACTCGAGTTTGAGTTAGGCAACTTGCCTTGATTGGAGATTACCGTTAAAATTTAACTTAACCTCTCTCCACAAATCCTACATAATTGTATTTACATGCACATACATATTATCTAATTAAATATGTCGCAAAACATGCATGTATATTCATTATCAATAAATATTAGTTTATAAAAACTAACATTATTTATACTTAATTCAAAACCAATCTTGGTTCCTTTAAAAACTTTATTTATTTTAATCCTTAATATAAACAATAAAATTCTCACACATTTTAAGATGTAAATATTTTACATCTTGAAGCTTAAACCATTTATATTCTATTTCAGGAATATCTTTTACCTTTACTCGCAAATTTGGGGTTTAAACAGCTAATATATAGCTTTTATAGTAAAACTCAATTTACTATATTATTTCTTTAATTTAAAAACTTTTTATATCTTTTTTATCTGTTCATGAGTCAACTCAGACTATTACTTCATAAATAAATATTTTATCTTGCTAGCACATTATCTTCACTTTTTGTTTTGCGAATAACTCGTATTTTTGCTTTGTATATAGATATATATATATAAATCTTAGTTCAAAAACTTTGTTTTAAACTCCGAAAACCTTCATTACATCACTTTTATGAATTTAATACTTTTTTAACGGTTCCATGCTTTTCGTTTAGCTATAAAACCATTTTACATGTCATTTCCGGTTTACTTTTGCTTAAATATGCAAATTCATATTTATATTATATTTTTATTGCATTATTAATGCCCAAAAAGAAGTTTCGTGGCATAAATTATCTCACAATGTCAAAACTTATCTCATGGGACTTTATTAGACTTAACATTGCTTAACATCTCGCCCGAATGCGATTCAGAATGACGAATGTCAAAATTGCTCGGCCCACCGACGCTCGGCGTCGCTCAAATTTTAGTTCTGACATGCCTTTTTGCCTATTTTTAATTCTCAAACCATAAATCGAATAATAGCGAAATTTTGGTATGTTATAAACTTCATGACATAGTATTTTTAAAAATTTTCTAACAGCGAAAAGGAACCACGGAAGCCAATCAAAACAGCGAGCAAAAAGCATGCCAGGCAGCTGCTGCTGCTGCGGCTGCGGCCCCTTTTTGCGATTTTCTCACGCCTTACTCGTTTATCGGATTGATTCAATTTTTGGATATGTTATACATGGCATATCAAAGTATTTTTAAAAAATATAACCTCATCAATTTAAGTTTTCTAAGCTGACCAAACAGTGTGCCGAAAAAGGCAGCAGAGGCTAATTTTTAGACTTTGCGTTCACATGCCAAAACTCGCCGTGGTTTGTTTCGACTTGTTTTACTTCACAACTAAGTCTTGTTTAACATATTAAGACGCGTCTAAAGTCTTGGCTTCGCAAAATTCCAAGTTTTTCATCATTTTTACTCTTTATGGTTACAAATTTTTAATTTTCGCGATTAGAGGTTAAAACTCGCCTCGACGCGTTCCAACCCAACTTGCTTTACAAATAAGTCTTATTTAATTTAATAAGACTCGTCTAAAGTATTGGCTTCATTAAATTTCAAGTTTTCATCCGTGTTTGTTCTTTATGGCCATTTAACGAACATAACACGTGCGTTATTGTATTCGCTTGCTTTCTTATCGATTTAATAGCGTTTTGGTTTTAGATATTCCGTAATTTCCTTCCTTATAACTCCGCACAGCCAAACCTAGTCTCCATGACTCTAATTTCACTTTTCATCGATACATAAGCTAATATTTACACTATATAACTTACTAACTAAACTCATATTTTGATCTTTTGATTCAAAATCAATTCTGACCACATATTATATATACATAGACCAAAAATTGATTCATTATAAGAAAACTTCATCTAAATTTCCATTACAACTAACTAAACTTTTTTAAAAAAATCAAGTTTAGCTTAAGAATTTCATAATTTCATGAATTTTCTTTAGAACTCAAAATTAAAAGTAATTTCATACCTTTTGATACATGAATTCAAGATCCAAAGACTTCCAAAGCTTCAATTTTAGATTTAAGCTTGAACCCAATTAGGATTGGGATTTTGAAGATACACGACTACATGAGTTTTTAGCTTGAGAGAGTAAAATTTTGCTATAGAGAGAGTTGAAGTGCTTGGCTACCACATGAGGAGAAAAGAATTGCTAACTCTCAATTTTTGTAAGCAAATAAGTTTGGAGTCCAAGAATTTTTTTCTTGCTCACTGCTCTCTCTCTCACTCACGACATATAAGGAATGGAAAAGGCTTGGGAATTAAGCTTGTACCAGTAGCTTGGGTAGTTAAGGATTTAATTTATTTTGTTTAATTAAATATTTAGATCAATTACTCTCTTATTACTTTTATTAAGTAATTTAATTACCCAATACTTAGTAACTTAATTTTATTAAATAAGTTACTACCTAACCCACTTGTAAAATATTTTCACCCTCTTGGAACTATATATACAATATGTACACAAGATAATTGATATATATATAACTTATATATCCCAAAAATAAAAACATAACATAATAAGCTTTCACTACATATTTATTTATAAATGCCAAATAAATATGCAACACATAATTTCTCATGTACATTTAATTATTTACTTACTTAAGATATTATAATAAATATAATATCCTTGCTTTATTAACACAAATTCATTTAAGAAGTTATTTAAATGCTCTTGGGTAAAGTATATATAAATATTAAATACTTAAACCGCTTCTTTCCCTTCGTTACACAAATTATTCTCAACAATTTTATTTCCTCGCGTAATAAATAAATAAATAAATATATATATATATATATATATATGCATATATAATATATATTTATTATCTCACAGCTAAGCATCACACCACTCATGTGCACATATTACTGATAGAAAATAAATAATGAATTTATCCTCTCACAATGCATATTCCATATAAATGGAATTTATTCAATAAATAAGATATTACAATTAAAAATACTAATTCAAGGCTAGAATTTATTTTAATATCCTTTATTTAAAGTATACCATATTTCTGTATACTTAAACTAATTATTTCGCTTCGTAATATAAATTGTTTCGTAACAATTTATTCATGCGCAATAAATATACATACCTATATTTATCACGTATAATAAAATAGAAATTTATTTACTCAATTCTTATTTTAATATTTATCGGGAAATTCGAATTATTTTCCTTTCCCTTCTATAAATTGCTTTCAACAATTTAACTGTAGTAAATATCATAATATATTCACTACATTAGAAACATAAATACATTACATCAAATAACGTATTACATGATTTCCTTTGAAAAATGGTGGTTATACCTTAGGTATATTTAATGCCACCAATTTACCACATTAAAAATAATTTAATATTATAAATTATTTTAACTTACTTATTTAAATCTTACCAATCTTATTTCCTTTAATAAATTGTCCCTACAATTTATTTACATATAATAAATATATAATAATAATATATTTATTAAACATAAAATCACATATTGTATAGTTTGTATTCACTTATACAATACAATCTCACTTTTCGAACTCCAGGTCTTGTACCTCAACCTTTATTTAATCATTGATGACTTTATTATTAAGTCTTAAATATCAGGGATATCACACATCCCAACGTCTAGGTGATTGGTATAAAAGGGCATATACAAATACGCCAAGACACACATGATCAGGGCTTCTACCGGTGTTGTCTGCCACCTCTCCTCTAAAATGGCAAAATCTCCCTGATGGATGACGTAGCTTTCGGTAGAAGCAAAATGGTCTATCAAAAACTCCATCGAGATGATATGGCTACTACCCACCTTTGCCAAAACAACAGACCTCCTCAAACCGGTGGTAGTTATGAACTGATGGCGCATATGCCCCACCGCTACTTGGGCGCAAGGGTCATCCATCGATAAACCTGAAATGCGACCATACTCATTCAAAGTGGGATTCAGCTCATCAGATCCAAATCTAAAAGCATGGAGCTCTGGGATCCAATGAGTAAGTATCCCATCAACAAATCCATCAGGTACCTGGAAAGATAATAAAGACATGGAGTGGCCCAGCATCCAACACACAATAATACGATCAGGATTAGACAAGTTGGCATGCCAACCTCTCAAACTAGTAGCTATCTGACTCGATAGAATATGATCTAGACGAGCGACCGATGAATAAGTCATATGTAAAAACAGTATCACAAAGACCATACAGGGGTTCAAATCTATAGACATGCATTATGATAAGCGATGAGTATAATATATATCATGAATAAATGAAAAAATAGCATCATATATAAATCTATGTGGAATACATCAATTTTATAAATACATCAATGTCATATCCATGATATATGTGAACAATAAAAATAAAAAGTACAAGATAATGGGGCACATGTGATGAGTGGGTTTTATACCCGCAAATCGGGTGCTTTAATCTTTGAGAAATTGTGCATCTGTCATGTTTTATATTGCTTTTATAATTTTTTGAAATTATTTCACATAAAAATGCATTGTAGAGGCTTTTAGGTTATTTCCAGCCTTAAAAGGGGCAAAAGGGTCATTTTCCCATTAGCGACGCTGCAGCACCGTATTCACATTATATTTGGGTGCCGCATTGCCTACTATTTAATCATCCCAATCGCCCTGGCGCCGCAGCACCAAAACCAAGCCAAAGTGAGGCGCCGCAGCACCGGTGCGGGTTCTCAGTCAGACATCAGTGCAAACGGACTGACTTAATGTGTAAGGATTCCCTCCTTATTACCATCCTCCATTTTGAAAAGCTGGGACAGACCAATTTTGTGCAGCAACTTAGTAGAGTTTTGAAACACAAGGAAGGAGAAGAGATATTCTTGCAACTATCTTAGAGATTGTACTTAAAAAAGAAGAATTAGAGTTGAATATTGCTTCTAAGGAGTTTTCCTTCTCTAATTCTTTCATTCACTTTGTGTAATATGAACATGTTAACTAAATTGTTAATGAAGTTTATTTCTATAGTTATAAACTTCCATTCTAATATTGCAATGAAAACCGATGTATAGTTAAATCAAATTTCTCTCCTTTTATTATAATGAAACACATGTGAATGAGTTATTATACTTCATGCTTCATGTATTAATTGCTTAGCCAAGTGATTAATGTGGGTATTTATACGATATTCGAAAATAGATTATAAAGCTTAGACCTAAATATGATGACACATGTTATAACCATTCTTCTTAGGATTGAATGCATAATTTGCACATAGAATAGGAATATATCTATTTGCCATGTGTAACTTGTGAGAATCTAATCTTAATGACTCATAACCTAATTTATTTCACCATAGGAATATAGTGATTTATTTAGATAGGTGATATTTATAACCTTTGGAAAGAGGATTATTGATAGACACATAATTCATACATTTTATTATCCCTAATTTTGTTCTTTTAATTATATTAGTTTATTAAATTAATATGTTTTATTTTATTTTGTAGGGTTTAATATTTATTGCAATAAAATTAAAATCTTGGTGATCAAGTGATATTTAATGCTCTTATTCATGTAAGAAATATCCAAGAAGAATCCTACAAGGAGAAGGAAAGAGGTGGAACAATCTTAGTGTGCAAGTTAAATCCAACAAGAGAAAGAAAAGTCTATCTAGAAGATCTCTTTGAGAAGTTGATTGCCACTAGGAAGTTAAAACCTACATGGGAACAAAAGTGTCCAAGTTCAATGTATCTAAATTAGGACACAAAGTTATTTTTCCTATAAATAGGTCTTTTGTTTTAGAGAGAGAGGGGGAGGTATTGTATTACTCTAGGTTAGGAGTAGGAGTAGATTAAATTATTTCATTGTACGCTTGTTAGAGAATCGTCAATAAAGGGAGTTTTCTTATTTATTTTTAATCTTCTTCTCTTCTTTATTTTAGTTAGTTAATTTATATTTTTCATGTCTAGTTAATTTCTTTAATCTAGGATGAAGATGAAATTAAATAATTATTCATGATAATATTTTTCATCTCTTCTATTATTTATACTTTTATGTTTAATTGATTTCGCCTTCATGTTTCGTTATTGGAATACCTTCGTTTTATAGTTCTCATGTAATTTTAAATTATTAAGAGGTTTTGATAGATTATTGTTAAGACATGAGTTTTTCATAATCCATGCTTGCTCAAAGAAGTTTTGATGGGTT
Source organism: Panax stipuleanatus (assembly GCA_020205555.1). NCBI lineage: Eukaryota > Viridiplantae > Streptophyta > Magnoliopsida > Apiales > Araliaceae > Panax > Panax stipuleanatus. The sequence goes on from CM035120.1 coordinate 95,037,633, forward strand.
ATAGTTAATCCTTAAATTTTCATAGTCTATGCTTGCCCACGTTAATTATAAAATTACTAAATTAAAGGGAAGGGAGATCAAAATCATAATTAAGTTATAAAAATAGAATAGATTGAATTATATGTTATGTTTATTATTTAATGGATTCGGATTCCTAGATTGTTTCCTCATTATTAGTTTTCATATTCTAATTAATCAACTCTCAATATTTATTTCTAATTCGCCTAAAATAGATATTAAGGATATATTAAAATTAATCTAGTCTCTGTGGGTTCGACCTGTACTTGCCAGTTCTTCAACTTGACACTGTGCACTTGCAGTTACATATTTTTATCACATCAAGTTTTTGGCGCCGTTGCCAGGGGACTAGACTTAATTTTATATTCCTTAATTTTTATTTATTCGAGTTAGTTTATTTTTCTAATTTTTTTTTATTGTTTTTAGGATTATCGAAGCGAATCAACAGTGCGGAAAGACAAGACTATTGCTGTGCTTTTTCTGGTATTTTGTATCTTAACTCAAAAAAAAAATTAAAAAAATAAGTAGCTTAGTTTTTTTTTCTTTTGTTAGTTAGAAAATTAATTGTCGCATTCATGCATTCACTCACGTAGAGCACATCCTATTTAGGTTTTTTATTTTATTTTATTTTATTTAACCCTAGAATTAGGATTCTTATTTTATTTTATTTTATTTTATTTTTTTCGTGACTTTCGTGGTTAGTTGTTTATTTGTTTTGTGATTTGTGGAAAGATGGATTCTTATTATAGTTGGAATAATAATTTTGCTTGGAATCAAGAACCCTATGAAAATTTTAATACACACCAAGTAAATCAATTTTTTTCAACTTATGAAAATTCTTATCTAAATTCATATCCATATCCATACCCATATTCGGATCCAGAACCTCAATATCCACAAGAATTATCAAATGAAGAAGAGGAAAGACTTAGTGTCTTAGAGAAAACTATGGAAGTTTTAATGAAAAATCAATTTAGCGTGGATCAAGCTATATCTCGTCTAGAAATTCAAATGAGTCGATTAGCCACCATAATAAATGAACAAGAGGTGGGTGAATTTTATAGTAACTCTGAGGTTAATTTTGAAAATTTTGATGGTTGTGAAAATGATGAGAAAAATAAAAATTTTGTATTCAATTCTACACAGTTTGAGTCAAGCGAATTTGAGGAGTCTAAAAATTATGAGTCTGTACTTAAAATTGATCATGTCACATTTAATGAGTCGGATAAAAAAGTCTATAAGCCTAAAGCTCCATACCCTGAAAGACTTATTCCTAAAAAACCACCTAGTGATATTTTAGACCAACCCATTAAAATAAACATGATCCAAGAGTTGTCCATGACCCAAGAAATAATTAAAAATAGACTCTTGATTGAAAAAGATCCAATTAATTTTTTCTTAAATCATATTGACCAAAATTGGAATGAATCCGAATATTTAGATAAGGTCAATGAGCTGTTGAGATCCACTACAAATAAGTCAACTAAACTAGAACATGTATGTGAACCAATTCTTCCATCATTTGAACATGTTAGTGAAAATTTTCTTGAGATAAATTTTAAGCATAATTCTAATGAAAATTCTGACTATTTTCAATTTTCTAGACCTCCTGAAAATCATGACAAATTCACACTCACTTACCCATTTGTATCATTCATGTATAATCATATAATATTTAAGATTTATAAAATTCGTAGGTATGTACATTTGTTTTCCTTCTCACCACATTTTCTTGCAGAATAAATGCCCCGCATACAAGGTACAATTCTTTCACATCTTTGTTCTTTTTTCTTCATTTGCATACATTGAGGACAATGCATGATTTAGGTATGGGGGGAGTTTGTTTGTATTATTGTATTAGATATTTTTGTTTTGTTTTTAGGAAAATATTGTTTAAAAAAATAAAAAATAAAAAATTTGAAAATTTTGTTTGACTTTTTATGGATTGAATTTATTCTAATAAGTGTCCGTGGAGTTAAAAGTCATGAGTAAGATTGAAAGATTTAGAACTCTTAAATCTTTAATGAGGTATGAAATCTTAATTTGAAATACCATCTGGACTAATATTGATTTCAAAAGCATTTTTTGCACTTCACGATCGCACTAACTCTTAGTTGTGGATATAAACTATGATTCGAGTAATTTTTAAAAAAAAATGGAAAGAAAAAAAAAAGAAAAAAAAAAAGAAAAAAAAACTGCTTCAATGTCCATTGAACGAAATAACTGGGTATCTAAGCCTCATGAAGCATCGATATTCACGCTGAAAAGTGTGATGGATAAAAGCAGTTTGACTAGTCTAATTTTGTGGCCTTTGTTACTCGAGTTAGTAAGCCCTTAGGGGTGTCTCTACACCTAGTGCCCTAAAGCCAACTGGTTTGAGAGTCATTGGTCCAACGCTCGCTACATGAGTAACTCTGAAAAGCCTAAGAAAATGAGACATTGCACAAGTCAAGAAAAAAAGAAAAGAGAAAAAAAGGAAAAAAAAAATTTAAAAAAAAAGAGAAAAAAAGAAGAAAAATGAGTTTACTTGATTTTCATAAAATCCCTACTAAGAGTTACATCATACACACATGCATGCATCACATGAAATTAATATTATGAAGGATGGTGTCTAGAATGAAGATTAAATATTTTTGATAAGGTGAAAGTGTGATTTTGAATTTAATTTTGCTTATGTATGCTCATGGATATTTAGAAGTTGTAATTCAATTTCATGACTTGTTGAACTCAAAAATATTTTTGAATTTTGTGGGTATATTCACTGCAAACCCTCACGAGACACAACTCGTCCACTTGGGGTAACCTTGGGGTTTAAAGGCTTGTTGCACATGCTAAGTGCAATCGTGTCTCCTACGAAAATGAGATAGTATAATTATTATTTTTATTTTATTTTATTTTTATTTTACTCGAGGATGAGCAAAAGTTAGGTATGGGGGTATTTGATAGACACATAATTCATACATTTTATTATCCCTAATTTTGTTCTTTTAATTATATTAGTTTATTAAATTAATATGTTTTATTTTATTTTGTAGGGTTTAATATTTATTGCAATAAAATTAAAATCTTGGTGATCAAGTGATATTTAATGCTCTTATTCATGTAAGAAATATCCAAGAAGAATCCTACAAGGAGAAGGAAAGAGGTGGAACAATCTTAGTGTGCAAGTTAAATCCAACAAGAGAAAGAAAAGTCTATCTAGAAGATCTCTTTGAGAAGTTGATTGCCACTAGGAAGTTAAAACCTACATGGGAACAAAAGTGTCCAAGTTCAATGTATCTAAATTAGGACACAAAGTTATTTTTCCTATAAATAGGTCTTTTGTTTTAGAGAGAGAGGGGGAGGTATTGTATTACTCTAGGTTAGGAGTAGGAGTAGATTAAATTATTTCATTGTACGCTTGTTAGAGAATCGTCAATAAAGGGAGTTTTCTTATTTATTTTTAATCTTCTTCTCTTCTTTATTTTAGTTAGTTAATTTATATTTTTCATGTCTAGTTAATTTCTTTAATCTAGGATGAAGATGAAATTAAATAATTATTCATGATAATATTTTTCATCTCTTCTATTATTTATACTTTTATGTTTAATTGATTTCGCCTTCATGTTTCGTTATTGGAATACCTTCGTTTTATAGTTCTCATGTAATTTTAAATTAATTAAGAGGTTTTGATAGATTATTGTTAAGACATGAGTTTTTCATAATCCATGCTTGCTCAAAGAAGTTTTGATGGGTTATAGTTAATCCTTAAATTTTCATAGTCTATGCTTGCCCACGTTAATTATAAAATTACTAAATTAAAGGGAAGGGAGATCAAAATCATAATTAAGTTATAAAAATAGAATAGATTGAATTATATGTTATGTTTATTATTTAATGGATTCGGATTCCTAGATTGTTTCCTCATTATTAGTTTTCATATTCTAATTAATCAACTCTCAATATTTATTTCTAATTCGCCTAAAATAGATATTAAGGATATATTAAAATTAATCTAGTCTCTGTGGGTTCGACCTGTACTTGCCAGTTCTTCAACTTGACACTAGTGCACTTGCAGTTACATATTTTTATCACATCAATTATGTATACCTAGAATTCTCGGTTAGCCATTCTAGTGAATTGTTAATTAAAGGGAGAGGTAGGAGATTAAACGAAGCATTTGGTGGGATTGTGATCTTAGCTTGTCTTACTTGATATCAATCGTTGCTCACAATTTACTTTGTTAATTAAATTTCATCGGATAATCTATCTTAAATCATTTGTTTAGATAAGATTGCACTGATATAATTTTAGTACCTGAATAGCTTTGATAGTAATTCCTCGTGGTTTTGACACTCGATTTATCATTATATTACTTGTTGACCGCGTATACTTATGCGTGTTTTATTGATTGCTAAATCAACCAACAAATTTTTGGCTCCGTTGTCGGGGACTTTTTTATCTAATCCTTTTCAATATTAATACCAAATCAAGATGATCTTAATTTAGACGTGTTTTTATGTTTCAATTTTTTAGGTACTCTTGATCTTGTATGCAACCTTGTCAAGATCCGAATTTAATCCCTCTTGATCTTGAGCTTGAAATAACTTTTCAAAGACTGAGAAGGGAAAGAGTTCGGGGTATACTCAATCAAGATACTATGGCGAAAGAAGTGCATAAATCTTTGCAAGAATATGCTATGTCGCATGTCAAAGAGATTCAAGCAAGTATATAAAGACTCGCTATTCAAGCCAACAACTTCGAAATTAAGCCGGGCATGATTCAAATTATCCAAAATCATGTGCAATTCGGAGGGATGCCAAATGACCAAATGATCATTCGATAAATTGTGGAAATTTGTGATACATTCAGATATAATGGAGTTTATGAAGATGCTATTAGACTTCGATTGTTTTCGTTCACTCTTCGGGACAAGGCAAAGTTTTGGTTGTATTCGCTTCCGTCGGGCTCCATTACTACATGGGCTGATTTGGCTCAAAAATTCGTGGCGAAGTTCTTTCTGCCAGCAAAAACTACAAGGCTTAGACACGACATCACATCCTTTTCACAGCTAGAATTCGAGTCTCTTTACGAAGCTTGGGAGCAATTCAAAGATCTACTAAGACGATGTCCACACCACGGCTTACCCTATTGGCTACCAATTTACACCTTCTATAATGGGGTAGTCAGTTCTACCCTATCAAATATTGATGTCGTGGCTGGTGGAGCATTAATGGGGAATTGAAGAAGTATGATGAAGCCTATGATTTGTTGGAGACTATGGTTGTAAATAATTATCAGTGGTCATCTGATAGGCAAGTACCGCGGAATGTGGCTATGGTATATGAGGTTGATACAATGACTGCATTATCTACGCAGGTCGCTGCCCTTGCTAAGAAAGTTGATGCTATGGGAGTGCAATCGGTGCAAAGTATGAATGTGATATGTGAATTGTGTGCTGGGAATCACCCTACCGATTAGTGAGCGATTAGCGTCAGTTCAATATGTCTCTACTACGGTCGACAACAAAACAAAAATATTCCCACACATTACCATCCTGGTTTGAGGAATCATCTGAATTTCTCTTAGAGCAAGAACAATAACTAAGCCCAATCTTTTGCTTCAAAATCGGCAGTACCCTCTAGGTTTTCAAACACAGGCTCAACCACCTCAAAGCTCATACCAACGCCTACCTAAACAAGAAAATAAGTCTAACTTGGAAGAGCTTCTCTCCAGATACATAACACAAAATGATATAAGAATAAAAAACCAAGAGGTTTCAATCCGGAACCTAGAGAACAAAATGGGATAGTTGGCCATTGCCATAAATAATCGCCCCTAAGGTACCTTGCCAAGTGACACTGAAGTAAACCCCAAGAGAGAAGGCAAGGAACAATGCAAGGCAGTTACACTCTGGAGTGGTAGGGAGTTATAAGAGATTGATAGAGAAATTGCAATAGTGCCACCAGAAGCCATTGAAGAAGAAGGCAAGTGTTGAGAGTTATAGTAACAAGTGAAAGTAGTATGCATACAAGCCAATCATGTTTGATGATAAAGCATATACTTTGTAACAATCTTATTCATTTAAATAAAAGTGTTTTTTAATTAAAGGCATTTATTTATCTACATGGCGCTATTTTTATAATAAGTGATAAACCCATAGTTTTAAGCAATGCTTTTAGAATCATGATGATGATCATGCTAATGAGATCTAAATTCTTAGATAGCTTAAAACTAAAATAGTTCCCAATCGTTGGATTATTAAAAAGGGGATTAGTGAATCTAGATAGATTGGTACATACGTTGCTTGTTCATTAGATGAGTATGATCGATCTCATAACCATTTGTGTGGAGACACTAAAGCAAGTAGTATGTGCTTATTGGAGAATAAGTACACTGAATGTGGCTCACTAAAGAATACCTAATGGAGTTTTACTTGCCTATCAATAGAAATTCCTTAAGTGATAATAATACAAATAATCCTTAGACTTGAGATCATCATAGTATCTTGTGTATGATGAGTTATACTTTGACATGTCCCTTAAGACACTAAGGGTATATCAAAGGGTATGCTTGGGTATAATAATTTATACATGGAGATAATGAATTATTAATAAAGAATCTATCACTTCTAGCAAAAGAAGAGAATGTCATATGTGATTCGATAAATGACAACCAAGTAGTCCTTGGCCAAGTCAGAATGAAATTAGAAAAGAGTTTCTAATTTGCATTATTTGGAGTTGTGCATTTTAGGATCGAAATACATATAATTAAATAAAATAAGACTTGATAGTAATTTCATGTCTTATATTTAATTAGGACATTGTATGGTGGAAAGAATAAATTATACGATAGCTATGTACTTAAAGGTTCTTTTAGGATTAATGTTGAAATCTATATTATCTGGAATGTCGTTGATCGCTAAGGGGATTTATCCTTATTGTAGAATAAATATTATTTTTTTAAATAAAGTATTAGTTTAATTTATTTATTTAAATAAGATTAGAATTGTTCTAATTGATTTATTCACAACTAGTTTAGTATGGAGAACCCAAACACCATAAAAAGAAGAATATTTATTAAAGAAGCTAATGACATAATCGTAATAATAAGTTAAGTATATTTAATTTAATCTATGGTGATAGAATAAATTAAATAACTGAATATTTATTATTTAATATTTTGAAAATATTAAATATAAATTAATAAGAGGAGTCTTATTATTATTATTATTATTATTATTATTATTTAATTCGTAAAGGAGTTTGAGAATTAATTAATAAGATACTCTCTCATATATATTCCTAATAAGATTAGGACGCTAATTAATTAAAAGAGTTTAATTAATCCCAATAAGATTGTGAAACCTAATTAATTAAAAGGGTTTAATTAATTAATATGAAATCCTAATCCTAAATAGTTTAGGAGGGTTGCCTACATCTATAAATAAGAAATTCTTATTATAAAATAAGGTAACATACTATATTCCAAGAGTTGGGAGAGTATATAATTTCTATAGAGATAGAGATTAGGGTTTAGCCAAACACCCACCTTCTTGAATAACTCTTCTTCCTTGATGGATTACCTCTAGAGGCCAAACACTTGTGTGGCTAACGTTGATCAAAGGAAGGAATCAAACCTGGAGAACTTAAGGAGAGCACGAAGGATTTGGAGTTGAACTCGTACCTATAGGAAGCTTAGTTCTACAAGGGTATGAATCTAATCTCCATCTATTTTGTTTAATTAATAACTGTGCATAAAGGATTATTAGGGTTTATGTTTTGTAAAATTTTAAAACTCTGATTTACCATGCTTCCGCTTATTTTATGCAATTTGATTGCGTTCATTAATCTTACAAACCTAACAACAAGGATGTGGGTCAGGAAAGAAGAACAACAGAAGTCAAAATACCATCTCCTAATGGTAGTAAGCAAAGTTCTTTGATACCCCTTTTGCCATTTCCACAACGCAGTCAGAAGCAGAAACTGGACAAGCAGTTCTCTAAATTTTTGGAAGTTTTCAAAAAGCTTCATATCAACATTCCATTCGCCGAGGCGTTGGAGCAAATGCCCAGTTACGTCAAATTCATGAAGGACATTCTGTCCAAGAAGAGAAAACTAGGCGATTATGAGACTGTGGCGCTTACAAAGGAGTGTAGTTTTCAAAAAGCTTCATATCAACATTCCATTCGCCGAGGCGTTGGAGCAAATGCCCAGTTACGTCAAATTCATGAAGGACATTCTGTACCAAGAAGAGAAAACTAGGCGATTATGAGACTATGGCGCTTATAAAGGAGTGTAGCGCCATACTTCAGAATAAGCTACCACCTAAGCTTCAGGACCCGGGAAGCTTCACGATCCCGTGTACTATTGGTAGTAAGTTTGTTGGTAGAGATTTATGTGATTTAAAGGTAAGCATTAATTTGATGTCACTCTCAATTTATCAGAAGCTCGGTTTGAAAGAAGCCAAGCCTACAACTATCACTTTGCAACTAGCAGACAAGTCATTAACATACCCGAAGGGAAAAGTGGAAGACGTACTGGTCAAGGTGGATAAGCTTATCTTCCCCTCAAATTTTATAGTTCTTGACTTTGAAGAAGATAGGGAGGTGCCTATTATTCTTGGGCGTCCTTTCCTAGCAACTGGGAGGAAACTAATTGATGTTCATAAGGGAGAACTCACTATGAGGGTGCAAGACCAAGAAGTCAATTTTAATGTCTTCAAGGCTATGAAATTCCTAAGTGATGTCGAGGAATGTTATAGGGTGGACTTGGTTGATAGGGCAGTAAAGGATGTATTCTTCAAAAATTACATTTCTGACCCACTTGAAGCTGTGCTTGTTAATCCCTCTGATTTAGAACATCCCACTCATCTCGAGAATGTTAAATGGCTGGATGCTTCTCCTCTGTCCACTCAGTTCAAGCATCAATTTGAATATTTGGATCAACAAGGAATGTCTACTTCTCCTTCACAATCATCATTGAAAGAGGCGCCCGTATTAAAACTAAACCATTGCCGAATCATTTGCAGTATGCTTTTCTAGGTGAGTCATCTACCTTGCCTGTTATTGTTTCTGCATCATTGGATGAAGCACAGGAAAATAAACTCCTGCATGTTCTAAAAAAATACAAGACAACTTTGGGATGGACTATTGCAGATATTAAGGGAATCAGTCCCTTCATTTGTATGCATAAGATCCTACTCAAGGATGGTTCTAAGCCTTCCATTGAGCATCAACGGAGATTGTACCCCATTATAAAAGAGGTGGTTAGGAAAGAAATCATCAAATGTCTTGGTGCAGGTATCATCTACACAATCTCTGACAGTCCCTAGGTAAGTCCAGTCCAGTGTGTGCCAAAAAAAGGAGGCATGGCCGTAATATCCAATGAGAATAACAAACTGATTCTGACACGGACTGTTATAGGATGGCGCGTTTGCATGGACTATCGAAAACTCAACAAGGAAACTTGTAAAGATCATTTTTATTTGCTGCTCATTGATCAAATGCTCGATAGACTTGTCGGGCATGAGTTTTATTGTCTCTTGGATGGTTATTCGGGTTATAATAAAAGCACCATAGAACAAGAAGATCAAGAGAAAACAACCTTCACATGTTTGTATGGAACCTTTGTCTTCAGGAAAATGTCATTTAGGTTATGCAATGCTCCTGCAACATTTCAGAGATGCATTATGTCCAATTTGTTTTATATGGTGGAACGAACACTTGAAGTGTTCATGGACGACTTCTCTGTGTTCGGTAGTTCTTTTGATTCGTGTCTACAAAATTTGACTTTAGTGTTGGAAAGATGCGTGGAGACAAATTTAATATTAAACTAGGAGAAGTCTCACTTCATGGTTCAAGAGGGAATTATCTTGGGGCATAAAGTTTTTGCTAAGGGAATTGAAGTGACTAAAGCTAAAATTGAAGCTATTAACAATCTTTCACTGCCATCATCTGTGAAAGGAGTAAGAAGTTTTCTTGGCCATGCCGGGTTCTATAGGCGATTTATAAAGGATTTCTCAAATATCACCAAACCTCTCTGCAGCCTTTTGGAAAAAGACGTTGTTGACTTGTTCATATTCTAACCTTAATGTTTTGATGATGATTTGGTTTTTTGTACTAAATCGTTTACTGTGAAATTTCAGGAAATTGATAAAAGTATCATTGATGATTTGATCAAAGAATTTGAAGACATGTGTGTCCTAAGATTTTATGTAAGGTCATTGCAAATATTTGATTTTTTAATTCAAGGCTCTAGGATACTTTATGTGCATATCATATGATAAGTATTTTATGCATACTCAATTGAAAGGGAATTCAAATTAAACTATTAACTGATTTTAATTAACTGAGAGTTGCAAAAACAAAAACAGGTGGGTAATGCCATATCATATGTTGCTAAATAAATCCTAATTCTATTAAGTTTGTATGCTATACGTGTGAGGTGAATTAGAGTTATTGTGCATCTTGGAAATTGTTTTTGTGACGGCAGTATAATGATTACTATCTATGAGTGGTTCACTTAGCATATATTACGGAACTAACACTCTTTTGATATTCCTAAGTTGCTTATTCCAAAAACCGTGTGATGTGCTTCTTTGCCATTTATTACGAAAATTACATATCTTCTAAAATTGAAAAGGCAATAGCATGTGACGGTAAGGAGTCATAATTGTTCTCGAATTGCTCAAGTGGATTAGCATTGAAGAAGTCAAACAAATAAATCTGACTGGAGATATACATGGATTCATTTTTTAACTGATTATCCTTCTGATTTGTTCCTAACGAAAATATAATTTTTGATTATTAGAACAGAACTTATCTGTTGGCAACGGTAATAAGTGATTGGTTATAAATTCAATTGAGATATCAGTTTGACAAAAACACACACGAATTATTATTGCACTGTTATATACCGAAAAGCTATAATATTACTCTGGTGCAATTACAAGGCTGCTGCAATTAATTTTTAGATTATTTTCGGCTAATTTTCGTGAGCTCTAAATTGGTGATATCTCTTTTCTATTTGATCATTGCATACATTAGTTGAGCCTTGCATTGTTAAATTGATTATTTGCTTTGATCATTAGACCTTTATATTTGTAATTCTTTTTGATTTAGACTAAATGTTGTCAAAAGGTATTTAATCTGGGTGGATTAAGAATTGTTTACAAATAGGTTCAAGGAAGCATAGGTTATTAAGGAGTGCATTGGTGCACAAGGAGCAAAAGTGCTCAAGTGAATTATTGTAATTCAAGTATTGAAAGAATCTATTTTATAAAAGGAGTCAATTTAAAGAAATAAAGTGAGTCTCCAATACTAGTTGGTATTGGACGTGGACTAGGCTATTATTATTGAGGGTAATAGCTGAACCACGTAAAAATCTTGGTGTTCATCTTATTACTTGCTTTATCTTATTTGCTCACAAAAGATATTTAATTGTTTTGATAATTAAAACTTGAATATTTTCATTATCTTAAGATAAATTGTTAACACTAAGTATTTTTACAAAGCTATAAATTCAGCAAGTTATTTTCATTATATAATGAGATTAAAGACTTAATCCAGTAGTCCATATTTATCCAGCAAGCTGCATTCTTTAATATAGTAGGCTGAATTCAGTAGTTATTATTTAAGTTTAAAAATTGGTCATAGCTTGTTCCCACACTTATTCAACCCCCCTTCTAAGTGTGCCTTATCTGAATTTCATTTGGTATCAGAGCTTGGCTCTACTTATCTTGGTCTTAAAGGTGACTTGTAGGGTAAGATTCTAACATGGCACAATTCGGGAACAACAATCAAGAAGGTCAATCAACCAATAGACCTCCTCTGCTGCATGGAACAGAAAATTACAACTTCTGGAAATTTTGAATCAGGATCTACCTTAAAAGAGATCCTTGGGAATGGTGGGTTGTGGAGAATGGACCGGTTATTCCAAGGAAAGATGATGGCACTCCAAAGACTTTGCTAGAAATGGAATCAACTAAAACTTACATGGTTTCCTACGACTCAAGAGTGATGAACACGTTACTTATAGGCATGGTATAATCCGAGATCGACAAAGTCTCCTCATGCAACACAGCTAAGGAAATTTGAGACACTCTAGTAGTGAGTCATGAAGGTACATCCAAGGTACGAGAAGTAAAACTAAGCATGCTCATGCACGACTATGAAATGTTCAAACTTGAGAAAGACGAAACCATAAAGTTAGCTCAAGCAAGGTTTCTAGTTCTCCTAAATTTGTTAAAGCTACTTGACAAATCCATTCCACAAAGTGAGATCAACCGTAAGTTACTTCGGGCTATGCCCAAGAGGTTTGCTTCTAAAATTACTACTCTTCAAGATTCTGCTATTATTTCTACTATGGATACCCTAACTCTTTTTGGTGTACTTGAGGAATATGAACATCAATTAAAGATATATAATGATGCTGAGGAAAATCCTCGAAGAAAAGTTTTAGCTCTTAATGCAGGAAATGAAGAGGAACTTGATGATGACTCAGATGAAGAAATAGCTATGATGTCAAGGAGACTCAAAGGACTACTACAAAGGAAGAACAAGAGGAGGAATACGTTCAACACAAACAAGTTCAAGGGAAAGTAAACCGAAGAGACATGCTTCGAATGTGGACGTCCAGGTCACTTCAAAAAGGACTGCTTTCAACTAAAGAACAAAGGAAAAACGGGCTTCAAGGATAATAAAAGAAACAAAGCACTTGTCACTTGGAGTGATGAAGAGGAGTCCGAAGTTGAGGTCGATGCCAAGGATGAACTAGCTCAAGTTTGCTTCATGGGAATAGAAGGTGAATCAAACGAGATACCTATTTATGAGTTTAATTCTTTGAAACAAGAAAATGAAAATTAAAAGAAAAGAATGCATGTTTAAAAGGTTTAGTTAATTCATTAATGAGTGAAATTGATTCTTTGATAGATGAAAAGAAAGAAATCGAAAAAGAGTCATCTTGTAAAGAAGAAAAAATTTTGATTGCAAAGAATGATTATCTTGATAATTATAACAAAATACTTTTCAATAAGGTAAATTATTTGAATAATGAAGTTCAAAAATTGACTAATGAACTTAAAATGAGAGATGTATGTATTGATGCATTTAGTGATGAATCTCGTTGTAAAACTATTCCTACTAATGAACTTCAAAAGGAAATAGATTCATTAAAATTATCTCTTGCTAAATTCGTTCAAGGAGAAGAAAACTTAAATGTCATTTTGGGTAAACAAAGACCTAGTTTTGAAAGACAAGGAATTGGTTATAATCCTATGCATAAAAAGGGAGATGTGAAAATGTTAAAATCTAAGTCACATTTTAGATTAAACTATTGTTCTCCTTTCACAACATATAGAAATTGAGGTATTAAAGGTCACTTGGACATAAATTATTTTAAGAAAAACAAGATTAAAAAGGTATGGGTTAAAAAGGATGATTTACTTGCAACTAACATTAAAGGGCCCAAAAAGATGTGGGTACCAAAAGGATGAATTATCTTTTCTTAACAGGTATGTCTTAAGGCAAGGGTTCCATCTCAAAAATAGATTCTTGATAATGGATGCTCTCGTCACGTTACTGGTGACAAATCAAAGTTCGTGGAGTTAAAGATCAAGAAGAAAAATGGAACGGTTACATTTGGAGATAATCGAACTTGCAAAATTATCGAGAAAGGTAAAATTGGTAATGGTAAGGTCAATATTGATAATGTACATCTTGTTAGTGGACTTGAATTTAATCTTATAAGTGTTAGTCAATTAATGGATAATGGTCATCAAGTAAATTTTAAAAAAGAAAAATGTACAATTTCTCATGGTACTAACAATACTACTCTAGTTGCACAAAGGGAAGGAAATATATATACTTTTGATTTTGAGCAACAGGATGAAGAACTATGTCTTGTCTCTATGCAAGATAAGGCTAATTTATGGCATAAAAGGATGGGGCATGTTCACATGGATTTAATCAAGAAACTATCCTCAAAGAATCTTGTCAAAGGATTGTCGAAAATAAAGTATGAAAAAAAGGAAGTTTGTGTTCCTTATCAACTCGGGAAACAAGTAAGAACATCATTTACCACAAAGAAAATGGTATCAACTTCTTTTCCCTAGTAATTACTTCATCTTGATTTGTTTGGACCAGAGAGACATGCTAGTATTAATGGTAAATTTTATGCATTTGTAATAGTTGATGATTTTTCTAGATACACATGGGTATTGTTTTTAATAACAAAAGATGAAGCATTTAAAGAGTTTGAAAAATTGATAAGAAATCTTGAAACAAAGTATATTTACAAACTCATAAGAATTAGAAGTGATCATGGTACTGAATTTCAAAAGGACTTCATAATATTCTGTGATCAAAAAGGAATTAGCCATGAATTTTCAGCCCCAAGACCTCCTCAACAAAATGGAGTAGTTGAGAGAAAGAATAGAATGTTACAAGAGACAGCTAGAACTTTGCTACAATAAAGTAAACTTCCTAAGAAGTTTTGGGCCGAAGCTGTAAACACATCTTGTTATGTTTTGAATAGAGTACTTATTCGTCCAATTATTTTGAAAACTCCTTATGAGCTCTTAAATAATAAGATTCCTAACATAAGCTATTTCAAAGTTTTTGGATCGAAATGTTTTATTCTAAATACTAGTGATAACTTGGGGAAATTTGATGCTAAATCTTATGAAGGTATTTTCATTGGTTACTCACAAAATAGCAAGGCATATCGTGTATTTAATGTTAACAAGTTATGTGATGAAGAATCAGTTCATGTTACATTTAGTGAGACTAACAATGATCTTCCAAAAGAAAGAGATGGGAATGCAGGTAATTTGGAGATTTCAGCAAATCCAGCAAACTGAAAATGTATATTCAGCAAACCGAATGAACAAATTCAGCAAATTGAATTGGACAATTCGCAGAAGTGGAACAAGAAACAACACATGAGCTTGAAGAAGATTTCTCCCAACAAGAAGAGATAATACATGATGTCCAAATGCCAAAGACATCAAGATATCTCAAGAATCATCCGCCGAAAAATATCATTGGAGATATAAACAAAGGAATCACCACACGGAGAGGCTTACAAAATTATTGTGCATTCTCTGTATTTTTATCAAAAGTCGAGCCAAAGAATGCTAAGGAAGTTATCCTTGATGAAAGTTGGCTAATGGCAATGCAAGAGGAACTTCAACAGTTTGAACGATGCCAAGTCTGGGACTTATGCCTCCTCCTGAAGGTTTCTCCATTATTGGAACATAATGGGTATTTAAGAATAAGCTTGATGAGCATGGAACAATCACTCACAACAAAGCAAGGTTAGTAGCTCAAGGATACAATCAATAAGAAGGGGATCGACTACGAGGAAACTTATACCCCAGTTGCAAGGCTAGAATCTATCCGAATCTTGCTAGCATTTGCTTGTTACAAGAAATTCAAGCTATATCAAATGGACCTAAAAAGCGTCTTTCTCAACGGATACATCAATGAAGAGGTATATGTAAAGCAACCTCCCGGATTTGAACATGAGAAGTATCTAAATAATGTTTATAAACTAAAGAAAGCTCTGTATGGTCTCAAACAAGCTCCAAGAGCTTGGTACGAGAGGTTGAGTATCTTCTTTCAAATGGTTTTACTAGAGGTAAAATTGATTCTACATTATTTATTAAGCATGCAAATAAGGATATTATTATTGTTCAAATATATGTAGATGATATAATATTTGGTGCTACTAATGATTTTCTTTGTGAGTGGTTTTCAAAGTGTATGCATAAGGAGTTTGATATGGGCTTAATGGGAGAACTGAATTACTTTTTGGGACTCCAAATCAAGCAAACAAAGGAGGGAATCTATATCCATCAAACCAAATACACAAAAGAGCTACTCAAAAGATTTGGTTTTGAAGGAACTAATTCAAAGGCTACACCAATGAGTACATCAATAAAACTTACTTCTGATGAAAAAGGTATAGATGTAGAATTGACCAAATACCAAGGTATGATTAGTTATTTATTATATTTAACTGCATCTAGACCTGATATAATGTATAGTGTATGTCTTTGTGGTCGGTTTCAAGCAAAACCTAAGGAATCTCACTTACAAGCTATTAAAAGAATTTTTAAGTATTTAAGTTGTACTATTAACTTGGGATTGTTTTATCCAATTTGCAATCACTTTGAACTAATAGGCTACTTAGATGCTGACTATGCAGGATGTCAAATTGATAGAAAAAGTACGAGTGGTGCATGTATATTTTTGGGACGAAGTCTTGTATTGTGGCATAGTAAAAAGCAAACTTCAGTGGCTCTTTCTACTACTGAGGGTGAATACCTATCTGCAGGAAGTTGTTGCTCTCAGATATTGTGGATGAGACAAACTCTATGTGATTTTGATATTCTATGTGATTGTGTGCCCATATATTGTGATAATTCTAGTGCTATAGATATATCTAAAAATCCTGTTTTGCATTCACGTACAAAACATATAGAGGTAAGACATCATTTCTTAAGGGATAATGTTTCAAAAGAATTAATTAAGTTAATTTTTATTCCTACAGAAAAATAATTGGCTGATATTTTTACTAAACCCTTAAGTGAAGAATGGTTTTATATTTTAAGAAGTGAACTTGGAATGTGCATGGTATAATTTTTATATATTCTCTACATGTTATTAGAATACATCTGTTTGATATTTATTATCTATTCATGAATCTAATAATACTGACGGCTATTTGTTACTGGGAAACGTACCGATGTGTATTACTTATTTGGCTCAATTCTCGGTATTATCACATCATAACAGTCTTTTAGATATCATAACTATCTTTGAGATTTGAAAAGATATGATAAGCTGAAGAGCATTATCTTTACGAGACGTCTACTCGGTTTCCAACTCTTCCGTTTTAAATCCTCTTCTCTCTTACTTTACCAAAGCACTCTAGTTGCTGCCTTAGTAAACCCTTGTCTATCATTTTGCTAATCTTCTTAAATCTCTGCAAATATAAAAATGAGAGCAAGCAAGCGTTCTTCTGGCATTTCCATCAATGACGGTCCACAGACTCGATCTCCATATACAGTTAAAATAAAGAAGAAGCCCAAGCGACAGCAAAGGCAAGCATCTGTGCATGTATCGTCTGATGATGCTACTCTCTCAGATGGGTCAGATTCAAGCTTCTCATTCTTAAAGTTTTTCGAAACCTCTCAACAACAGAAGACGAAACAGTCTCCAGACATGGAACATCCTTCTTCACAACTTAAATCTCCTTCGGTTCTGGTAAATTCTGGTTCTTCTTTTTCTGATTTACCAGAAAATTTCTTTAGAGGTCACAATTTTGAAGAACGTTTTAAAACTTCGATTGCTACAAAACAGTTTGTTTATGAGAAAATTTTAGATCTGTTCTATTTTAAAAATTCTCCTCTAGAAATTTTTTTTAAATCATATGGCATAACATCTATGTTGTTTCCTCCTACCAAGGCTTACCCACGGTTTGTTCAACAGTTTTATACCAATCTTGAGTGTCATAGTGATTGCTATACATCTTTTGTTAAAGGTAAATCGTTGTTCTTTACTGTTGTTGATTTTGGAAGCTTTTTGAACATTCCCTCTGCTGGACCATGTCCATTCACATTAAAAGGTGTTGCAAACATTCCTTTTCCACCTTTAGAACAACTTCAAATTGTCATGAAAGATTTCACTCTAACTTCTCTTTTTACTCCAAAAACTGTTGATGTCTGTTCTACTGCTTGTGTTTTAAACAAATTGATTCGGTATAATCTATTTCCCCGCATTGGTGGTGGTGTAGATTTTACGTATCAAGATTTGGTGGTTGTGGCCATGATTCTTAAAGGTGTTTCCTTTAATTTCTCTCTCATGATGTTATCTCATATGTTAAGTTGTATTCATTAAACTAAAAAGTGTCTTCCATATGGCTATTTTCTAACCAAGGTTTTCCAGCATTTTAATATCTATCTTGATGATGAAGTTGTTGTGTCTCACAATGAGTTTGTGAATTCTACTAATTTAAAACAATCTCATATTTCGCTGGTTAATGGTGAGTTTATTCGTATTGTTCCTGATCCTCTCCCCTCGTATCACCTACTCATGCTTCTTTCTTTTCTACTCTGCCCACTCACACTGACTCCTCTCTTGAAATCTTGAGTATGCTTACTACAATTCTTCAGAATCAAGAAGCTATGAAGATCGACATTGTTGAGATTAAGCATAGACTTCATGTTTTGGAAAAAGGCAAGCTGCCCATACGGGCAAATGATTTACAACAATGTATTACTCGGATGGAGGATGAATTCATTGATTTGTAGGCTGGCTTCGAGATACAAACTGCAGCTACGGTCGAAGCCTTACAACGCAAGATCAATCGGAATTCATGCCAGTTGAGTCAAGAACTGAAATTTGTCAGTTATCAAATAGGGGAGTTTGCTGATTTTGTGGTTGTCCGAATGAATGATGTTGGCCAGAAGTTGCATTTTTAGAATATGTATTCAACGAATCCTGAATGGCCTCGTTGCAACTGGATGGCTGAGTAAGTTGGAGATTTTATGGATCTTTTTCTTCCCAATGCTACGTATATTCCTCGTCCCCCTCGATTTGCTGATACTTTGTCTTTGGAAGAATGACTTCATCTCATTCTTCATCATCCATATTTTACTAATCGTCCTCCAATCTTCATGAATGTTGAAGATATTGATCGAACGTTCTTTTTGCATGATGACAAAGGGGGAGACTTATTGATTAATATTTTATTTTGGGATGCTAGGGGATGCTGCTGGTGATTGTTTGAAGCTGTTTGAAGATTGTGTTTTAAGACTTTATTATTTCTGTTATGGTTGGTTATTTTAAGACTTTTATTCCTGCACTGCACTGCATTGCACAGAACCAGACTTTTAATGACATTTTGGATAATTTACTATTGAATATTTTTGGTTAATGTCTAGTATATGTTATGCTAACATATCTGCAAGTTATGAATAATGCTTAACAGAGAGCATGATGGGAAATGCGATTTTATTAATGTTCTGAAATACAGTTTTTATATATATGCATGGATTTAGGGGGAGCTATAATTTTTGGTTTTGTCATCATCAAAAAGGGGGAGAATGTTGACTTGTTCATATTCTAACCTTAATGTTTTGATGATGATTTGGTTTTTTGTACTAAATCGTTTACTGTGAGATTTTAGAAAATTGATAAAAGGATTATTGATGATTTGATCAAAAGACTTTGAAGACATTTGTGTCCTAAAATTTTATGTAAGGTCATTGTAAATATTTGATTTTTTAATTCAAGGCTCTAGGACATTTTATGTGCATATCATATGATAAGTATTTTATGCATGCTCAATTGAAAGGGAATTCAAATTAAACTATTAACTGATTTTAATTAACTGAGAGTTGCACAAACAGGTGGGTAATGCCATATCATATGTTGCTAAATAAATCCTAATTCTATTAAGTTTGTATGCTACACGTGTGAGGTGAATTAGAGTTATTGTGCATCTTGGAAATTGTTTTTGTGACGGCAGTTTAATGATTACTATCTATAAGTGGTTCACTTAGCATATATTACGGAACTAACACTCCTTTGATATTCCTAAGTTGCTTATTCCAAAAACCATGTGATGTGCTTCTTTGCCATTTATTATGGAAATTACATATCTTCTAAATTTGAAAAGGCAATAGCATGTGACGGTAAGGAGTCATAATTGTTCTCGAATTGCTTAAGTGGATTAGCATTGAAGAAGTCAAACAAATAAATCTGACTGGAGATATACACGGATTTATTTTTTAACTGCTTATATATTTTATTCGTCTGATTTGTTCCTAACGAAAATATAATTTTTGATTATTAGAACGGAACTTATCTGTTGGCAACGGTAATAATTGATTGGTTATAAATTCAATTGAGATATCAGTTTCACAAAAACACACACGAATTATTATTGCACTGTTATATACCAAAAAGCTATAATATTACTCTGGTGCAATTACAAGGCTGCTGCAATTAATTTTTAGATTATTTCCGGCTAATTTTTGTGAGCTCTAAATTGGTTATATCTCTTTTCTATTTGATCATTTCATACATTAGTTGAGCCTTACATTGTTAAATTGATTATTTGCTTTGATCATTAGACCTCTATATTTGTAATTCTTTTTGATTTAGACTAAGTGTTGTCTAATGGTATTTAATTCGGGTGGATTAAGAATTGTTTACAAACAGGTTCAAGGAAGCATAGGTGCTTAAGGAGTGCATTGGTGCACAAGGAGCAAAATTGCTCAAGTGAATTATTGTAATTCGAGTATTGAAAGAATCTGTTTTGTAAAAGAAGTCAATTTAAAGAAATAAAGTGAGTCTCCAATACTAGTTGGTATTGGACGTGGACTAGGCTATTATTATAGAGGGTAATAGCTGAACCACGTAAAAATCTTGGTATTCATCTTCTTACTTGCTTTATCTTATTTGCTCACAAGAGATATTTAATTGTTTTGATAACTAAAACTTGAATATTTTCATTATCTTAAGATAAATTGTTAACACTAAGTATTTTTACAAAGCTATAAATTCAGCAAGTTATTTTCATTAGATAATGAGATTAAAGACTTAATCCAGTAGTCCATATTTATCCAGCAAGCTGCATTCTTTAATATAGTAGGCTGAATTCAGTAGTTATTATTTAAGTTTAAAAATTGGTCATAGCTTGTTCCCACACTTATTCAACCCCCCCTTCTAAGTGTGCCTGATCTGAATTTCAAGCGTACCTTTCAAGGTTGACAAGGCATGCCTAGAGGCGTTTGAGGTGCTTAAGAAGAGGCTTGTCTTTGCTCCCATTGTAGTTGCTCCTGACTAGAAATTGCCATTTGAGCTTATGTGCGATGCCAACGATTTTGTTATTGGTGAGGTCTTGGGTCAACAGAAAGATAAAGTGTTGCATACCATATATTATGCCAGTATATTATGCCAGCAAGACATTAACAGATGCTCAGCTCAATTATACTACCACCGAGAAAGAGCTGTTCGCAGTAGTATATGCATTTGACAAATTCCGCTCATATCTCATCAGTGCGAAAGTCATTATATACACTGATCACTCAGCCATCAAATATCTGATTTCTAAGAAAGATGTCATATCACGGTTGATCAGATGGGTCCTTCTTCTTCAATAATTTGATTAAAAAATTCGTGACAAAAAGGGGACCGAAAACCAAGTGGCGGATCATCTCTCAAGGTTAGAAAATACATGCCAACTGGGACAAACTGACACGGTGATAAATGAATTCTTCCCCGATGAGCAGTTATTTGTTATACAAATAGAATCACCATGGTATGTGTGACACCCCCAAATCCGGGTCTCTTAACCTCGGACTCAGTGCTCACGATCCATCATTAACATACACATTCTATCACTATAGCGGAAATTACAAACTTACATTGTTCATTACAATAAAGTTCTAATCACTATCCCAAGGTCTAATAACCTTAACTTAAAACATACCCTTAATATTACAAATGGTTTACATAAATAATTACATCAGATAATATAATAATTAAACGTTCACATAAATTTATTCTTAGACTTTTCCTTTGCCCTTATATTTCTTCTTCGATGATTCTGGCTTAGCTGAAATAAACGTCATGATATAGCAAGGGTGAGTAACTATTTTGCTCAGCAAGTTTAAATAAAAGATAATATATCATGATTAGAAGAGAATTTAACTTTTAAATTGTCAACAATATATAATAATTGTGAAAGAATAAGAATTAAAATTTCAATACATGAAAGATTTAAGCTGAGTGGTCAACAACGACCATGAACATATATAGATGTTGTCATTATTTAAACTGGTCCTCTTAGTAAGTTTTGGTAGTCGAGGAGATAAGCCTCTCATACCCGGCAATTATGCATAACCACTTAATAAACGGGCAACAATTCTTTTTCAATATAATGCCTTAATAAAAATTATTATTTTTCTCAGTCTAAGAGTGCTTACCAAATCAATTGGTTTGGAAAAGCTTTTAAAACGAATTTAATTTAAAAAATTTAAACATGTTTGATCTAGCTAATACAACTAGTATAGATCTATCTCATGAACAGTTCGTGAATAAAAGAACTTTACATTATTTCTCAGTTCAAATAATAGAACATGAAATCAATAGCACAAAGTGCGAATATCTATAATCATTATAGATGTGAATAAGCAACAATAATTATCCACTAACTTGCTTTGAAAATAATAACTCAAGTTTAAGTTAGAGAACTTGCATCGATTGCGGTCTAGTGCTATGCAATTTAATTTAACTTCTTAGAGAAAGACCTATAATTGATCTTCCCATTAGTCATAGCATTGATTAATTCATAACATTACTCTATATTAAATTGTCTAACATTTAGTCAAATAGTTAAATATTAGACATTACAGTAAATCTTTAGTAATATTATCACTCCTTGATAATATTACTATTGAATTATTATCATCTTAAACACTCACATATTATTAATTATTTAATAATATTTTATTCATTTCTTAGTATTATTAATAAATTAAAAATGCTTTAATCACTTACTAATATTATTAGTCACTTAATAGTATTTTAATCATTATCTAATATTAATCATTTAATAATATTTTAATCTAATATTATTAATCTTTTTAATAATATTTTAATTATTATCTAATATTATTAATTACTTAATAATATTTTAATTTGATTTTAATATAATATTATTAATTATTTAATAATATTTTAATCTACTATTATTAATTACTTAATAACATATTTTTAATTTAATTTTTAATCTAATATCATTAGTCGTGTAATGATATTTTAAATCAATTACTAATATTATTAACCATTTAATAATATTTTAATCTAATATTATTAGTCTTTTAATAATATTTTAATCTAATATTATTAATTATTTAATAATATTTTAATCTAATATTATTAATCTTTTAATAATGTTTTAATCTAAATGTTATTAATTGCTTAATAATATTTTAATATAATATTATTAATCACTTAATAACATTTTAATCATTTATTAAACTTATAAACAATTTAATTGAATTGTTTAACCTTTACTATTTCATTTATTTAACAATCATAAAATGCCATAAATATAAATTTTTATTAAAAATGACCAAAATACCCTCAAAAAATTTGGTCATGCCATATTAAGGGTCTTTAAGCATTAAAATCATATTTTCACATTTTGCAACATCGCATAACTTAATATTCTCATTTATTCTTATCTTAAATAATTACATGAAAAATACCAAAATAACTTTTTATTTTTTTGTCTTTTTTGGGAAATATCAGAACATGTTATTTTAATGACCATATATTTTTCTTGCATTTTTCCAATTTTGTTTACTATTTTTAAAGTGTCCAAAACAATCCGAAATTGCAACAATTATCATAAATCATCCCTTTGTCCAAAAATTACGAAATTTTAAGGTGAGCTCCTGTTATGAACATCTAACTTCAGTAAAAAATTTATAATTTTTGGAGTTACACACAAAGAGTTATTCCCGATCACTTTTAAAATAGTATTTTCTTGAAAAAGTCATAACTCTCATTCTACACATCCAAAAATTACCATGGACTGGACCTTGCTAACTTAGCATACTAACATACCACAAAATATCAGAATTTTTATAGTAAGCAAAATGGACGAAAATACCCTTAATACAAACTGGCCAGAAACAGATTTTTGTGCCCAGTTTTGTTCTTCACAAGCTTGGACCAGTTTGGGAAAATAGCTGCCATTTGATACTCAGTTAACATATTTGAGTGCTATCACTTGGGTTTGAAAGCTAATTTACATATCTAACACCCCTCTTAGACGGATCACAAAAAAGATGTGTAGATTTCAAATGGTAACCATTCAAAGTGAAAGAAAACTAGGTTCATTTCTTTCTTTTGATCGAACTTTTTAACACCCAAAATGGTTAGATCTATACATGAAACACTATATAACTTTTAGATCAAAGTTTTTAGAGCTTTGAAACATTAGATCTTTAATTCATCAAGCCATCAAAATAAAATATATAAACTAAGTGTTTAGGGTTTGATTTTTATACCTTGTTCTTATTGCTTTTCTTCTTCTCCTTCCACAATATATTACAAAGCTAGAAGGCATGAGAAAAATTTCTTCCCTCCTTCCTCTATGTGGTTACCAAATTTTCTAGCGCTGTCTCTCTTTTGTTTTTCTTTTGTTAGATTTTTGGGAGAAATGAAATAAAAATTGAAGAAACTTTTGTTAACAAATAAATTAGGGGTACTTATAGTTGGGTAAAATGTGTGTATATATATAACTTGAAAGTAATATGCACACAAGCCAATCATGTTGATGATAAAACATATACTTTGTAACAATCTTATTCATTTATTAATAAAAATATTATTTAATTAAAGACATTTAATTATCTACATGTTTCTGTTATAATAATATGTCATAAACCCATAGTTTTAAACAATTTTTTTAGAATAATGATGATGATCATGCTAATGAGCTCAAAATTCTTAGATAGCTTAAAACTAAATTGTTTCTAATCGTTGGATTACTAAAAATGGAATTAGTGAATCCGGATAGATTGGTACATACGTTGCTCGCTCATTAGATGAGGATATCGATGTCATGATCATTTATGTGGGGACACTAAAGTAATTATGTAGGTGCTTATTAGAGAATAAGTTCACTGAACGTGACTCGCTAAGGAATACCTAATGGAGTTTTACTTGTCTGTCAATAGAAATTTTTGTAGTGATAGTAGTACAAGTGATCCTTAGATTTGAGATCATCATAGTATCTTGTGTATGATAAGTTATACTTTGACATGTTCCTTAAGACCCTTAAGGTATATCAAAGGGTATGCTTAGGTGTAATAAGTTATATATGGAGATAATGAATGATTAATAAAGAATCTACCACTTCTAGTAAAAAAAGAGATATGTCTTATGTGATTCGATAAATGACAACCTAGGAATCCTTGGCCAAAGTGGAATGAAATTAGAAAAGAGTTTCTAATTTGCATTATTTGAAGTTGTGCATTTTGGAATCGAAATACATATAATTAAAAAAAATAAGACTTGACAGTAATTCCACGTCTTATATTTAATTGGGACAATGTATGGTGAAATGATAATATTGTACTGTAACTATTTACTCAAAGATTCTTTTATGATTAATGTTGAAATCTATATTATCTGGAAAGTCGTTGATCGCTAAGGAGACTTATCCTTATTGTAGAATAAATGTTATTTATTTAAATAAATTATTAGTTTAATTTATTTATTTAAATAAGATTAGAATTGTTCGAATTGATTTACTCACAACCGATTTAATATGGAGAACCTAAAGGGTCACACCATAAAAGGAAGAATATTTATTAAAGAAGTAAATAGCATAATCGTAATAATATGTTAAGTATATTTAGTTTAATCTATGGTGATAGAATAAATTAAATAGCTTAATATTTATTATTATATATTTTAGAAATATTAAATATAAATTAATAAGAGGAGTCTTATTATTATTATTATTTAATTACTAAAGGAGTTTGGGAATTAATTAATAAGATACTCTCTCATATATATATATATTCCTAATAAGATTAGGAGGCTAATTAATTAAAGAGTTTAATTAGTTATTCCCAATAGGATTGTGAAGCCTAATTAATTAAAGGAGTTTAATTAATTAATAAGAAATCCTAATCCTAAATTGTTTAGGAGGGTTGCCTATATCTATAAATAAGAGAAGTCTTATTTTGATTTGGGATTAATGATCTTTTCAAGAGTTGGGACAGTACACATTTTCTATAGAGATAGGAACTAGGGTTTAGCCAAACACCTTTCTTTTTGAATTCTTATTCTTTCTTGGTGGATCACCTCTAAAGGTTAAACACTTGGGTAGCTAACGTTAATTAAAGGAAGGAATCAACCCGGCGAATTCAAGTTGAACACGACAAGGAATTGGAGTTGAACTCGTACATCAGAAAGCTAGTTTTTACGAGGGTATGAATCTAATTTTCATCTATTTTATTTTAATTAATAAATGCGCATAAAGGATGACACGGGTATATAGTTTGTAAAATTTTAAAACACTGATTTACCATGGTTCCGCTTATTTTATGCAATTTGATTGCGTTCACGAATTTTGCAAACCTAACAGTGGCATCAGAGCCAGACCTTTATGCAAGTTATTAATTGTTTAGATTTGATATGTATGTTGATATGTGTTTATAACAATTTTTTTGGCATAATTATTGACATAGAATCATGTTTTTGGAGAAAAATTGCATAATTCGCGAACTGAAAAAATAGTTTTTAAACACTGGCTCCGCGGCACCGGATTACAGTGTAATCCGGACGCTGCAGCGCCGGTGTCAACGTTGGTTAAAAAATCCCGTGGGTCGGGTCACAACCCGGGTCTTTTTTATCTCTCTTCCTAAGTTATCTCTACCCTCATTCTTTTTATTTGCGAAAAAGGTTTTGAAGGGTTTTTTTAGGAAAAAGGCCAGCATGTATCATGTCGACGATTTGTTCGTTTTACAGAGTCGCCAGTTGGTAGATTTGAAAATGGCTGTGCCAACTCAATCGAGTTTTGTTTGAAAGAGACCCAATTTGTTGGACACTGTCGAAACTTGATCTTTGAAAATAAAGTTTGAGTTCGGGGGCTTGGTTAAGTGTGGGGAAGGTGTTAGGCACCCCACGACTCCCGTGTAAACACGGTACTGCATCTTTTTAATTTTTCCCTTAAAACTGAAATGCGTGAGTGAATGCTGTTTGAAAATTGGGCCTATGTTTGATTGATTGAAAGTAGTTATTTGCTTCGTTGAACCTATAAATGAAGGGTTTGACTTGTTTTGAAAATAGTATTTGATTTGATTTGCAAAAGTATTTAATTTGATTTGCAAAAACTTTTCTTTTGATATGAATTTAAAAATGATGTTTTGAAAGTTGGTTATTAAACTCTTACGCTAACATAGGAATTGAAGCCTGTTGATACTTCCAAATTTTATCTTTTTAGCCTTAAGGCTACATTTGAATGGGGATTTGTCAGGCTGCGAAGCATCCTCGACCACAAAAATAAATACAAGTGTCGGTCTCCTCATGGGCATGAAAACCATCGGAGGGACGCTGACACGGCAAATCATATTTCCACTATGTTGAGACCTTAAATTCGGATAACCGTTTTAAGGACTTTGTATATACATTTTATAGAAAAATTAACAGGGGTACATTCGTAAAGTGGAGTTTGTCTATCGTGGGAATCAGATTCTGATCAGTTTTGTAAGACCCCAACTTTTATGAATAAAGATTTAATTTTCTTTATATATTATTTCGAAATAGTAAGGTGTTGATTTGATAAATATGAAAGTTATGGGTGAAAATTTTAAAATGAGCAAGTGGTTATAAAATATTCTGGTTGTCGGGGAATATTCGTTTGGTCGTGGAATATTCTTGTTGTCGGGGAATATTCGTACGACAGCGCAACTATTTGTGGGCCCCACAACGGAATAACTGTGGGATATAGAAAGCGACAGAAATAACCTTTTTATAAAATAACGACGTAGTTGTTACCGTTAGTACTGTTGAAATACCCGGTGGTTAAAATACAGTGATACGCGGTGTTGCACAGTAGCACACGGTATTACACAGTATTTTGAATTATTGAGTATTACGTGAAAAGGCACTTACTCAATTATTGTTACAGTAATTACTGTTCAATATTTTATATTATTGACTCAATAATTGTTACATTGATATTTTATTGACTCAATAATTGCTACGTTGCTATTTTATATGATTGATTCAATAATGGCTATAGTGGATAGTTTGTATTATTGATTCAATAATTGTCACTGCACAGCATTTCACATTATCAACTCAATAATTCATATTATTCGAATAATATTATTAGATAGCATTATTGACAATGTCTAAGGAAGTTCTGTCTAGGAGGGGTTATTTAATTGCGCGCCAGTAAGGAGAAGTCCTTATCGGAAGGCCCCCTCTTTCCTGGGAACGACCTGGTTGTCAATATTGTAGTTCTGTAATATTATTTGTGAATAATTAATTATTAGTTTATATGATAAGGAAATATTTATTTTGTGGATATAAAAGAAGGAATTAGTGCTGATGTGTTTTTTATCAGTATTTTGATGGGGAAAATCATCCGTTTATGGATTTCGGATAATTTATGTTTGGAATTTGGAAAAACTTCCTTCTACAAAGTTGTAGAGAATTAAATTTCCTATGGAAAGATATTGAATTTGTATTTTTCCGACAAAAGGGTTATTTATTATGAATTATTAAAGTTTCGAAAAATAAATATTTTTTATGGGTGGACCCCACTTTTGTTGAAAATTCTGATTTCTTTGGAAAGCCGCCAGGCGGCGGAAATTTTTAAAAATAATATTATTTTATTAATTTAGTCTCCTTTGGCATCCTAAGTTTATCCTATAAATAGGGTGCTTAGGTTAGAATTGAAAATCATACCAGAATCAGAAGTTTTCTCTCTCTATAATATCGAGCGTATTTTTGTGAGTATTTAGATACTTTGAGTATTACTATTCAGTGCAAGTTTTCTTCGGTATTATATCCGATATTCCAGTCAGAGGTACTATTCTTTTGAGGTAAGGGATGTTATTTTCTTTCGTAAATGATGTTATTCTTTTCAATATCATTATACCAAAATATTGTCATGGATTTTATTATAGAATTCTTACTTTTCCCGTCGGGGTTACTATTCACGTATACGACACTATTCACGTATACGGCACTATTCACGGAAAAACTAAATTTTTTTCTATTTGTCCAAATTGTCTGTTATGGTTACCATCTTTGATTGGATCTAAGTTTTGAGCTTTATTCTTGAATTTTGCTCAACAAAGTGTTATTATGGAGTATTCTTGAACTTGGATAAACTAAAATACGAATCCTTAATCTTATCCTTTATTTCACTGGATTCGTTATTTATATTATTTTTCATCATCCTCAGTCCTAAGTGGTGATATAACTGAATATCTTTGGCCTGTAGAGCAAAGATGAATGATTACCTGATGAATATCTTTGGCCGTAGTGCAAAGATGACAGGTGTTGAGATGAACATGACCACTGATGATACAAATGAATATCTTTGGCCTGTAGTGCAAAGATGAATATTGGATTCGAGATGTGTATTGATTGATGTTACAGGGATAAAATATTGATGATGAAGGATTATTTCCGCTACGAATATTGATCTAAAACTTGTTGTCAATAATATTTTATCTGAATTGTTGAAGACTAACGATAATTTATTTTCCATTATCTTAGTCATAATATTCTTTACTGAGCTAGTTGAGCTCACTCTTTTCATCTGTTGTCCTCTTCATTAAATAAGAATGTCGCAGGGACTAGTCGGGGGACAGAGTGATGGTCCGAGTTAGAGCAGTAGTAGTCCTCACTATTTCTGATAAATAGTGTGATAATAATTGTAATGAGGACTTAGTTTGAATATTAATATTTTCTACATATTTGTATTGACACTCACAGTTGTGTGGTCGTATTTTGCACGACCGTATGATATAAAGTTTGTATTTGAATTCTGTACCATGTATTTGGCGACTCAGAATGGGTTGGGTTGACTGGACCTATTCTGGGGGCGTCACAGTTGGTATCAGAGCCATAAGTAAAGAGCCCCGAGCCTCTATCTGGTGACTTCCTGTGTATGGGGGATGCACCGAAGCCAGACTCTCAGTAGGGAACGTCGTTCTGCGGTGGCAAACTGATAGGTGTCATTGTGAGGTGCTATCCAATGTGGGGATACGAGTCACAGTTGGTATCAGAGCTTAGGGATATGGTCTCTGGCGGAGATCGGGGAATAGAACTAGGAGGGAAGAGGCGAGTAAATCCTTCGCTAGTGTGTCCTACCTAAGCTTATGTGGTATTTAATTGGTCAGTTGGAGCATAGGGTTAATATGTGATATGTTGATTGATTTAATTAACTCTTGTATTATGGCAGTATTTGAGAATGGCAGCTGAGAATGTTAACAACGAAGTAAATGAGACCGTGGAGACACCTTTAATCACTAACCAGGAGAACGTGCAACAAGAAGGCAATGTTCATCCTGAAAACAACGCTGGTCAGACGATAAACGATGAGATGTTTAGAAGTTTTTTGCAGTTCATGCAAAACCAGACGAGGGAGACTCGTGTGCAACATACAGGTGGAGATAATAACAACACGCGAATTGTCACTGCCAAGCAGTTCAAAGAATTGGGACCACCAGAGTTTCTGGGAAAGCCAGATCCGATCAAGGCGGAGACGTGGATTAAATAAATTACCAAGATATTTGATGTCTTGGGATGTACGAAGGAACAGAAGGTTCCATTCGCCACATTTATGTTCCGTGGAGAGGCAGATTACTGGTGGGAGTCTGTGAAGCATACCCAGCCTGCCGCACTCAAGATGTCTTGGGAAGCGTTCCAAAAACTGTTTAATGACAAGTACTTTCCTGAAAGTATTCGTCATATGAAGGAGGTAGAGTTTATCCGACTAGAACAAAACAACATGACGGTATCCCAGTACGAGGCTAAGTTCGCGGAACTGTCCAGGTTTGCACCTCATTTGGTGGAGAATGAGGAACGTATGACGCGGATGTTTCTAAGAGGTTTGAAACCCGAAATACGTCAATACCTCATTTCTCATAAATTATCTCTATATTCGGATGTAGTGAACAGGGCCCAGTTGTTAGAACGAGATAATGATTATGTTCAGCCGAGGGACCACAACCAAGGTCGTACCGGTGGCAGCGGTCAACGGAGCAATGACAACCAACGAGGAGGAAAGTATGACAGAAGCGGTAACCACTCCGGTGGTAATCGTGGCCATAATAGTAGAAAAAGCGAATCGGGAGGAGATTTCAAGAAGAGAAAATACAACAATGAGAATGTGAAGACGTCGATATCAGCACCAGCTGTTTCGAGGGGAGGAGAACGACCACCGGTCGTATGCTATAAATGCGAGAAAGAGGGACACATCAGCCCAAACTGCCCACATCAATTCAAAGCATGCTATAACTGTGGAAAAGAAGGACATATAGCTCGATATTGTCCTGTTGCGAAACCAAATCCAGCGGGGGTGGTGATTCCAAAGGCGGTTTCGGAAAAGTCAAAGTCGGTGATTCCTGGAAGAGCGTTTGTCGTGACAGCTCAAAACACGAGGAATCCACACGAGGTGATTACGGGTAAACTAATCATAAACTCTTGCGAAGTTTACACCTTGTTAGATACCGGTGCTACCCATTCTTTTATTTCACCTGCTTGTGCTCAACGTTTGAACTTGACTTCTGATAAATTAGACTTTGACTTATTTGTTGAAACTCCGTTAGGAGAAACCTTCGTTACATCTACAGTTTACAAATCTTGCTTGATTCAGATTGGTACCCTTACCTTACCTGTTGATCTTATATCTTTGAAAATACTTGCATTTGACGTGATTTTAGGAATTGACTGGTTAACCACTTACCATGCCAAAATTGATTGTTTTCGTAAGGTTGTTAGTTTTCATATTCCTAATCAACCTGTTGTACGAATCCAAACCACCAAACCACTAAAATCAGTCAATATCATTTCAAGTTATAAAGCTATTCGTTTATTGAAAAATGGATGTCAAGCTTTCTTAGCTCATGTCACTGATCTAAACTAGAATACTTCAGATTTGAATGATATTTCCGTTGTTAATGAGTTTCCTGATGTATTTCCCGAAGAACTTTCCGGTCTACCCCCAGAACGTGAAGTTGAATTCTTTATTGACCTTGAGCCCGGTACAAAACCCATTTCTAAAACCCCATATCGAATGGCTCCTATTGAACTTCAGGAGTTAAAGGTCCAACTACAGGAGTTGTTAGACATCGGTTTTATTCGTCCTAGTACGTCTCCTTGGGGTGCTCCTGTTTTATTCGTAAAGAAGAAAGACGGGAGTATGCGACTTTGTATTGACTATCGGGAGTTGAACTATGTCACCATCAAGAATAGGTATCCGTTACCTCGTATTGATGACCTGTTCGACCAGTTGCAAGGAGCACAATTCTTTTCAAAGATCGATCTTCGTTCCGGATATCATCAGCTGAAGATTAAAATTGAGGATATTCCGAAGACTACTTTTAGAACTCGATACGGGCATTATGAGTTCTTAGTCATGTCTTTTGGATTTGACTAATGCTCCTGCTTCTTTCATGGATATGATGAACCGTGTATTTAAGGAATGCGAGAAGAGCTTCCAAGAGCTCAAGAGGAGACTTATTTCGGCACCTGTTCTGACAATACCATCTAGTTTGGATGGATTTGTTATTTACAGCGATGCTTTGGTCAAAGGGTTAGGATGTGTTCTCATGCAACATGGGAAAGTCATAGCCTATGCCTCGCGACAACTCAAAGAATATGAGAGGAATTATCCTACTCATGATCTAGAGTTGGCAGCTGTCATTTTCGCGTTGAAGATCTGGAGACATTACTTGTACGGAGAGAAAGTGGAGATCTATACAGATCATAAGAGCCTTAAATATTTCTTCACTCAGAAGGAACTCAACATGCGGCAACGACGTTGGCTTGAGCTGTTGAAAGATTACGATCATACCATCCAATACCATCATGGAAAAGAGAACGTGGTAGCTGACGCGTTGAGTAGAAGATCATATGTGAGAACGAGTGCGATGATGTCAAGTATACGCGTAAAACCAGCTTTGATTGATAAAGTTAAAGCTGCTCAAGCTACGGATCCGGAGCTGATGAAGATGAAGAAGAAGGTGCAAGAAGGTGCAATTCCAGAAGCAAGAATCGATGAAGAGGGAATACTTCGAGTCAACTCCAGACTTTGTGTTCCTAACGATTCTGACTTGAAGCATAGAATCATGATGGAGGCACACAACACACCATTGGCAATCCATCCTGGGAGTACCAAAATGTATCGTGATCTTCGACATATATTTTGGTGGAGCAATATAAAAAGAGAGATCGCAGAGTTTATTTCGAGATGTTTAACTTGTCAACGTGTAAAGGCGGAGCATCAAGTACCGAAGGGTCCATTACAACCACTGGAGATTCTGAAATGGAAGTGGGAACACATTACGATGGATTTCATTACGGGTCTTCCCAAGGTTTCTCAAGGCATAGATGCAATTTGGGTTATTGTTGATAGATTAACCAAGTCTGCTCATTTCTTGCCGATACGAGAGACTTATTCCCTTGAACGTCTTGCTCATATGTACATGAATGAGATTGTGAGATTGCATGGCATGCCAGTATCCATAGTTTTGGATCGTGACCCCAGATTTACTTCACGATTTTGGATCAGTTTGCAGAAAGCTATGGGCACGGATTTACGATTCAGTTCGGCTTATCATCCTCAAATGAACGGACAATCAGAAAGAACTATTCAAACTCTTGAAGATCTATTGAGACTCTGTGTTCTAGACTTCAAAGGGAGTTGGGATAAGTACTTACCATTGGTGGAATTCTCCTACAACAACAGTTATCAGGAAAGTATAGGCGTGGCTCCATTAGAAGCGTTGTATGGACGAAAGTGTCGCTCTCCAGTATGCTAGAATGAGGTGGGTGAAGCAACATTGTTGGGACCGGAGTTAGTACGTATGACTATAGAAAAGATCCAAATGATTCGACAACGTATACAAACAGCACAAAATCGACAAAAGAGTTATGCGGATCTTCATCAAAAGGACGTGGAATTTAATGTTGGAGACCATGTGTTATTACGTGTTGCTCCGTGGAAAGGAGTTACGAGGTTTGGCAAGAGAAGAAAGCTCAACCCACGATTCATTGGTCCATTTGAGATTCTTGACCGAGTAGAAAATGTGGCCTATAGACTCGCTTTACCTCCAAGCATGTCTCGTGTTCATAATGTGTTTCACATATCCGTGTTACGTAAATATGTGAAGGATCCAAACCGCATTATTGAGTTAGAACCAGACGAGATAGCCGAAGATTTAACGTACGAGGAGGTACCTGTCAAGATCTTGGATAGGAAGGAGCATGTCCTACGCTTGAAAATTATACCTCAAGTTAAAGTTTTGTGGAGAAACCATGCAATTGAGGAAATGACCTGGGAGTTAGAATCGAAAATAAAAGCGAGGTATCCTCACCTTTTTGACAGACCAGGTACGTACGTCAATTTCGAGGACGAAATTTCATAAGGAGGGGAGGTTGTAAGACCCCAACTTTTATAAATAAAGATTTAATTTTCTTTATATATTATTTCGAAATAGTAAGGTGTTGATTTGATAAATATGAAAGTTATAGGGTGAAATGTGCAAATATTTTTAAAATGAGCAAGTGGTTATAAAATATTCTGGTTGTCGGGGAATATTCGTTTGGTCGTAGAATATTCTTGTTGTCGGGGAATATTCGTACGACGGCGTAGCTATTTGTGGGCCCTACAACGGAATAACTGTCGGATATAGAAAGCGACAGAAATAACCTTTTTATAAAATAACGACGTAGTTGTTACTGTTAGTACTGTTGAAATACCCGGTGGTTAAAATACAGTGATACGCGGTGTTGCACAGTAGCACACGGTATTGCACAGTATTTTAAATTATTGAGTATTACGTGAGAAGGCACTTACTCAATTATTGTTACAGTAATTAATGTTCAATATTTTATATTATTGACTCAATAATTGTTACATTGATATTTTATTGACTCAATAATTTCTACGTTGCTATTTTATATGATTGATTCAATAATGGCTACAGTGGATAGTTTGTATTATTGATTCATAATTGTCACTGCACAAGCATTTCACATTATCAACTCAATAATTCATATTATTTGAATAATATTATTAGATAGCATTATTGACAATGTCTAAGGAAGTTCTGTCTAGGAGGGGTTATTTAATTGCGCGCCAGTAAGGAGAAGTCCTTATCGGAAGGCCCCCTCTTTCCTGGGAACGACCTGGTTGTCAATATTGTAGTTCTGTAATATTATTTGTGAATAATTAATTATTGGTTTATATGATAAGGAAATATTTATTTTGTGGATATAAAAGAAGGAATTAGTGCTGATGTGTTTTTTATCAGTATTTTGATGGGAAAAATCATTCGTTTATGGATTTCGGATAATTTATGTTTGGAATTTGGAAAAACTTCCTTCTACAAAGTTGTAGAGAATTAAATTTCCTATGGAAAGATATAGAATTTGTATTTTTCCGACAAAAGGGTTATTTATTATGAATTATTGAAGTTTCGAAAAATAAATATTTTTTATGGGTGGGCCCCACTTTTGTTGAAAATTCTGATTTCTTTGGAAAGCAGCCAGGCGGCAGGAAAATTTTTAAAAATAATATTATTTTATTAATTTAGTCTCCTTTGGCATCCTAAGTTTATCCTATAAATAGGGTGCTTAGGTTAAAATTGAAAATCACACCAGAATCAGAAGTTTTCTCTCTCTATAATATCGAGCTTATTTTTGTGAGTATTTAGATACTTTGAGTATTACTATTCAGTGCAAGTTTTCTTCGGTATTATATCCGATATTCCAGTCAGAGGTACTATTCTTTTGAGGTAAGGGATGCTATTTTCTTTCGTAAATGATGTTATTCTTTTCAATATCATTATACCAAAATATTGTCATGGATTTTATTATGGAATTCTAATTTTTTTCGTCGGGATTTACTATTCACGTATACGGCACTATTCACGAAAAAACGTTCTATTTGTCCAAATTGTCTGTTATGGTTACCATCTTTGATTGGATCTAAGTTTTGAGCTTTATTCTTGAATTTTGCTCCACAAAGTGTTATTATGGAGTATTCTTGAACTTGGATAAACTAAAATACGAATCCTTAATCTTATCCTTTATTTCACTAGATTCGTTATTTATATTATTTTTCATCATCCTCAGTCCTAAGTGGTGATATAACTGAATATTTTTGGCCTGTAGAGCAAAGATGAATGATTACCTGATGAATATCTTTGGTCGTAGTGCAAAGATGACAGGTGTTGAGATGAACATGACCACTGATGATACAAATGAATATCTTTGGCCTGTAGTGCAAAGATGAATATTGGATTCGAGATGTGTATTGATTGATGTTACAGGGATAAAATATTGATGATTAATGATTATTTTCACTGCGAATATTGATCTAAAACTTGTTATCAATAATATTTTATCTGAATTGTTGAAGACTAACGATAATTTATTTTCCATTATCTTAGTCATAATATTCTTTACTGAGCTAGTTGAGCTCACCCTTTTCATCTGTTGTCCTCTTCAGGAAATGAGAATGTCGTAGGGACTAGTCGGGGGACAGAGTGATGGTCCGAGTTAGAGAAGTAGTAGTCCTCACTATTTTTGATAAATAGTGTGATAATAATTGTAATGAGGACTTAGTTTGAATATTAATATTTTCTACATATTTGTATTGACACTCACAGTTGTGTGGTCGTATTTTGCACGACCGTATGATATAAAGTTTGTATTTGAATTCTGTACCATGTATTTGGCGACTCAGAATGGGCTGGGTTGACTGGACCTATTCTGGGGGCGTCACAAGTTTGATCATGAATCCCACGATTCGTAGGCTCACATATGAGTAGCCAATAAACCTGCACAGTTCAAATTTGCACAGAAATAGATATATATCCCAAGATTGCTAGAACCAAGGATTCATTCAGTCGTTCCCACTAGATAGCGATCAAAGGGACGCGAGGTTGCTTTTATAACTGAAAAATACCGATTCATATCAAATAAATATTTAAAGCAATAATTGAATAAAAAGCAAGTAATAGCAGTATATATAAACAATTATATATATATAAGCTATAAAGGGCGATGGGTTTTCACGCCGGTGCCCGGACTGAAATTGAAATATATATATATATATATATATATATATATATATTGACAGAAACGTAGTCAACCAATATTGGGAAGAGAACCTAGTGGTGGTGAAGGCTTCTTATATATGCATAGTTATATATAAAAGCAGTAAAAAGACCACAGAATAATCCAGGCCGAATAGAAATGTAAATGTACAGAAATGTAGCCAACTAGGGGCTGGGAAGATAACCCAGCAATGTTGAAGAGTGCAGAAAATAGTAAAAAGGCCACAGAATAATCCAGGCCGAACTGAAATGTAAATTTGCAGAAAAGTAGTCAACCAAGACTGGTAAGAGGACCAGTGATGATGAAATGTGCCAAAAATAGTAAAAAGGGCACAGAATAATCCAGGCCGTACTGAAATATATATATATATATATATATATATATATTGACAGAAATATAGTCAACCAAGACTGGTAAGAGGACCAGTGATGGTGAAAGTTGCTTATATATGCATATATATATAAAAGCAGTACACTACCTCGGATTTAACATCCAGGCTTGACAGAATTGAAAAGTTAGTATATATACAGTTGAATAAACACAAAAAAAGTCAAACCCGGACTGGGAAGATAACCCAGTCCGGCAAAGTTTCTTAAAACGAAGGCGCTAGTGCATTTAATAGGGTTGTTCACCTCTGCTTCTTAACATCTGAATCCGTACCAAAATAATTTTGTTTGGCATAGTTTGACCAAGAACGCTCGAATTTCATAAACATCTTTCAATACTGGTCTAGCTGAATCAAGTAGCATAGACTTCTAGCAACAATTCGGACATCAATCGAAATATATATATATATATATATATATATATGTATATATTTTTTTAACCAACTCAATAAAAAAATTTATAGTTTAAGGAAACTAAAAATAAATAAATCTTTTTATAATATTCTGATACCGTACCATAGTAATGATACGTTGAGGATTTTGTTATTACATGATGTCGTCATACTACATCATACCATAGTGGGCTGACGATCCTACGATCACATCCAATACTAGGTTTAACCGCATTGATGACTTTCTCGACTATTATTCCTACATCATATCAAATGATGCATAGAATATATAAAATATATTTTGAAAATTTTAAATTATTTTTGTCTAGCTGAAGCAATTAACATAGACATGTGAATAATAGCACTGTTTTAAAAATCCATTGGTTCAATCATTTGATCCAATATTTTTCAAGAAAACAGAAGTGCAACATCAGCACGAAGTCAATAAATTTCAAAAATTTAGCAAAGCTAGGAGATTTAGAATATCAAAATTTTCTCCATCAATTTAAATCTTTTACTCCACCGCTTCATTACTTAAACATTCTATCAATCTTCAACAACATCAATGCTTTCTATAACATAACCTTTCTATACCCAGTATAGTTCATCAAACTTACCATACTTTGGAAGTTCAGGAACTTACCACAATAATATGAGTTTAAGAACTTATCCTAGCAATACGTAGTCAAAGAACTGATCAGATACTGTCCATATGCTCAGGGGTTCAAAAACATACATATGATTATGAATCACGAACTTACCACAAGTATGAGTTTTAAGAACTCGCACCTAACCTTAATATCATCTAATCTAATCTTAATATCACCTCTAACTATCAACTATAAACATGGGACAAGAATCACATTCTCACCATATATATTGATAGCGCGACACCATATTTCAATGATTACCCCTATGATAAACCAAGTGTAAGCACAAAACCCCTGCCCGTACAAAGGTTTGTACAACTCAGCCACCACATGAGCCCTCTGTTGAAATCCCACTTAACTCTATCTTGCTCATAATTTCTCTCTCTATGCTCGATACAGATTTCTTGTATCTCATCATTTATAACTCCTCATGAGTTTATGTCGTACTATATCATAGTACATACTCGTTATAGTATCAAACTACAACTATTCAATCATTACAGACCATCTGTCTTTTACAACTTTAAAAGATCATGTCGTGATCTTGTTCTATAATCATCTCCCTTATGATTCTTCTCTTATCTCATGATCGTTTTATTTTATAATCTTCTTATCTTTACCTATTCATCACATCATATCATGATCCCATTTATGCTTTTAATCTTATAGACTTTGTCTACTCATCATTATTCGTCATCTTTATTATTGGAGTTAGGCAACTCCTTATTCTTATCTTTATCTCTCTCCAAGATTCATCTTTGAATCTTCTTGTTCATTTAACAACTCTTTCTTTAAGAATTTCTAATTTCATTCATATTACTTAATATTTTATTCGAGTTATATTCCTCATCATTCTCACCTTATTCTCATAATATTTCTAGGACTTAACTCATCCTATACTTCTATGTATGTGAAAAGAATCACCTTTTTATCATACGTATCTTAAACTTAACTTCTTATAACCTAAAGTCATAGTCTAAGATAATACTCTTACCTAAGGTGTATAACCTATCAGCTCTGATACCAACTGTAATGACCCCAAAATTCATACAATATAATTCTCGACATCGGTCGTTAACAATACAACGAACTTCTAACTTTACATCATTATTCGATGATACAATCACTAAAAATGCGGAATAATTAAAACTTTTATATATTTCTTTCTTTATTGCCCTGAATCTCAACCTTTATCATTACATATATTTGATTCAAGTTATTACATGAATCGCCTCATCGAAGTTACTATACAAAGTCTTACATCACAAAGCAATATCCACTATACATCGGATAGCTCAACTTACAATTCCACAATTATGTTACAATAAAAATATTAAATGCATTTCTCATCTAACATAAGTAATCTTCTTGAATATTGATCTCTATAATTCAAATAGCACGTATCATTACCTTGAAACCTTGACCTGCAAAAATAGTTATTTGCAAGAGTGAGCTCGATAGCTCAGCAAGATCTAACAGCTTTCATGCATCAAGTAGCACATAAATAACATGCTCATCTTATACATCATAATCATTAGACTAACATATCATGCATGCTTTAATTCATATAATAAGTATAAAGATTGAGTTCCTTACTTAATCAACATTCTTTACTCAATCAATGAAGTCATAAATTGACTTTATCATTTCATACTTACAACATATATAACATATCATGCTCTTTGCAATACAATTTAAAATAATTCGTCATCAAGTTCACATAGCAAATAGGAACTAAAAGACTTGCCTGACTCGTAGATTAATAATTAACGAAAAATAGCTTATAATAATCTGCACCTCATGAATCCTACACAACTTATTACCATACACATCAACTATTAGTCACATAGCAACGCTTAGCAATCGTTTAAGTAAATTCTACTTTACACTTCATAGTTCTCTCCCATTTATTTGTTTAACACGCACTGTCAAACTATATGTATAATTAATAATATAAATTAATTATCACATATCTAATTCTCATAATTAGTTAACCCATTTAGGTTAACTCAGTCCTCTTCAATTATTAAGTTAATAATTAATTATTATATAATTAATCACATCACATAATCATATTATATTTTTACATAATTAATCAACTAATAATTACGTACTCATATTAATTAAATTATAATTAAATAAATTATAATTTAAATTACACCTTCTCCTCAATTATAATTAATCAAATTATAATTGTATTTTATATTAATTAAATTATAATTAAATAAATTATAATTTAAATTAAATATTTATTTTGATTAAAATCAATAAAACTCAATTTATGCCTTTATATCAATTAAATTATAATTAAACCAATTATAATTTAAATTAAACAATTACTTTGATTATAATCAATCAATTTTAATTCATGAACTCATTAAATTATAATTAAAATAAATTATAATTTAAATTACACATTTACCTTAAATAAAATTACCCAAACTATATTCATTATAATTTAACAAATTATAATTGATATTAAACCTTCACTTTAATTATAATTATTCAAATTATAATTGTAACTACCCCAAAATTCATACAATACAACTCTCGACA
The DNA here is from genome assembly GCA_020205555.1 of Panax stipuleanatus. NCBI lineage: Eukaryota > Viridiplantae > Streptophyta > Magnoliopsida > Apiales > Araliaceae > Panax > Panax stipuleanatus. The sequence continues at coordinate 95,078,521 of CM035120.1, forward strand.
TCGGTCGTTAACAATACATCCTTATTCAGACTTTACATCATTAATCAATGATACAATCACTAAAAATACAGAATATTTAAAATTTTATATTATTCCTTCTTTATTATCCCTGAATCTCAACCTTTATCATTACATAACTTTGATTCAACCTTATTTCATGAATCGCTTCGTCAGAGTTATTATAAACTAAAATTTACAACCACGTTCAACAACCCTTATACATCGGGTAAAATTTAAACTTTACAACTCAACATCTGTTAACCATAATACATTATCAAATACATTATCTGAAACCTTAAACAGGGTCCAAAATAATAACAATTCAGCCAAAGTATATAAATCTTCATGCATTGCATCTGATTCATTTCTTTCAAGTAGCATATAGCGTTACCTTGAATCCTTCACCTGCAAAAGTGATTCTTTGCAAGAATGAGCTCGACAGCTCAACAAGATCTAACAGCTTTCATGCATCACATAGCACATAAATACATGCTCAATATACATCTCATGATAATTAAAGTAACATGGCATACATTCTTTACTTCACATAACTAATATAAAGATTGAGTTCCTTACTCAATCAACATTCTTTAATTATTCAATGTAGTCATAAATTGACTTTAACATTTCATTAGAATCGAAACACTATTTATGTGTATTAACACATTACACGGCGTTTCGACGTTTATACGTCACACGCCTAACTTGCCTCTTTTGCATGCTCCTATATTGGGTTACATTACTCCATAATGTTTCATTCTTATTGAAAACATAATATTAAACAAGGTCATATACACTCGTTACGGCGCTGCGATGCTTGCACGTTCTTACGTCAAACTTGCCTATCCGAACGCCCAAACGACACGCATTTGCGCACGCTTAGCACGCCCATACGAATTGTCTAATACTCAAGGTTAATGCTAAGTATCATTATAATACATAATAGTCATGTTATGAAAGTTAGACCATCATTTTACATGGTCGGGAGCATTACATGTGCATACGTGCATGCCCGACGCCCCCCAATTGCCTCCAAAAATACATCAGTCCCACAAATAACAATTTTTATCCCTGATACTAACCTCAAATTAAACAACTTAAAGAACGAAAGTTGTAGGTCTACTCGTGCTCGTTCTGGATCATCTTGAACCGCCTCAATCGGAGTTCGTATGAAAAAGTTATGACTATTTTACCACAGGAGGTCAAAATAGTCCCGAACTAACACTGTTCCCGGCGCAGCTGAGCCCCAAATAGCCTTGGGGGCAGCGCAGCTGCGCCCCTGGCAGAGTTCTATGCGAATTTTCTTTCCAGTTTGTGGTTTTAGGCGAATTTTCTAACCCTTTCCTCCTTCCCATCTTCATAAATCAAGCTATACACATCCAATTGAGTCCGTTTTCGACTCTGTGGATTCGTGAAACCTTGAACTACTCATCTACATAATAATTATAACACTTCAAAATATTAAGAATTTATTTTAAGGGCTACAATTCAGTGTTCATGCTAATTTTTCATGTTTTACACATATTTAGCGAATTCAATCATTACGAATTCGTTTTACATCCGTTTCGACTCATTCAACTTGGGTTGTTTTCGTTTTTTCGAGTACTATCATAATACATCATCAATTTCATATTTCCATCAAGAATTTATCATCAATTTTAGTCTCTAAGTAGACAAAAACATATATATTTTAACCAAAACTCTAAACTTCATCTTTCAACACATTCTTACGAACTTGATCACTATAAAACAACTTTTAGATGATATAGAATAGGTTATACCAACCCATCAACATAGTTATTCAACAACTTATCAAATCATACAACCAAATAACTTCTATAGAAAATTCAAGAATAGAGGTTGAGGTTTTAGAATTGATTCTTACCTTGAATCTTCTTTAGTCATAACCAATGATGGAAATTGCTTAATCAATCTTGTTCTTCTTCTGTGATTCCTTAGACTTCTTTCTCTAACTTACAGAGAGTTTCTTCTCTTTTCTCTCATTCTTTTCTCTGTTTCTCCTTTCTCTTTTCTTCTTTTAGTTTAGGCTTAGAAACAAAACTCGTAAACTCATATAACTGATAATATAATACGTATATTACTAATACTTATTATATTACTTAATATACAATTAAATTAGGGGTTATCGAAATCCAAAAGCCACAAGGCCATGTTTGGCTAGCCCCTTCAAACCTCCTTTTAATTTATTTTAATTCCTTCCTTATCATATAGTTTATTTGTCACAACCATTATTAAATTAAACTATAATCTCTATTTAGCCAACACAATATTTAATTAGCTAATATAATTATAATTTTATTTAATAAATCATTAACGCTCTAATTCAATTATTTAATTAAATTAGAATATTTCTATTCCATTAGCGTAATAAAATACGCACTGATTACAAAATCATTCCCTATAATTTTATTCTATATTATCATACTTGAATAAATTATTTCATAATAATTTTCATCGAATATTTATCTTATTCCATAAGTATTCCAACTAAAATATTTATTTAATTCATCTAACACCAATATTTATTTATAATTATATTGGTTCTTCTCATTCTCATACTCATTTACATACACTTGGCAAAATATAATATATTAAGTCATTACATAAACGTATTACTCTTATATGAAATATATTACCTTCATATTTTATTAAAATAATTATATTTATATTAATTCACTATTTTAATTAAGTGAATTACTCACATTATTTATGAGATTTAATTCATAATAATTTCACTGCCCACAAGGAATAATAACCAAATTATATTACTTCATAATATAATATTTAACTTTATTAAATTAACTAATAATATTCAGTTAATTTTCTTTTCGTAATAATTTCATTTAATTTCTTCAACAGTTAAATTAAATTAACTATTAAACCTCATTCTTCCAACATATGAATATATATATATATATATATATATATATATATATATCTTCTATATTAACACCATATCATATACTTCACAACATATAACACATATATACACATATCCAAACTCAAAACATCTCGTAATAAGAATTTTATTTATTAAAATTTTATTATAATAATTTTTGAAAATTCGGGTTGTCACATTCTTTCCTCCTTATAAGGATTCAGTCCTCGGAATCACTGAAATCCTACCTTACTCAGGTTTTCATCAAATTTCTTTAAAAATATTTATCGTTGAATAACTTCAACACATTACATTAATATAGGTTTTATATTTCCTACTACACTCATTTCTTCAACAAATTCTAGGTTTTATTTCATAACTTTAATTAACTCAATTATGTTTTGAGTATTATATAATCTTTAACCCGTTCATTTCCTTTCAAGGACCATTACCATATACTCTACTCGTAGAATTAATATACTTCATAATTCACCATCTATAATTATTCGGGCTATCACATTCACCCCTTCTTCTAAGAATTTCGTGCTCGAAATTTTTATTATCTTCATTTATTCAATCTATCAAAGTAGATTTTACGCTAATCTTTATTCACTGGATTAAAGCGTTCTACAACTACTTCTTTCTAAGACTGTTCTTCTTACCACATTCACCTTCAGAATAATAAGAATCTTACATAATTGTTCAATGATTGGGAAGCGATATAAACAACTCAGGAATTTAAAAGATTCCAATTCATGCTGAGGGGTCATAAGACCTTGAACTCTTCTCCAGGTTTAATAGTGCATCACCACTATAATTATCTTTAACAGAATGTTTAGCAATTACACAGACTGAAAACACTCTCTGCAAGTACTCTAGGTGATCAGTCTATCGTACCCCTACGTCGTGCACAACATATTACATCTTAACATCGTAACGGCTATATGCGTTACTTTCGGAACCATTGTCTCCGATAACCTTTTCCCCTTTTATAGGGTTGTTCACCTCAGCTTCTTAACATTTGAATCCACACCAAAATAATTTGGTTTGGTATAGTTTGACAAAGAACGCTTGAATTTCATGAACATCTTTCAATATTCATCTAGCTGAATCAAGTAGCATAGACTTTTAGCAATAACTCGGACATCAATCGAGATATATGTATATATATATATATATCATTAAACAACTTAAAAAAATATTTTTTTTTCATTTAAAGAAACTAAAAGTAAATAAATCCTTTATTTTATTGTTTAAGGAAACTAAAAATAAATGAATCTTTTTATAATATCCTAATATCGTACCGTAATAATGGTACGTTGAGGATTTCGTCATTACATGACGTCGTCATACTACATCATACCATAGTGGCTGACGATCATACGATCACATCCAACATTAGGTTTAACTACATTGATAACTTCCTCGATTATTGTCACTACACCATATCAAATGATGCATAGAACACATAAAAATACATTTTGAAAATTTAAAATTATTTTTGTCTAGCTGAAGCAATTAGCATAGACATGTGAATAATAGCACTATTTTAAAAAAATTCGTTGGTTCCGTCATTTGATCCAATATTTTCCAAGAAAACAGAAGTGCAACATCAGCACGAAGTCAATAAATTTCGAAAATCTAGCAAAGCTAGGAGATTTAGAATATAAAACTTTCTCCATCAATTAAATCTTTACTCCATCATTACTTTATCATTTTATCACCCTTAAACAACAGCTATGCTTCTTATACCATAACCTTTCTATTCCCAGTATAGTTCATCAAACTTTCCACACTTTGGAAGTCAGGAGCTTTCCACAATAATATGAGTTTAAGAACTTCCTAGTTAGACCATAGGCGTCTATTCGCTGAGGAGTTCCAAATATACCATATGATTATGAGTCATGAACTTACTATAAGCATGAGTCTTAAGAACTCGCACTTAATCCTAATAACATCTTACTAATCTTAATAGTCTCTATCTATCAAATATACACATGAGAAAAGAATCACCTTTTCACCACATATACATTGATAGCGCGACACCAACATTCCAATGATTATCAATGTGATAAACTAAGTGCAAGCACAAAACCCTCGCCCATACAAAGATTTGTACAACTCAGCCATCACATGATTCTTCAATTGAAATCCCACCAAACTCTATCTTGCTCATAACTTGCTCTTTACTCAATACGAATTTTCTGCATCTCATCATTTATAACTCCTCGTGAGTTAGCCTCGTACTATATCATAGTATATTCTCGTTATAGCATCAAACTATAACTATTCAATTATTACTGACCATCTGTCTTTCAACTTTAAAAGATTACGTCGTGACCTTATTCTATAATCATCTCCCTTATGATTCTTTCTTATCTCATTATTGTTTTGTTTTAAAACTTCTTATCTTTTCCTTTCATCATGTTATACCATGACCTCATTACGATTTAATCTTATAGATTTCGTCTATTCATCGTTATTCGTCATCTTTATTATTGGAGTTAGGTAACTCCTGATTCTCATCGTCATATCTCTTCAAGATTCTTCTTTGAATCTTCTTGTTTATTTATTAACTCTTCTTTTAAGAATTTCTAACTTCGTTCATAAAGTTCAACATTGTATTCGAGTTTTATTCCTCGTTATTCTCACCTTCTTCTTATGTCATTTCTAGGACTTAACTCATCCTATACTTCTACGTATGTGAAAGGAATCACCTTTTCGTTATACGTAACTTAACTTCTCATTCTCTAAGGTCATAGCCTAAGGTACTCTTACCTAAGGTGTATAACCTATTAACTCTAATACCAACTGTAACAACCCCAAAATTCATACAATACAACTCTCGACATCGGTTGTTAACAATACGTCCTTATTCAGACTTTACATCATTAATCAATGATACAATCACAAAAAATACGGAATCGCTTATTTCATGAATCGCTTCGTCAGAGTTATTATAAACTAAACCTTACAACCACGTTCAACAACCCTTATACATCGGGTAAAATTTAAACTTTACAACTTAACATCTGTTAACCATCATACATTATCAAATATATTATCTGAAACCTTAAACAGGGTCCAAAATAATAACAATTCAGCCAAAGTATATAAATCTTCATGCATTACATCTGATTCATTTCTTTCAAGTAGCACATAGCGTTACCTTGAATCCTTAACCTGCAAAAGTGATTATTTGCAAGAATGAGCTCGACAGCTCAGCAAGATCTAACAGCTTTCATGCATCACATAACACATAAATACATGCTCAACATACATCTCATGATAATTAAAGTAACATGGCATACAAGCTTTACTTCACATAACAAATATAAAGATTGAGTTCCTGACTCAATCAACATTCTTTAATCAATCAATGTAGTCATAAATTGACTTTAACATTTCATTAGAATCGAAACACTATTTACGTGTATTAACACATTACACGGCGTTTCGACTTTTATACGTCACACGCCTAACTCGCCTCTTTTGCATGTGTTTTGCATGCTTCTATATTGGGTTACATTACTCCATAATATTTTATTCTTATTGAAAATATAATATTAAACAAGGTCATATACACTCGTTACGGCGCTGTGATGCTTGCACGTCCGTACGTCAAACTTGCCTATCCGAACGCCCAAACGACACGCATTTGCGCACGCTTAGCACGACCATACGAATTGTCTATTACTCAAGGTTAATGATAAGTATCATTATAATACATAATAGTCATGTTATGAAAGTTAGACCATCATTTTACATGGTCAGGAGCATTACATGTGCATACGTACATGCCCGACGCCCCCCGATTTCCTCCAAAAACACATCAGCGCCAAAAAATGTCCATTTTGACCCCTGATACTTATCTCAAATTAAACAACTTAAAGAACAAAGGTTGTGGGTCTACTCGTGCTCGTTCTGGATCATCTTGAATCCCCTCAATCGGAGTTCGTATGAAAAAGTTATGGCTATTTTACCATAGGAGGTCAAAATAGTCCCGGGCTGATACTGTTCCCGGAGCAGCTGCTCCCCAAATAGCCTTGGGGGACAGTGCAGCTGCGCCCCTGGCAGCATTCTACGTGAATTTTCTTTCCAGTTTATGGTTTTGGCGAATTTTATAACCCTTTCCTCCTTCCCATCTTCATAAATCAAGCTATACACATCCAATTGAGTCCGTTTTAGACTCTATGGATTCGTGAAACACTGAACTACTCATCTACATAATAATTATAACACTTTAAAATATTAAAAATTCATTTTAAGGACTACAATTCAGTGTTCATGCTATTTTTTCATGTTTTACACATATTTAGCGAATTCAATCACTACGAATTCGTTTTACATCCGTTTTGACTCATTCAACTTGGGTTGTTTTTATTTTTTCGAGTACTATCATAATACATCATCAATTTCAGATTTCCATCAAGAATTTATCATCAATTTTAGTCTCTAAATAGATAAATATATATATATATATATATATATATATATATATATATATTTCAACCAAAACTCTAAACTTCATCTTTCAACACATTCTTACGAACTTGATCACTATAAAACAACTTTTAGATGATATAGAATAGGTTATACCAACCCATCAACATAGTTATTCAACAACTTATCAAATCATTCAACCAAATAACTTATATAGAAAATTCAAGAATAGAGGTTGAGGTTTTAGAATTGATTCTTACCTTGAATCTTCTTTAGTCTTAACCAATGATGGAAATTACTTAATCAATCTTCTTCTTCTTCTGTGATTCCTCAGACTTCTTTCTCTAACTTACAGAGAGTTTCTTCTCTTTTCTCTCATTCTCTTCTTTGTTTCTCCCTTTCTCTTTTCTTCTTTTACTTTAGGCTTAGAAACAAAACTCGTAAACTCATATAACTGATAATATAATGCGTATATTACTAGTACTTATTATATTACTTAATATACAATTAAATTAGGGGTTATAGAAATCCAAAAGCCACAAGGCCATGTTTGGCTAGCCCCTTCAAATCTCTTTTTAATTTATTTTAATTCCTTTTTTAGCATATAGTTTATTTGTCACAACTATTATTAAATTAAACTATAATCTCTATTTAGCCAACAAAATATTTAATTAGCTAATATAATTATAATTTTATTTAATAAATCATTAACGCTCTAATTCAATTATTTAATTAAATTAGAATATTTCTATTCCATTAGCGTAATAACATACGCGCTGATTACAAAATCATTCCCCATAATTTTATTCTATATTATCATACTTGAATAAATTATTCCATAATAATTTTCATCGAATATTTATCTTATTCCGTAAGTATTCCAACTAAAATATTTATTTAATTCATCTAACATCAATATTTATTTATAATTATATTGGTTCTTCTCATTCTCATTCTCATTTACATACCCTTGGCTAAATATAATATATTAAGCCATTACATAAACGTGTTACTCTTACATGTAATATATTACCTTCATATTTTATTAAAACAATTATATTTATATTAATTCACTATTTTAATTATGTGAATTACTCATATTATTTATGATATTTAATTCATAATAATTCCACTGCCCACAAGGAATAATAACCAAATTATATTACTTCATAATATAATATTTAACTTTATTAAATTAACTAATAATATTTAGTTAATTTCCTTTTCGTAATAATTTTATTTAATTTCTTCAACAGTTAAATTAAATTAACCATTAAACCTCATTCTTTCAACATATGAATATATATATATATATATATAACTTCTATATTCACACCATATCATATACTTCACAACATATAACACATATATACATATATCCAAACTCAAAACATCTCGTAATAAGAATTTTATTTATTAAATTCTTATTATAATAATTTTTGAAAATTCAGGTTGTCACATCCTTTCCTCCTTATAAGGAATCCGTCCTCAGAATCACCGAAACCCTACCTTAATCAGGTTTTCATCAAATTTCTTTAAAAACATTTATCGTTGAATAACTTCAACACATTACATTAATATAGGTTTTATATGTCCTACTACATTCATTTCTTCAACAAATTCTAGGTTTTATTTCATAACTTTAATTAACTCAATTATGTTTTGAGTATTATATAATCTTTAACCCGGTCATTTCCTTTCAAGGACCATTACCATATACTTTACTCGTCGAATTAATATACTTCATAATTCACCATCTATAATTATTCGGGCTATCACATTCACCCCTTCTTCTAAGAATTTCGTCCTCAAAATTTTTATTATCTTTATTCATTCAATCTATCAGAATAGATTTTACGCTAATCTTTATTCACTGGATTAAAGCGTTCTGCAATTACTTCTTTCTAAGACTGTTCTTCTTACCACATTCACCTTCAGAATAATAAGAATCTTCCACAATTGTTCAATGATTGGGAAGCGATATAAACAACTTAGGAATTTAAAAGATTTCAATTCATGCTGAGGGGTCATAAGAACTCTTCTCTAGGTTTAATAGTGCATCACCACTGTAAACCATCATTAACAGAATGTTTAGCAATTACCCAAACTGAAAACACTCTCTACAAGTACTCTAAGTGATCAGCCTATCGTACCCCTACGTCGTGCACAACGTGTTACATCTTAACATCGTAACGACTATATGCGTTACTTTCGGAACCATTGTCTCCGATAACATGTCCCCCTTTTATAGGGTTGTTCACCTCAGCTTCTTAACATTTGAATCCACACCAAAATAATTTGGTTTGGTATAGTTTGACAAAGAACGCTTGAATTTCATGAACATCTTTCAATATTTGCCTAGCTGAATCAAGTAGCATAGACTTCTAGCAGTAACTCGGACATCAATCGAGATATATATATATATATATATATATATCATTAAACAACTTAAAAAGATATATTTTTTCATTTAAAGAAACTAAAAGTAAATAAATCCCTTTTTTTATAATTTAAGGAAACTAAAAATAAATGAATCTTTTTATAATATCCTGATACTGTACCGTAATAATGGTACGTTGAGGATTTCGTCATTACATGACGTCGTCATACTACATCATACCATAGTGGCTGACGATCATACGATCACATCCAACACTAGGTTTAACTACATTGATAACTTCCTCGATTATTGTCTCTACACCATATTAAATGATGCATAGAACACATAAAAATATATTTTAAAATTTTAAAATTATTTTTGTCTAGCTGAAGCAATTAGCATAGACATGTGAATAACAACACTATTTAAAAAACATTTGTTGGTTCCATCATTTGATCCAATGTTTTCCAAGAAAACAAAAGTGCAACATCAGCACGAAGTCAATAAATTTTGAAAATCTAGCAAATCTTGGAGATTTAGAATATAAAACTTTTTCCATCAATTAAATCTTTACTCCATCATTACTTAATCATTTTATCACCCTTAAATAACATCAATGCTTCCTATATCATAACCTTTCTATTCCCAGTATAGTTCATCAAACTTTCCACACTTTGGAAGTCAGGAACTTTCCACAATAATATGAGTTTAAGAACTTCCTAGTCAGACCATAGGCGTCCATTCGCTGAGTAGCTCCAAACATACCATATGATTATGAGTCATGAACTTACCATAAGCATGAGTTTTAAGAACTCGCACTTAATCCTAATAACATCTTACTAAGCTTAATAGTCTCTAACTATCAAATATACACATGAGAAAAGAATCACCTTTTCACCACATATACATTGATAGCGCGAGACCAGCATTCCAATGATTATCAATGTGATAAACTAAGTGCAAGCACAAAACCCTCGCCCATACAAAGGTTTGTACACCTCAGCCATCACATGATTCTTCAATTGAAATCCCACCTAACTCTATCTTGCTCATAACTTGCTCTTTACTCAATACGAATTTTTCGCATCTCATCATTTATAACTCCTCGTGACTTAGCCTCGTACTATATTATAGTACATTCTCGTTATAGCATCAAACTATAACTATTCAATCATTACTGACCATCTGTCTTTTAACTTTAAAAGATCACGTCGTGACCTTATTCTATAATCATCTCCCTTATGATTCTTTCTTATCTCATTATTGTTTTGTTTTAAAACTTCTTATCTTTTCCTTTCATCATGTTATATCATGACCTCATTACGCTTTAATCTTATAGACTTCGTCTATTCATCGTTATTTGTCATCTTTATTATTGAAGTTAGGCAACTCCTGATTCTCATCTTCATATCTCTTCAAGATTCTTCTTTGAATCTTTTTGTTTATTTATTAACTCTTCTTTTAAGAATTTCTAACTTCATTCATAAAGTTCAACATTGTATTCGAGTTTTATTCCTCGTTATTCTCACCTTCTTCTTATAACATTTCTAGGACTTAACTCATCCTATACTTCTACGTATGTGAAAGGAATCACCTTTTCGTTATACGTAACTTAACTCTCATTCTCTAAGGTCATAGCCTAAGGTACTCTTACCTAAGGTGTATAACCTATCAGCTCTAATACCAACTGTAATGATCCCAAAATTCATACAATACAACTCTCGACATCGGTCGTTAACAATACGTCCTTATTCAGACTTTATATCATTAATCAATGATACAATCACTAAAAATACGGAATCGCTTATTTCATGAATCGCTTCGTCAGAGTTATTATAAACTAAAACTTACAACCACGTTCAACAACCTTTATACATCGGGTAAAATTTAAACTTTACAACTCAACATCTGTTAACCATCATACATTATCAAATACATTATCTGAAACCTTAAACAGGGTCAAAAATAATAACAATTCAGCCAAAGTATATAAATCTTCATGCATTACATTTGATTCATTTCTTTCAAGTAGCACATAGCGTTAACTTGAATCCTTAACCTGCAAAAGTGATTATTTGCAAGAATGAGCTCGACAGCTCAACAAGATCTAACAGCTTTCATGCATCACATAGCACATAAATACATGCTCAACATACATCTCATGATAATTAAAGTAACATGGCATACATGCTTTACTTCACATAACAAATATAAAGATTGAGTTCCTTACTCAATCAACATTCTTTAATCAATCAATGTAGTCATAAATTGAATTTAACATTTCATTAGAATCGAAACACTAATTACGTGTATTAACACATTACACGGCGTTTCGACGTTTATACGTCACACGCCTAACTCGCCTCTTTTGCATATGTTTTGCATGCTCCTATATTGGGTTACATTACTCCATAATGTTTCATTCTTATTGAAAACATAATATTAAACAAGGTCATATACACTCGTTACGGCGCTGCGATGCTTGCACGTTCTTACGTCAAACTTGCCTATCCGAACGCCCAAACGACACGCATTTGCGCACGCTTAGCACGCCCATACGAATTGTCTAATACTCAAGGTTAATGCTAAGTATCATTATAATACATAATAGTCATGTTATGAAAGTTAGACCATCATTTTACATGGTCGGGAGCTTTACATGTGCATACGTGCATGCCCGACGCCCCCCGATTGCCTCCAAAAACATATCAGTCCCAAAACTGACCATTTTGACCCCTGATACTGACCTCCAATTAAAAAACTTAAAGAACAAAAGTTGTAGGTCTACTCGTGCTCGTTTCTGATCATTTTGAATCGCCTCAATCGGAGCTTGTATGAAAACGTTATGGCTATTTTATCACAGGAGGTCAAAACAGTCCCGGGCTGATACTGTTCCCGGAGCAGCTGAGCCCCAAATAGCCTTGGGGGCAGCGCAGCTGCGCCCCTGGCAGCGTTCTACGCGAATTTTCTTTCCAGTTTGTGGTTCTGGCGAATTTTCTAACCCTTTCCTCCTTCTCATCTTCATAAATCAAGCTATACACATCCAATTGAGTCCGTTTTTGACTCTATGAATTCGTGAAACACTGAACTACTCATCTACATAATAATTATAACACTTCAAAATATTAAGAATTCATTTTAAGGGCTACAATTCAGTGTTCATGCTAATTTTTTATGTTTTACACATATTTAGCGAATTCAATCACTATAAATTCGTTTTACATCCGTTTTGACTCGTTCAACTTGGGTTGTTTTCGTTTATTCGAGTACTATCATAATACATCATCAATTTCATATTTCCATCAAGAATTTATCATCAATTTTAGTCTCTAAGTAGACAAAAACATATATATTTCAACCAAAACTCTAAACTTCATCTTTCAACACATTCTTACAAACTTGATCACTATAAAACAACTTTTAGATGATATAGAATAGGTTATACCAACCCATCAACATAGTTATTCAACAACTTATCAAATCATACAACCAAATAACTTCTATAGAAAATTCAAGAATAGAGGTTGAGGTTTTAGAATTGATTCTTACCTTGAATCTTCTTTAGTCTTAACCAATGATGGAAATTGCTTAATCAATCTTCTTCTTCTTCTGTGATTCCTCAGACTTCTTTCTCTAACTTACAGAGAGTTTCTTCTCTTTTCTCTCATTTCTTCTTTTAGTTTAGGCTTAGAAACAAAACTCGTAAACTCATATAACTGATAATATAATACGTATATTACTAATACTTATTATATTACTTAATATACAATTAAATTAGGGGTTATAGAAATCCAAAAGCCACAAGGCCATGTTTGGCTAGCCCCTTCAAACCTCCTTTTAATTTATTTTAATTCCTTCCTTATCATATAGTTTATTTGTCACAACCATTATTAAATTAAACTATAATCTCTATTTAGCCAACACAATATTTAATTAGCCAATATAATTATAATTTTATTTAATAAATCATTAACGCTCTAATTCAATTATTTAATTAAATTAGAATATTTCTATTCCATTAGCGTAATAAAATACGCACTGATTACAAAATCATTCCCCATAATTTTATTCTATATTATCATACTTGAATAAATTATTCCATATAATTTTCATCGAATATTTATCTTATTCCATAAGTATTCCAACTAAAATATTTATTTAATTCATCTAACACCAATATTTATTTATAATTATATTGGTTCTTCTCATTCTTATACTCATTTACATACACTTGACTAAATATAATTTATTAAGCCATTACATAAACGTATTACTCTTACATGTAATATATTAATTAACTATTTTAATTAAGTGAATTACTCACATTATTTATGAGATTTAGTTCATAATAATTCCACTGCCCACAAGGAATAATAACCAAATTATATTACTTCATAATATAATATTTAACTTTATTAAATTAACTAATAATATTCTATTAATTTTTTTTTCGTAATAATTTCATTTAATTTCTTCAACAGTTAAATTAAATTAACTATTAAACCTCATTCTTCCAACATATGAATATATATATATATATATATATATATATATATATATATATATATATCTTCTATATTCACACCACATCATATACTTCACAACATATAACACATATCCAAACTCAAAACATCTCGTAATAAGAATTTTATTTATTAAATTCTTATTATAATAAATTTTGAAAATTCGGGTTGTCACAATAATCACACATTATATTTTATTAATATAATTCATTACTATTATTTAGCATTTTAAGGTATGCCTAACATGTCATCAAATTTAACACATTGTGTGACGCCGCCAGAATAGGTCCAATCCAACCAATCCATTCTGGATCGCCAAATACATGGTACAGAATCCAAATACAACTTTTATATCACACGGTCGTGCAAAATACGACCACACAACTGTGAGATTCAATACAAATATGTAAAAAATATAAACATTCAAACTAATTCCTCATTACAATTATTATCACACTATTTTATAAAAATAGTGAGGACTACTACTTCTCTAACTTGGACCATCACTTTGTCCCCCGGCTAATCCCTGCGACATTCTCATTTCCTGAAGATGACAATAGATGAAAAGGGTGAGCTCAACTAGCCCAGTAAAGAATATTATGACTAAGATAATAAAGAACAATTTATCGTTAGTCTTCAACAAATTAAATAAAATATTATGGACCACAAGTTTTAGATTAACAACTGCAGCGGAAATAACAATGCATCAGAAGAATTAAGTAGAAAATGATGTCTACTATATTCTATGATTTGAAAGTCCATAATCAATATTTTATTCCTGTAACATCAATCAATATATATCTTGAATCAAATATTCATCTTTGCACTACAGGCCAAAGGTATTCATTTGTATCACCAGTTGGTCATGTTCATCTCAACACATGTTCATCTTTGCACTACGGGCGAAAGATGTTCATCAGGTAACCATTCATCTTTGCACTACAGGCCAAAGATATTCATCAAATAATCATCCATATTTGCACTACAGGCCAAAGATATTCAGTTATATCACCATTTAGGACTGAAGATGATAAAAAATATTTTAAAGAACGAATCTAGTGAAATAAAGGACAAAGATTAGGGATTCGTAAATCAGTTTATCCAAGTTTAAAAATACTCCATAACAATCAATTGTGGAGCAAAATTCAAGAATGAAGATCAAAACCTGGATCCAATCAAAGATAGGAACCATAACAGCCAACTTGGACAAAGAAAATAAAATTTATTTTTTTGGTAAATAGTATCGTATTCGTGAATAGTGCCGTATACGTGAATAGTGTCGTATACGTAAATAGTAACCCCAACATGAAAAGATAGAAATTTTCATAAGAAAAATCATACTTCGTGAATAGTACCGTATTCATGAATAGTGCCGTATACGTGAATAGTGTCGTATACGTGAATAGTAATCCCAACACGAAACGGTAAAAATTTTATAATAAAATTTATATCAATATTTTGGTATAATGATATTAAAAGAATAACATCATTTTTGAAAAAACTAATATCCTTTACCTTAAAAGAATCAGACTTCTGGCTGGAATACCGGATATAATACTGAAGAAAACTTGCACCGAATAGCAACACTCAAAGTATCTAAATACTCACAAAAATACGCTCGATATTATAGAGAGAAAAAACTTCTGATTCTGGTGTGATTTTCAAATTCTAATTCAGCATCCTATTTATAGGAAAATGCTTAGAACGCCAAAACAGAAAATTTAATAAAATATTATTTTTAAAAAGAAAATTCACGCACACCACCTCTCACTTTCACCAGCACTCCACAAGTGGGGCCCACCTCACAAAAAATGTTTTTATTAAAAAAAATATTTTTAACCCCAAAAATACTTCTGACCCAATATTCCGGAACTTCAATAATTCATTAAAAATAGCCCTTTTATCAGAAAATTCAAATCTTATGTCCTTTCCAAATAAAATTTAATTCTCTACAACTTTGCAGAAGGAAGTTTTTCCAAATTCCAAACGAAAAATGGCCGAAATCCATAAACGGATGATTTTCCACACCAAAATACTGACAAAATACTGATAAAACACATCAACATTAATTCCTCCATTTATATCCATATAAAATAAATATTTTTTTATCATATAAATCAATAATTAATTATTCACAAATAATATTATAGAAGTACAATATTGACAATCAGGTTGTTCCAAGGAAAGAGGGGGCCTTCCGATAAGGATTTCTCCTTACTGGCGCACAATTAAATAACCCCTCCTAGACAGAACTTTGTTAGACATTGCCAATAATGTTATCTAATAATATTATTCAAATAATATAAATTACTGATCTGATAATGAAAAATACTGTGCAGTAGCAATTATTGAATTAACAATAATATAAAAATACTGTGCAATACCGTGTGCTACTGTGCAACAACGCGTATTACATAATTTTAACCACTGGGTATTCCAACAGTATTAACGGTACCAACTACACCGTTATTTTAAAAAACTCATTCGTGTCATTTTCTTCATCCGACAGTTTTCCGTTATGGGGCCTACAAATGGCTGCGCCGTCATACGAATATTCCCCGACAGCAAGAATATTCCACGACCAAACGAATATTTTCCGACAACAATGAATATTTTATAACCACTTGTTTATTTAAAATATTTGCGCTATTACCCATATCATTCCACATTACCAAATTAACCCCTGACTATTTCAAAATAATATATAGAAGAAATTTAATTTTTTATTCATAAAAATTGGGGTCTTACACATTGGGTTAACTTTTCATGATCTAAACAAAGCTGCACAAAACAAACCAAGTTTTCTTTTCTGCACACCCCCCGCCGGGGCGGGGGTTCTATGCCTTACAAGGCCCGCAGGGGCGGGCCCTCTGCAGCGGCTCAATTTTGGTTCACGAACTACGCAGAGAAAAAGCCAATTTGACTTATTTCTCCACACTAAATTCTAATTCCTGTCAATATATTTCATATCAATTTTATAAAAAATATAAATTCTAAGTTTCTAACATGTTTTAATATATTTAATCATCAAAACACAATCAAAACTCTTAATTTTGTATAAAAACTATTTTCCAGTGTTCTTGATAAAATTGAACACTGTAAGTTTATTTCTCAATCAAAACACACAATTCAAATCACATTGAATCCGTTTATAAACAGTGTTATCATTATCTAACATCAATTTACCCAAGGATTATCAATCAAACACAAATTTTGATTTTCAAAGACCAATTAACAAAAACTTATTTCATTGTAACTTTTTGATGAACATGAATTCTTCATGTTCATCATATACACATGAATTAAACATCCTAACTAAGCATACAAATCAATTGTAAGCATATATGAATACAATTCATACATGAATTTCATGTTTATCTATATTTTCATGGAAACTTATTTTTTCAGAGAACAAGAACATGAATAACATCAAACATGGTTTTTGAACTACAAAGATTAGAATTATACCCTTGATGCTTAGTGAGGAAGATGATGATGAGGTTTAACAAGGACTTTCTCTCAAAGCCTTCCTCCTTTCATCTTCTTCTTCTCTTTTCCTTTCTCTCTAACTTTTCTTTTCTTTTCTTTGTATTTTTCTCTTCTTATTTTAACTCTGATAAAACTCTAACTCTTGTAATTCTAACTAACTTAATATATATATATATATATATATATAATATAATATACATATATTATACATATAAAACATAAATATAAGATATATAACTTTCACTACATAATGGCCTTTATGAAATATAATAAGTACCATTAATATATAAGTTACAATTTGAATATTAAAAGCCCTAAGGCTTGTTTGGAAAAATAACTTATTTTTAAAAACAATTTTTTTTGTAGTTAAGGCCCCGTTTGGCAAAACAGATTTAAAATATGTGCAAGGGCCTTGTTTGGCAAAACGGTTTTAAAAACTCTTTTAATTCTTTTAATAAATCCTTTAACACATATTTTTAATGTTACACTTTAATTAATTAAATCTTATCATTCTAATTTAATTAATTAAAAGTTAACATCAATTAATCACATAAAAATTGTCACATAACAATTATAATTACTCGCTAATTATAATTTCATGTAATAATTATCACATAACTTTATCTAATTTAATTATCCCAATTAAATTAGAACTATAACATAAAATCATTACATATTAATTAAATTAAAGATTAAATATTTATTTAATTAATATATTACACTTAATTAAATTACTCCATAACCCACATAATTTATTTATTTAACTCAATAAATAAATTAATTAAAATATTTATTTTAATTCAATAAATATTAAAATTAATAAAAAAAAATTTCACACCAAATCACATATTTTATAATATATAACACATATACACATACTCGTAGTCGAACATCTTAAAATAAGAATTTTATATTTTAAATTCTCATTTATAAATTCTTAAAAATTCGGGTTGTCAAATTATTTACCAACTAAAGTAAAGTAATTATTACATACACTCCCCTTCTCTCTTCTCTCCCTTGTGAACGAAAATTCTTGGCCTTTTCCCCCAAATTTTTGTTTTATTTTTATTGTAATATTTAGCTTTACTAAATGTCCAAAATGCCCCTCTTCAATTGGCTAAAAGATGGGACTTTAATTAAATTCGTTTGGGCTTTTAAATTAATTCTTTAGGCAATGAAAATAACATAGTTTCATACTTTTATTTTTTATTCTTACCCTAAGTATTTATTTAGGGTTTCCATCACTCATATGTAATATAAATAATCACTCAAGTACATTTAATTTCATCATCTAATTAGACTTGTTTTACTTAAGTTATAAAATTAACTAATTGGGATATATAAAATAAATCTCTTAGGGTTTAAATACTATCATTCTTTAATATTATAACCCTTAGGTTATTTCACTCACATTCCTAAAATATATATTAGGCTACAAATATTTATTATTAACTCTCTTTATATGCTAAACAAATATATATACATTTATATAATATATATATTTAATCACATACATAATCCATAACACATTTATCATTATTGATAAATTCTTATCATATTTAAATACTCACATAACCATATAATCATTAAATATAATTCACATCAATAATTTAATCACTTAACATTAATCACATAATGTACATAATATCATCTTAAATACAATAACAAATGTATTAATATTCAAATCCCTATTTGAAATTCAAATTAGGGTTTTGATCAGTTATTCATCTTAGCTTGCTTTCTAGTCAACTCATAATCATTAAATTAACTAACTTGCTTAATTCATATCGCATATGTTCAAAATATTACTGATAACAATAATGATAATAGTTAATAAAATAATAATATATAAAAATAATTCATTCGTAAAATTATAGTCGTATAAAATTCTCGGTTCTTATATTTTACACAATTTTCTTATCATTATACATTTGTTAGTTCTTAGATGCTTGAGTATGGAGACTTAATGATCTTCTTGGCTACTTGGTTTACTTGATTTTCTTATCAAGGAATGAACTAGCTCTCCCTCTCCCTCTCTCTCTCAATATGTTGGTGAATTTGATCAACCAACAAAATGAACAAGTAACTTTTTTATTTATAGAAATGCAAGGCTTAGGGTAATTTGGTCATTAGGACCAAACCTCCTCTTGCCTATGTCTTACCCATGTGCTAGCATGTGCTAGCACATACACCCCTCATGGCCTCCTTGTCCCCCCATATCCCCCCATGTGCCACTCATGTGCTCATGGGTCGCCCTATGGGTTTAACCCACCCGTTAGCCTATCGGTTCGATCCACAGGTTAAGTTATTAATTTTAATTCAATTTGAATGTATTTACTTCGTATAAAATTCGTATTATACGTTGTATTAATTCTCGTATCCTCTTCTTATTATACTCGTATAATATCTCGTATTATATTTGTATTTATTCCGTATAATAATAATTTATTATTATACTTAATCCTAATTATCATTAGGTTTAACTTTCCCTAACTCTTAGGGTTTAAGTCCTTATGCGAAAACTTCGCGAGCTATAAATAAAATATTATTACATATTCCATCTTATCTTAAAATTCTATCCTTACGCGTTTCTCGAAAATTCAAAAATAATTTTCAAGCAGAAACGGACGAATAATAATATTTTTTCAAGAAAACTTTTCTCTGCTAACTCAACTTTTCACGATATATTACCGTCAAATCTTTCGACAAAATGTCATTCCGACATTCCGATCTCCCAGAAAGACTTAGGGTTCTCAAAGCCTAAATCTTAGGGTCAAACCCTAACCCTTAGGGTTTCATCTTTGAATAGTACTTATTTCGTCTTTTTCTTAAAAATATTTTTATTCCCGAAAATCTTTTATTTTCGTCTTATAAATTCACATCAATTATTTCTAGCACGTAGCCAGAATCCTAACCATTTCTGCATTCTCTAGGTCATAGAACGATCTTCGATTAGCTTACTCAGTTTAATAAATAAATAATCAAATTTTATTCAATAAATCAAATAATTTTTTTTACATAAACGTTCAATTTTCTCGAGCGTTACATTCTCCCCCTTATAAGAATTCTGTCCCCAGAATTTCGATACTAATTAGTCAAACAAATGAGGATAAGCCTTCCTCATCTTGTCTTCGAGTTCCCACATTGCTTCTTCGACATTGTGGTTCCTCCATATCACCTTCACCAAAGGTATGCCTTTGATTCTCAAGAATTGTTCTTTCCTATCAATGACTTAAATATGAACTTCTTCATATGTTAAGTCCTTCTCGACTTGGATTGGTTCCTACTCGATTACGTGCTTGTAATCCAGCTTATAGGGACGCAATACTAATACGTGAAATACGTTATGGATATGTCCCAACTTTGGAGGTAATGCTATCGCATATGCTACATCTCCTACCCTTCTTAAAATTTCAAAAGGTCCTATGAACCTAGGACTTAACTTTCCCTTCTTCCCGAAGCGTATCTTCCCTTTCCAAGGCGACACCTTCAGGAACGCATACGAACCGACTTCGAACTCTCTGTTCTTTCGATGTGGATCGGCATACTTTTTTTGTCTGTCTTGAGCTACTACTATTTGTGTTCGTATCAACTTAACCACTTTCGCCATTTTTTGCACCATCTTTGGCCCTAACATTCGACGCTCTCCTACTTCATCCCAGTACAGTGGCGTTCTGCACTTCCGTCCATATAACTCTTCATAAGGCAGTGTGCCTATACTAGCGTGATAACTGTTGTTGTAGGCGAACTCTACCAACGGTAGATGATTGTCCCAACTATCCTTGAAATCCATAACACAAGACCTTAGCATGTCTTCTAGCATTTGAATTGTCCTCTCGCTTTGTCCATCCGTCTGTGGATGATATGCCGTGCTCAACCTTAGTTGCGTTCCCATCTGTTCTTGCAAGCTCTTCCAGAAATTCGAGGTGAATCGCGGGTCGTAATCTGACACAATCGAAACTGGTACTCCATGTCTTGAGACAATCTCCTTGACATAAAGCTTAGCTAGCTGGTCTAAGTTGTACTTGACTCTTATCAGCAAGAAATGAGCCGACTTTGTCAAACGATCCACTATTACCTAAATAGCGTCGTATCCTTTCTGCGTTGTCAGAAGTCCTACCACAAAGTTCATCATGATATACTCCCACTTCAATTCCAGAATCTCCAATGATTGTAGCAACCCACTGGGCTGTTGATGTTCAGCCTTAACTTTCTGACAAGTTAAGCACCTACTTACATACTCTGTTATCTCCCTCTTCATGTTTGTCTACCAATTTTTTTTTCAAAGGTCTTGATACATCTTGGTACTACCAGGATGGATCGAGCGCATCGAGTGATGCACTTCATCCATTATCTCCTCTTTCAACTCTGGCTCACACAGAACCCAATTCTTCATTCAAATCTTAATAACCATTCGTTATCAAGACTGTACATATCCTCTGTACTATCTGTAATTTTCTTCTTTATCCGTTCGCACTCATCAGTTATGAGTTACAGTTCTTTGACTTTTTCTACGATAGTAGGTTGAACCTCCATTGTAAACAGCTTCTCCCCATCCTCATTTGGACCTCTCAATTCTAATTCCATTCTTGCCATCTCTGTTATTAACTCATCCTGAGCTATTAACATCGAAAGCTTCTCCCGACCCTTTCTACTTAAGGCGTCGGCCACCACATTCGCCTTCCCTAGGTGATACAGGATTTCACAGTCGTAATCTTTTATCAACTCCAACCATCTTCTCTGCCTCATATTCAACTCCTTCTGAGTGATGATATACTTCAGACTTATATGGTCTGTGTAGATCTCATATTTCTCCCAATATAGGTAATGCCTCCAAATTTTTAAGGCAAAAAGTTCAATGTCATGAGTAGGATAACCTTTCTCATACTCCTTTAAATGTCTAGATGCATATGCAATGACCTTGCCATGCTGCATGAGCACGCAACCCAGTTCTTTATGCGAAGCATCACTATATACTACGAAATTCGCCGTCTCATCCTGTAAGGACAATACCTGTGCTTGACTTAATCTCTTCTTCAACTCTTGAAAGCTGTCTTCACACTTCTCTGTCCACGCGTACTTCACGGTCGTCTGTTTCAAGTTTGTCAACGAAGTAGCTATCTTTGAGAAGTCCTGAATGAACCTCTGATAGTAACCCGCTAACCCTAGGAAACTCCGCACCTCAGTCGGCATTTTTGGTCGATCCCAGTTAATAACTGATTCTACTTTCGCTGGATCCACTGAAATCCCTTCCTTGTCAATGACGTGCCCCAAAAACTGCACTATCTCTAGTATAAATTCAGACTTAGTGAATTTCACGTACAACCTCTCCTTCCGTAGTGCTTCTAACACTAATCTCAAATGTTCAGCACGATCTTCTTTCATCTTGGAATAGACTAGAATATCATCAATGAACACTATGACGAACTTGTCCAAATACTGTTTGAACACTCTGTTCATCATATCCATGAATGCGGCTGGCGCATTCGTCAACCCAAATGACATCACTAAGAACTCGTAATGGCCATAACGAGTCCTAAATGCTGTCTTAGGTACATCCTCCGTTCTAACCTTCAACTGGTGATACCCCGTCCGCAAATCTATCTTAGAAAAATATTTTTCCCCTTTCAACTGATCAAAGAGATCATCGATCCTGGGCAATGGGTACTTATTCTTTATTGTTAGTTTGTTCAACTCTCTGTAGTCGATACAAAGCCTCAACGATCCATCCTTTTTCTTTACAAATAATACCAGTGCTCCCCATAGAGAAACACTCGGTTGAATGTACTTCTTGTCCAATAGTTCTTGCAACTGAATCATCAACTCCTTCAATTCCACTGGCACCATACGATACGGTGCCTTCGAAACTAATGCCGTCCCTTGCACAACGTCTATAACAAATTCGATCTCCCTATTGGGTGGAAGACCTGGAAAATTGCTCAAAAAATGTCCGCATACTCATTAACTATAGATATCTGTTCCAATATTGCTCCCAATCGCTGGGTATCAACAACATGGCACAGGTAACCTTCGCATCCTTTCCTTAACAATTTCCTGGCATACGTCATGGTTAGACAACAAGAGCGTCCTGGTGATTTACTATCGTAGAACACTACCTTGGGTTTCTTAGAAATCCAAAGGTTTACACTTTTATTTTGGCAATCTATAATTGTCCCATGGTTAACTAACCAATCCATATCGAGAATTACATCGAATTCTCCCAACTTTATCGGTATAAGATCTACCGACAATTTGTTACCTCTAATATCTACACAACAACCCCTATAAACATAATCAATAGGAATTACTTATTCGTTTGCTACCTTAATATTCAAAGGTATTACAAGTTTCTCAGGGAGTAATCCTAATCGTTTAACAAATTCATATGCTATAAACGAACACGTAGCACCTGAATCAAATAATACATACGCATTTATGTCCTTGACCGGGATAATTCCTGCTACGTTGTCGCTCGATGCAACCGCATCTTAGACCTACATGTTAAAAGTGCGGGCAGTCGGTCTACCCTGTGGTACTACACCACCAATCACTAACTTACTAGTGCTATCTCCTTTCCCACTATTCAAACCCTTCTTCGGACAGTTTTGTGCCATATGGTCCGTAGATCCACACATAAAGCAACCACGATTCTTTTTTGGACTGGGACAGTTAGGCGAAATATGCCCTTCCTGTTCGCAGTTGTAACACAACGCCTTGCCCTTGAGGCAGACTCCCAGATGAGCCTTCCCGCAAGTCTTGCATGCCTCCATCCTCCTCTTATGATATTCTTTCTTTACTCCGGTATTATTGGAGTTGAAACCCTTCCTCTTCTGGCCACTCCCGATGGCTCCCTCAATTTTGAGTGACATGTCAGTCTTTTCCTTATTATTTTTCTCCTTATGGTATTTGGTCAATGCCTCACTACCACCCTCGGCTATAATCGCCTTCTCTAACATGGCTCCAAAGGTAATACTTTGGAATACCGATATATGGTTATAGAGCCAGGGTTTTAATCCCTGCTCAAATCGTCTCGCATTCCTCAACTCTGTGTCCACTTGGTGTGGAGCAAACCTCGCCAGTTCATTGAACCTGGCTGCGTATTGGGGAACTGTCATGTCCCCCTGCTTCAGTTCTAGGAACTGAATCTCCATTCTCCCCTACATGCTCGTGGGGAAGTAGTTTTCGAAGAATAACTCCTTGAACCGTGTCCACGTAACAACTTCTGTTCTAGCCCTACCCTGGTTGGCCTCCCACCAGTAGTTGGCCTCACCCTTCATAAGTCGCAAAAGAAGTCTTTTGTGCCTCACCAACATTTGCTATGATAAATGCCTTCTCAATTTCTTTTACCTAAACCTAGGTAGCTATAGGGTTCGTAGTTCCATAGAACTCAGGCAGACCTATAATCTTAAACTCCTTGAAGGTAGTCCCCCGACCTACCCTAGGATTAGCTCGTACGTTATCTCTCGTCCTATATAGAGCCGTAGCTAATAGATTCACAAACTCTTGCATCGGGTTATTATTATTTTGCTCCTCCTCATTACGAGGCTCTTCTTCCTGGTTTCTTTGACGTCTTCTTGGTGGCATTTTCTGTTAATGCGAAAACATTTTTGTTATTATTTATTTCTTCATTCAATTATTATTAACAATCAATAATAACTTAATTACATTGACAAGTATTTTAATAAACTTCTTATATTAATATGTTTCTTCGTAGTAAAACACTACATCGCTCGTCATTACATGGCTTTAACCATTTACAATACTATCCCACAATCTCTTAGCAAAAATTGGGATTTACAAAAAAACTACCCTTGTTTATACAAAAGAGGGTTTTACATCATTACTAGCTACACAAATATTTACATAGCTAATTCTTCTATACATACTACTGGACTACATCTGCCTCATGACATTCTCGTAATCTGCATCGGCCATACTGGCCACTATATCCCGGCTAATGGTATGCCGAGTCTGTCCCTCCTCCATAGGATACTCAGCAATCTGGTGCTGGTAATCCTCGTGCGAACTCCTATGGATGTAGGACATTCGACTAATCTTTTGTTTCTTTTTCAGAAGCTTCGCCTTCAATTCTTGGACCTCTAACTTTAAGTCTCGGACTTTATCCTTCACCAGCACCCTCTCGTCGTGCTCGACCTCCCAGAAGACCTCCATGTCTTCCTTGTCCTCTTGGATGTCGTGAACCTCCTGCTTAAGGCCACACACTTCCTTACTCAATTTGACATTCATGTCCAACACTACCATGAATAGAGCCTTCATGGACTCCGTCGGTGTTGACTCTTCCTCCACCTCCTCAGTAGGCAGTACCGTATTAATAGGCATTGTCTCCACCTCTTCCTCCTACATACCTGTTAGTTCCTAGAGGCACAATAGTTATCTAGAAGGGGGGTTGAATAGATATTTTAAAACTTTTTCCTTTTTAAAATACTTATCAGGTTTGTTAATAAATTAACCACAGCGGAATATATGATTTGGTTGTTCTCCTTAAGATAAACCAAGTTTATAGGTGATAAGCAGTTATAGCAGTTTATAACAAATATAGCAGTTATAGCAGATATCAGACACAGTGATTTTAAGTGGTTCAGAGCACACAAGGCTCCTAGTCCACTCTTCTACTCCACGAGTAGAAAATCCACTAAGAATATCTTTACAAATTTTGAATCACTTAGATTCCTTCAAGACCAGCAGTCTTGGAACTTTTTAGTTCACTTAGAACTCTTCAAGTCCAGAAGACTTGGAATACACTTGATTGAGAGTTGAGTTCTTGGGTTGTGCTACTCAGTTGCCATTAAGCATATGTTCAAAAAATTTGAGTAGCTGAGCAAGCTTTTCTTCTAATCGTAGAGTTTGGACGTTGAGTGTTCTTGAGCTTTTTCATTCTTGCTTGCTTGAATCTGAATCTATGTTTGATTTTCTTATGAAGGAGCCTTTAAAATGTTTATGTTGAAGGCATTCGTTGTAGCATTAAATGCTTCAGACGTTTCTGAGCACTGATGTTGACTTCCTGCAAATCTGCTGTTTTGCCGTCTGGCCCACTGACACAGCAGACTACTTTTTCACCTAACACCTGAAAAAGTGTTTTCAGCAGGCATGCAGTCCTTTCCTTAGCTTCTTCAATACGCTTCTTTGATACATACTAAGGATGAATGTTGGATCATTGGGACTTCCAAAATGTCAACTTCTATAATCTATTCTTCATTTGTAATACTTCTTCCTTCATCAGATAGATGATTCTGATGCTGACTAGAGAGACACCACGATCATTGTCTTTGTACCATGATCGTTGTGTCTTGTCGTGCTCGTGTTTGATTCAGCCTTGATCGTAGAGAACACTACAATTTCTCTTAAGCTCCTATAGACTACGATCTCTACTTGCTTGTTTTGCAGACTCCACGATTCTGAGAGCTGACTGCGATTCTTGACATGGCTCGATAGACGGTCAGACTATCTTCATGATTCTAAATGTGGCTTCCAAAATAGACTACAATCTGAAGCAACTTCTTCGATACTTCATGATTCTGCCTTGGCTTCTGCAAACTTCTGGCTGGCTCGACAGACTACGAATCTGTTGAGGCCTAACAGTAACATCTCAAAATAGATCAACCTAACAGCGTTGATCTTCCTTCTATACATTAATTTATAGAATGATAAACATTAAGCACAGATCAACCTAACAATTTTGATCTATCATCTAAGTCCATGTACATGTATTCTTTGAAGGACTTTACACATAAACATATATATTTACTTTCAACATCAAATTTGAATATGCAATTCCCAACAATCTCCCCCTATTTGAAATTGACATAACCAAAGAGATTTGCATCATATCATTAATTTCTAAATGCAGGATACTAGAAAGTAAATATGACTTAGTGTTTCAGTGAGTAGCTAAAATCTTTAGAGAATAAGCATGAATTTATTGATGTCGTGAAACAGATATTACAATTCAGCACAGTTACATCAATAAGAAATAAATTTAAACTTATCTCTATTTTTTTGCCTCTTGCTCCTTGGAGGGTTGTCATGCTTTGCAGCTTTTCTTCTTCTGTTGGCTTCATTTCTCCATGCAATATCGTCTAACTCACTTTGACTTACCCTTTATCCATGATCATGTCTGTTCATAAAGGTAGGATCTCCAATAGGCATGTTAAAGCCAATATTGGTTACTCATTGTGAGCTGAGAGATGGGCCTTGACTCCTTATAGGTTTCGCCATGATGATTGGTTGGCGCTTCTGCTGTTCAATTGGTGGAGTCTGATAGCAAGGCTGTCTTGAATAACTCCTTGATGATTGTGTAATTTGTTTTCCTTTGCCACTGCCTTTGCCTTTCTCCCCTTCCTCTTTATTCTCCCCCTTTATGTCAGCATCCAGGGTTCGAATGTCTTCGGACAGATGATTGACTCCTTTCACTAACTCATGCATTTGAGAACGATTGTGAGCAATGTTAGCACGATTTTCTTTAACCATGGCCTCAATATTTCTTCTCTGTTGTTGCAACATAGCCATGACATCTACTGTCTATTGTACGTAAATCATTGAATAGTTCTGGAATTCGAGAAGGGTGAGACACAGCTCTTGGATCTGATCAGTCATAAGAGCATTTTGGGATTCTTGAGTTTTCTGGAGAATTTTCACAGCTTCCTTATGCTTGTTGATAGCCTGAAAGTGAATAGCATCCCTTTGGTTGAGACTGTCACTCATCTCCCTTATTATCTCCTTCAATTTATTTGAGAGCTCAGTTGCCAAGTTTCCCGGCAAGGTTTTAACATAATCAATTATATGTTTGAATCGTTGATGAAGTGCCAGTGAGTTAGCTTCAAGGTTCTCCTCTGTCTCTAGGGCCATATGTCTTGTTAAATCAGCAAGCTCCTCTTTGGTGGAAAGTAGAGACAGGCGATCAAAAATCTTCTAAACATCAGGAGAATAGGCAGTAGTGTGCTCCCTTGGCCTTGACATGCTTGTGAGAGCAAGTTCCATATCAAAATATTCATTGTTGGAGGATGAGGGAATGTCTGACTATGTGAGAGGTGTTTGGGTTTGGTGTATGGGAGAGGAGTTTGGCTCAGGTTGGGGTGACTCGACGAGCATGAATCTTTGATCGATGATTTGGCTCGGTGGCTTAATGGTCGTGGTATCATGTATTTGGTCTACGATTATGAATTATTGTTTGACAACCATGGAGTCACTAGTAGTTGGCTCGACTATAAAGGAGAGTTGGTTATTTGGTTCATCAGTTACATAGTTTTGGGATTCTATAACTGGAAACTGGTTTAGTGGGTGAAGAACCACTTCCAACCATCTTGGCAGTTCATAAAACTGGTTGAAGTTTGATGGAGGGCAGTGGTTAACTATGAAGGAGACAGGAATAGAGTGTACCTCATGCTCAGTCTCTAAAGATGAATGATTAGTGATCAGCTTATGAGCAAAATTGAGGTTGCTTGGGAATCCATATGCAAGCACTAAAATTACTAGATAAGCTTTATATGCCCAGAATATGTGATCCCAAGAGTTGAGAATCAGAGCTCTGTGAAAGGACATCATGGGCAAGTAGAAGAACAGTTAATTGTAGTTGGCTCTTCTTTCTCCTCCCCAGCCCACAGATATAATCTCAACTTCTTCATCCTCTTCTTCTTCCCTATCTTCATCATCTTCATTTATTATTTCCACATCATCCATCATCTCCTTATCTCCTCTTTGTTCTTCAGCATTTTCCACCTCAATTGCTTCAACACTTTCCATCTCTACAGCTTCAGAGACTACGATTTCTTGAGGGGCTAAGGGGGCTTCATGAACATCTTCTGGAAGCTCCCCCTCAGCCGTAGCATTCTCTAGTTCAGGGATTTTGAGAAACTCCCCCTCAATATGAGCTGTATTTTCCTCCATTTCTTCTGGCACCTCCTCCTCAGCATGAATGACAGCTTGATCAGATACAGTAGGGGTTACTGCACTGTTGAAGTTGGCTATCACATTAGCAATGATCCTGGTCTCATCCAAGGACTCATTGTGAGCATCAGATGCTTGAGGCTCAGGTCTTGGTTCAGCCTTCTCAGCAATAATTCTCCTTTCTTCTTCCTTCAATGCTTCTTTATTGATAAGAATATATTTCTTGACAAGCTTCTTCTTTGTTCTCTTGGGCTTAGCCACAGCCTCAATTTTTTCTTCAGCTTCAGCTCTTACAGTTTGTTCTGGCTGAGAGACTGTTACAGCACCCTTCTCAGGAATGATGGTAAGTCTGGACTCCACGATTGGTAAGGACTCCACAATCGTAGTGAGTGAAGACTTCTTTGATAGATAGCTACATTTCTTCTTCTGAGGCTCAGAGCTTCCTTCAGCCTTATCCTCACTACTCTTTTTCTTCTTCTTCTCCTTCTGAACTTCTTCTGGTGATTCGGTCCCTTCTAGGGTGAGTTCCCTTTCAGTGAAGAGACCTTGAATCTTTTTTCCAGAACCTCCTTGGGGTGCATCAGTGGTTGAGCCTTGAGGCTCTTCTGTCATTTGAACACCTTCATTCAACCTTTCTCTTTCTAACCAGAGCAGTGGGTTCCTCTTGATTGACTTCTTCTTCTTCCTCAGCTTCCTTCACAACTGAGATATTTCCTTGCATAACCGATTTATTCACTTCACTAGTCCTTCCACTGGACTCAGACATCATCTTCACATTTTCTGTAGGGTTTCTCTTCCAATTTTGAAACAGCTGTTGGGTCATCTTTCTGTTGGGGTTGATGGGTGCACCTTCCTTGTCTCCAATTTTGTCTCCCAGAGCAGATTGGAGAATAATGCTTATGAATCTCCCATAGAGCATTTTGCTTGAGCTCTTCAACTTCTTCAAACTGAGAATCCACTTCCCAATCTATCCCATGAGTAGGGGTCCATAATTGATTTGGGACTTGAAACAGATAGCTGTCATGAGCTTTAGTTGATTTTCATTCACCAAGTAGTGGCCAGAGCTCTTGCAGCATATGTATTTCCCAATAATATCAGCCAAAAATTCATACTTCTGGGGAAACTCTTTCTTCTTATAGCCCTTGATGCCATCAAACTTCTTATAGTGCATCCTCTTCAGACCTTCATGAAAATCGATGTGGCCTAGAGATGGAAGACCCTTTGGTTTAAACCCTAGGGCTAGGATTATATCTTCAGCTCCGAGCCGAATTTGCACACCCTTGACCTTTGAGGTGATGACATCATTTTTGAAGACCCCATTGCAGTAGAACTCTTTCACCAGCTTTGGGTAAATCCTTGTGCAGGTGCTCAGAGCTTCTTCAAGACCAGCCCTCTTCAAAAGGGACAAAATTTTGTGGAACTGTGGATCAGCTGTTTTAAATTCATCGAAGCATAGTTGGTACCCAGATATAACATTTGAAGCAGCCATTAATTATTGTGATTTTTCTGAGACGAACAAAGATTAGCTTAGCTTTCTGAAACTTAGGGTTTCTTTTGAGAAAGAGAGAGATGAACTTTTGAAATTCAAAGGTGAACTGACAAAAGACATTTCAAAAAGTATTTGTAACTTCCCTCCTCACTATCTGCAGAGTGGGGCATGTGTCGAGCTCTGTAGGGCTCCATGATTTAAGTTGTGTGAAAAGTACTGATCTGCCCTTAGATACCCTTGAGCTTGTGTATTCTTTCGGATGACTACGATTGTCGAGGACTACTCCACGATTGTTGAGTTCATTGCTAAACCTGCTCCACAACCGTTGTCTTTACGATTTCTTGTGATGCATCCTGAATCAGCATCCCTTCTAGGTTAAGGTTGGTCAAGAAGGGCCAACCTCTTAGTCTAAAACTAAGGGTCAGGTTTGTCCCTGAGGCGCTTATCAGGAGGGCTGCTTAGACTCGATAGCAAGGCTGTCATCACAGTGGGCTTCTCTGTCATACCGAGACTACTCCACGATTGTGGTTTCTCTTAGTCATCTCCACGATTTTGACATAGCCTTTTTGTCTTCATGGTTAGCACCAACTAGAGCATAGAATTTAGGTTATAGATTTAACATACCTAACTCACTTATTAGTTTATTAAATCTGGATTCATCTAAGGGTTTGTAAAGACATCAGCAAGTTGATTTTCAGTAGGGATGTATTGTAAAGATATAGTTCTATTTTGAATATGATCCCTAATAAAATGATATCTTATTTCTATATACTTAGTCCTTGAATGCATGATAGGATTATGTGTTATTACTATGGCACTTGTGTTATCATAGTGAACATGTATAGATTTGAAATCAAACCCATAGTCTGCTAGCTGGTTCTTCATCCATAGGATTTGAGCACAGCAAATGCCTGCAGCAATATATTTAGCTTCAGCTGTTGAAGTTGATACTGAATTTTTCTTTTTGCTAAACCAGGACACAAATCTATTTCCTAGCAGTTGACAAGTGCCAATGGTACTTTTTCTATCAATTTTGCAGCCTGCAAAATCAGCATCTGAATATCCTGTCAGTTCAAAGGAGGAATCCTTGGTATACCAAAGTCCCAAGTGAGGTGTGCCTTTGAGATACCTGGAAATTCTTTTTATAGCAGTTAAGTGTGATTCCTTAGGATTAGCTTAAAATCTAGCATATATGCATGTAACAAACATGATATCTGGTCTACTAGCAGTTAAGTACAGAAGAGAGCCTATCATTCCTCTATATTGAGTAATGTCAATACATTTACCTTTCTCATCTTTGTCAAGCTTAGTTACTGGAGCAATTGGTGTTTTCATGAGAGAGGCTGATTCCATGCTATACTTCTTAAGTAAGTCTTTGATGTACTTGGCTTGGTTAATGAAGATACCTTCATCAGTCTGATTCACTTGCAGTCCAAGGAAGAAATTTAGCTCACCCATCATGCTCATTTTGAACTTGCTCTGCATAAGCTCGACAAATCTCTTGCATAGATTTTCATCAGTAGAACCAAAGATAATATCATCTACATATATTTGAACTAGTAAAATTTTATCTTTGTTCTTCTTAAGAAATAATGTGGTATCTACTTTCCCTCTAGTGAATCCTTTTTCAATAAGAAAGTTTGTTAGTGTTTCATAACATGCTCTAGGTGCTTGTTTAAGTCCATATAAGGCTTTGTCTAATCTATAGACATAATTAGAGAGAGTTGGATTGATGAAACCTGGAGGTTGCTCCACATATACTTCTTCTTGAAGTTCACCATTCAGAAATGCACTCTTGACATCCATCTGGAAGACTTTGAACTTCATGTAGGTAGCAAAGGCAAGGAATATCCTGATAGCCTCTAGTCTGGCCACTGGTGCGAAGGTTTCATCGTAGTCGATGCCTTCTTCTTGTGAATAACCTTTGGCCACTAGTGTTGCCTTATTCCTTGTGATCACCCCATCTTTAACCATTTTGTTTTTGAAGACCCATTTGGTGCCAATGACTGGGTGATTCCTTGGTCTAGGAACTAATATCCAGACTTTGCTTCTTTTAAACTGATTTAGTTCCTCTTGCATAGCTTCTATCCAACTCGAATCTTCCATTGCATCTTCTATCTTCTTGGGTTCCATTTGGGATAGAAAGCTCAGATAGAAACACTTATTTTGGGTGGCAGATCTTGTCTTGATTCTTGCATTTGGATCTCCAATAATCTGATCTTGAGTGTGATATCTTGCCCATCTGTTCCCTGTTGGAACATCAGTTCTGGTTCCTTCTTGTCTAAATTCTTCAGTGATCAACTTCTGTCTCTTGTTGCAGAGGTTCGTCATCTAGTGTAGCTCTCTCCACGATCTCTTCTTCAGGCTCGACGATTCCATCTTCTGGGGCTGTGATCGTGGTGTTGGGATTTACCACCTCATTCGTGGTGTCTGGATCGTCGATCGTAGTGCCGTGTGGTACAGGTTTGTCTGAGTCTGTTTCATCAAAGATGATGTGAATCGAGACTTCAACACTTAGCGTCTTCTTGTTGAACACTCTATAGGCCTTGCTGTCTGTGGCATATCCAATAAAGATTCTTTCGTTTAACTTGGGTTAGAACTTAGTCATATATTATTTTCCATTATTGAGAATGTAGCATGCACATCCGAACACATGGAAAAAACTTACGTTGGGCTTTCTTCCTCTCCATAGCTCATAGGGAGTCTTCTTCAGTGTAGAGTGAACAAGAGACCTGTTCTGAGTGAAGCACGCAGTGTTGATGGCTTCTGCCCAGAAGTATTCAGGCAGACGAGCTGCTGCTAGTAGAGGTCTTTCTTCTTCGATCAATGTTCTGTTCTTTCTTTCAGCTACTCTGTTTTGCTGTGGAGTTCGTGGAGCTGAGAAGTTGTGACTGATGCAGTTGTCTGCACATAACTGATCCATCTTCAGAAAAGTCGAACTCTCTTCCATGATCACTTCTTATGTCCTTGATCTTTTCACCTTTTTCGTTCATCACCAGCTTAAACATCTTGATCAGTTGGGAGCTTGTTTCATCTTTAGAATTTAGAAAGAACACCCATGTGAATCTGGTGTAGTCATCTACTACGACCAGTGAGTATCTCTTCCCTCTAAGGCTTACAGTCGGAATTGGCCCAAAAAGATCCATGTGAAGTAACTGTAGGGGCTTATCAATTGAGTTAACTGCTTTACCTTTGAATGAGTTCCTTATTTGCTTTCCAAGCTGACAGACAATGCATGGCCTTTCTTTGACGAAGCTGAGCTTGGGTAGGTCTGCTACTAGATCTTTGGAGGCCAGTTTTGATATACTTTTAAAGTTGAGATGAGACAACCTTCTATGCCATAGCTAACTCATTTCTTAAGAGGCTTTAGCAAGAAAGCAGAATGTATCATCAGAACTCTGTTAAGCAAGATTAACAATGTAGACGTTTTCTTCTCTTATTTCGGTCATCTTTATAGAAGAGGTCTTCAGATCTCTAACTTGACACTGATTGTCGAGGAAAGTGACTTGATGGCCCTTGTTGCAAAGTTGGCTAATGCTTTGAAGATTATGCTTTAGTCCTTCCACATAGGCAACTTTGCTGAAGGACACTGCACCATTTCCAGCTGAGCTATATCCTCTTGTCTTGCCAGAGCTGTTGTCTCCAAAGATGACTGTTGGACCCTTCTTCTCTGTGAAGTTAGATAGGAGGGCTTTGTTCCAAGTCATATGCCTTGAGCATCCACTGTCCAGATACCATGCTGTGATCGTGGAGCTTGGTTCCTGCAGTAAGGTTAAGCTTTCATTTTGGTACCCATACTTGCATGGGTCCTACTTTGTTAGTTCCATTGAGAATCTTGATTTGCTTGATTTTGGGTCTATCATGTAGAAGATTATGATAGCATACTGTAGCCTTATGACCATATCTATCACATACAAAGCATCTAACATGATGTATGCTTGTGTGTGTGTGTGGATTCTTTCTCCATTTGGACTTGTGTGGATACTTGGTGGCCTTTTCCTATATTGGTTCTTCTTTTTCCATGCAGCCTTGTGATTTAGAGCTTGTGATGAGTGAATCTCAACTCCACGATTCCTTCCTGGTTGGTTCGTGGAGCCGGATTTACTTGACTCCACGACCCTTCGAGGTTGGAGAATAGTGACTGAGTTACTCTTCACCTTTATAAATCCTAGGCCAGCAAGAGATCCGTTATGTCTTGGGACATAACCTGTATCAAAAGAGCAAGGATGCATTGGTTCTTCCTTTTTTGTGGATTTCACAAATGTAATGCCTCTATTAAAAATTGAAGCACTACTAATGTTAGTTTCCTTGAGCTTTTCCACACATGGTTATGAGGTAGATTCCCCAAAGCCTAAACCTATTCTGTCAGATTCACTTCTCTGACTGGAGATCAGGGAATCCATGGATGAAGAAGACCTATTTCACATTGAGATTGTCTTTTCTAGCTCCTTAATCTTAGAGGTTAGATTTAACTCTCTTTGTGTGATGCTTTCATTGGTCTGTCTTAAGAGTTTATTCTCAGCCTCAAGTTTAGAGAGAGAGGTAGTACTTAGTAGAGCTATCTCCAGTTCTACTTGAACTTTCTCTTTCTCTTTTTGAAGAAGAGAATAATCTTTAGACAGAACTCTGAACCATTTCATGTATTGATGCAGATTAGATGTTATGCCATGTAGTGCAGTTCTTAGATCATCAATGTCTACATTAGGAGAGTTTAAGTCAAATACCTCATCGATACTTACTTCATGATGGTCAGTGCTCTTCTTGTCTTTTGCATCTTTGGCCATTAGACACAGATTGACTGCTTATGGCTCTTCATTATCTCCTGACTCAGGGTTTGTGTCGTTGTCTGAGTCACTCCACGATCCTCCGGCTACAAGACCTTTGTCTTTCTTCTGAAGCTTTTTATAGCCTTTGAACTCCTTCTTTGGATTTATTTTCCTCTTCAGCTCCTCTCTAAGAGGTTTGTTGCAGTTTGCAATGAAATGGTTAGGATTCTTGCAGTTGTAGCATAAGTCATTGATCTGCTCCTGACTGCTGTTGTTGTTGAATCTCTTAGGTCTGATGCTTTTGCCTTTGCACATGAACCTTTTGAGTCTTCTAACCAGCAATACAATGTTCTCGTCATCATATTCCTCATAGTCAGATTCATTTTCATCATGAGCTTTGGAGGTGGCTTCTGTTTCCTTGAGAGCAACTCCTTTATCCTTCTTTCTTCCTTCAAATAGAGTCTCTGCACGTTGGGTAAGCTCCAGTTCGTAGGTAAGATGGTTGCCATAAAGTTGTTGAACTGTCATCTCATGAAGGTTTGATTCTCTGATTGCAGTGGTTTTGGCGTCCCACTTGCTTGGTAAAGACCTCATGAACTTGATGATAAGATCTATGCTTGGATAGATCTTTCCAAAAGCTAGAAGAGAGTTGAGCAGCATGTTGAATCTTTTGTAGGTAGAAGTGACGTTTTCTCCTGGAACATGGGCAAACATCTCATACTGTTGAGTCAGAAGGGATTGCTTGTTTTCTCTGACTTCTTCTGTTCCTTCGTGCATGATGAGCAGTGCTTCCCAGACTTCTTTGGCAGTCTTGTTGTTGACTACGTTTTTGAACAGATCATCTTCTAAAGACTGGAAAAAAATGTTCTTGGCCTTTTTGTCTAGTTGGACATTCTTCTTCTCGTTGTCAGTCCATTCTGATTTGATCTTGATCTGGATTCTATTTGGATCTTCTGGAGTTGGTGCAAGCTTTGTTGGAACGTAGGGCCCATTCAAAATGGTTTCAAACAGATCTTCATCTATTGAATCCACGTAGGCTTGCATATGAACTTTCCAGTTGGTTAATTTATGTTTGTTGCACATTGGTGGCTTGCTACCTCCACCGGTCTTGGACTCGCTTATCTGATGTGCCATCAGATCTACTCAAGCTTTGTAGCCTAGTTGAGAGAACCTACTTTGATACCAATTATTAGTTCCCAGAAGCACAATAGTTATCTAGAAAGGGGGTTAAATAGATATTTTAAAACTTTTTCCTTTTTAAAATACTTATCAGGTTTGTTAAAAAATTAACCACAGCGGAATATATGATTTGTTTGGTCCCCTTAAGATAAACCAAGTTTAGAGGTGATAAGCAGTTATAGCAGTTTATAACAGATATAGAAGTTATAGCAGATATCAGACACAGTGATTTTAAGTGGTTCAGAGCACACAAGGCTCCTAGTCCACTCTTCTACTCCACGAGTAGGAAATCCACTAAGGATATCTTTACAAACTTTGAATCACTTAGATTCCTTCAAGACCAGCAGTCTTGGAACTTCTTAGTTCACTTAGAACTCTTCAAGTCCAGCAGACTTGGAATACACTTGATTGAGAGTTGAGTTCTTGGGTTGTGCTACTCAGTTGTCGTTAAGCATATGTTCGAAAGAACTGAGTAGCTGAGCAAGCTTTTCTTCTGATCGTAGAGTTTGGACGTTGAGTGTTCTTGAGCTTTTTCGTTCTTGCTTGCTTGAATCTGTATCTATGTCTGATTTTCTTATGAAGGAGCATTTGAAATGTTTCCGTTGAAGGCATCCGTTAGAGCATTAAATGCTTCAGACGTTTCTGAGCATTGATGTTAACTTCCTGCAAATCTGTTGTTCTGTCGTCTGGCCCACTAACACAGCAGACTTCTTTTTCACCTAACACCTGAAAAGGTGTTTTCAGCAGGCATGCAGTCCTTTCCTTAGCTTCTTCAATAAGCTTCTTTGATACATACTAAGGATGAATGTTGGATCTTTGGGACTCCCAAAATGTCTGTGACACCCCCAAATCCGGGTACTTCAATTCCACGGGATTTGGTGTTCACTGTACAAATATCATCTATCTATCTACCCATAATAAATGCAAACCATGCAATAGATAAAAATAAATCCTCCCCTTATGGGGTTACAACATCTGAATAATAAATACAATCCCAGGTCATACTAACCTTAAACATCTGTGCGGAACATAAACAAATAAATAAGTCTTACACAAGTTTAACATAAGTCTGAAACATAAACATATAAAAATAAACAACAAGTCTTCATCACTTGTTGACCTTGCCCTTGCCTTTGCTAGTAGAAGGCTCGTCAGACCTTTCGTTCTTAACTGCAATATTATTATTACGCAAGAGTGAGCACAATTGCCCACAAGTATAATAATACAACAACAATATAATAACATGCGAGTGAATCAAAGACATCTGAATAAAGAAACTCAACTTTTGACTCAAGAATGAATAACAGGAATCAAAAGAACGTCTGAGGGTCATAAGACCTTGAACTATGTCCTAGGTTGTAAAGTTTTTATGTTTTAAACCTTTAACAGTCATAAGACTATGGACTCTACTTCTCGTACTTAGGGGGATAAGCCCTTAGTACCATACTGTGCACAATATCTCAACGCTAAAGCGTAAATAATCCCCTTTTACAGAGTTGTTCATCTCAGTTTTGACATCAGAGTCCGCACCAAAAGAAGTTTGGTTTGGATAAGCTCAATAAGTATTCTAGAATTTAGAATGTTCATCAACTATTGACTAGTCGAATCAATAAGGGTTCACTAGTCCTATAAGGTTCAAGAATAACATCGATATTCAACTTGAATAATAAATCTCAAGAGTATACAATCGAATAAGTATTGTATAACTGAATCATGCTTTTAAAAGAGTTACAATATCTAATATAAATTTTAAACTGGAACAATTAAGAACACGAGCTTACTCGATATAGAAGCACAAGTCTAAGACTTAATAAATAAATAAATTAGAATTTAGGGAACTTGCTAAATCAATAAGTTAGGGATAGGATACTTGCCTCTTGCACAAGCTACAAATATAATTACAATGCACTTCCTCAACGTCCTACACATTACATTATGTATACGACATCGATTAGTTTTCATAACTACCATGTTTAACTGTTGAACTATTCACTTAAGTTCGACTTATAACTTGGTTTATAATATTACTCAATGGCTAACCACATAACATGAATGTAAACTCACAACATGCATATCACACATGTATAGCCCTTTAAACAATCATAATCAAGTTTTACAATTACGATATTCAAGTTCGCAATTAGTTCGTTAACTTGAACCTTCACATTAACTTATACATGTCAATAACTTAGTTTATTAATCATGAACTTCAAATCATATAATATTCATGTATGTAACTTAGAACAACATCTTTTATTATCTAGAGCACTACACTTGTGTGCGTGCATGTCTGAAACCCTCCGATTGCCTCCGAATACGCATCAGTCACAAAGATGGCCATTTTTACCCATTTTGACGATTTCAAATTGAAAAACTTAAAAAATAAAAATTGTAGGTCTACTCGTTATCTTTCCGAATCATCTTGAACCGCCTTAATCGGAGTTTGTATGGAAAAGTTATGCTTATTTTACTACAGGAGGTCAAAACAGTCTCGAAAACTAAAAAAAGCTCTCGGACAGCCCCTATACTAGCTGGGGCGGGTCTTTATGCCCATGAACACCTGCTGGGCCCTCCCCTGCTGGTGCACTCCCTAGTTCGTGATTTTGACAGTTCGTTGGCCCAATTACTCTAATTAAATGCAAATTAAACTCACACAACGATTTTTATGAAGTACGAACTTCATAGAAACATCATACAATGTTACTAACATGTTTTTAACATCTTAAATCATGCAATTACTCTAATCAAATCATTAAATTTTACAGTTCTTGGTGTTCTTGAAGGTTTTGAAGGAAAACATGAAATTTGACATCACGGATTCGTTATAACTCCGAATCCATCCGTTCAAAGTTTGTTTTCTTTGTTTTAACATGTATTATCATAATCTACTATCAAATTTAAGTTAAACAAATCATTCATGACATAAAATTTGTACGTAAGGGCCATATGGGCCATATATAGAACTTCTATACTCTGTAACTTTCGAAAACCCAATTGAAACAAAATTCTATGGTGTTATTACTGAAAGTTATGCATATATGGCATATAATATGATATTAACAATTAGTAACACCTATAAGGTCATATGATTAACAATCATCGACATAAAATATTTAATTTGCACGTAAGGCCATATATATAACTTTTCTACTCTGTGACTTTTGAATTCCAAATTAAAGCATACCTTCATGGATTCGATTGTTTTAAACATACATATGTTATAGAAAGTATGTTATGAACATCAATTAACACATATATGATCATAACTCAAGTAATTAACACCAATTTTATTCACAGAGAACTCAAGTTGGCTTTTTCATGGAAGAAATATATATATACGTAAATATAAAGGTTGAATCAAGAGGTTACCCTTGCTAACTCTGTGAATATGATGTACTTTAATTCTTCAATTTCTTTCTACTCTCTCTCAATTCTCTCCTTTTCTCTCTGTATTCTTCCTCACTACTTTTCAAAGGACTGATAATAGTAATATATAATATAATACGTATAACATATATAGTGGGTGAGTGGTCATCCGTTACTCCCTTAATGGGTTAACTGGCTCCAACTCCCCTTAGGTCCTTATTTGGCTAGCTCATTCCTTCCCCCTTTCTATTTATTTTAATTATAGCTTTATAATATAGTTTTAATATCACACCCAATTTAATTAAATAATGTTATTTAAATTAAATAAAAAAAATGGCATAAATTCACATTAAATCACATAGTCCCATAATTAAAATTCTCATTTATTAATTATATCAAACCATTAAATCTCTAATTAATTATTAAATTAATTAGAACACATTATGGTTATTATATATTAATCAAATAAGCTCAATTAAATGCATTATTGAATATAAAAATTTCTCCACATTAATTTAATCAATGCAACACATATAATTAAATTAATCTACCACAAATTCATCAATTAATTAGTTAATTCAATAATTAAATCATCGAAAAATATTTATTTAATTCAACAAATATTCAAATTAAATTATAAAATCTCATTCGTCACAATGTCAACGTCTATAATCCATTCTTCATTTGTAATACTTCTTCCTTCATTAGATAGATGATTCTGATGCTGACTGGAGAGACACCACGATCATTGTCTTTGTACCATGATCGTTGTGTCTTGTCGTGCTCGTGCTTGATTCAGCCTTGATCGTAGAGAATACTACGATTTCTCTTAAGCTCTGATAGACTACGATCTCTACTTGCTTGTTTTGCAGACTCCACGATTCCGAGAGCTGACTGCGATTCTTAACTTGGCTCGGCAAACGCTCGGACTATCTTCAGGATTTTGAATATGGCTTCCAAGACAGACTACGATCTGAAGCAACTTCTTCGATACTTCACGATTTTGCCTTGGCTTCTGCAAACTTCTGGCTAGCTCGATAGACTACAAATCTGTTGACACCTAGCAATATAGATCAACTTAACAGCGTTGATCTTCCTTCTATACATTCATTTACAGAATGATATACATTAAGCACAGATCAACCTAATAATTTTGATCTATCATCTAAGTCCTTGTATATGTATTCTTTGAAGGACTTTACGTATAAACGTATATATTTACTTTCACTATCAAATTTGAATATGCAATTCCCAACAATACCATCAAACAATGACACAAAGTTAAAGTTATCCGAGTATTAAGACGGATCTTCCTCCTTCGGATTAGTCTCCTCTAGAATCACTACAGGTACCTCTGCTAGTGACATCGGTACTATCTCCACCATATTAACAGACTCTTCACTTATTTCTTGAACCCCATGTATTTCATTATACATGTCCATAATTCCTGCTATCTACAATAAGACACAATAACTTGGTTAGTACACAATCAAAAATTATAAACATATATCACATTTAATATGTTTAAGGTTACTTTCTTCTTTAAAACTCTACTCGAGTTTGTTTACTTCTAACTTCTACTTCTCTTCTCAAGGTTATAGCCAAAGGTTTTTCCCCTTAAGTTTTATAACCTAAAGTTTTGATACCAACCTGTGACGCCCCAAAATCTGGGTACCTTCAAACCTTGGATAAGGTACTACACGGTACTACAATCTACTCATACATTCCATGAAAGACTTCAATAACATGCATGAGTTTAGTAAGTATTACATTCTATTAATCCCTTCCCAGGTTCTTTGTAACCATTACATTTATTCTGTGTCATAATATCAGTTATTACAATACTAAAACTATGCTATTACAAGGATCACTATTTATCCATCTTGGACTTTCCCTTGTCTTTACCGGATCCTTCGGTCCGTTCGCTCTTAGCTGAAATCATTTAGTTTTAAGCAAGAATGAGCATAAATAGCTCAGCAATTTTAACAACATATCTTGAAACCACAA
The DNA here is from genome assembly GCA_020205555.1 of Panax stipuleanatus. Lineage (NCBI taxonomy): Eukaryota > Viridiplantae > Streptophyta > Magnoliopsida > Apiales > Araliaceae > Panax > Panax stipuleanatus. Next base: position 95,120,966 of record CM035120.1, read on the forward strand.
AATTAAGAATCATATAACTTTGTCTTCAATGACTGTACAATTGTTATGAAGTACTTAAGAATAATCAAAATAACATTTTGATTCCTTTAAAACCATTCCCAAGGACTTATAGCCTCTTTGAAATCTGTGTTGGTCAATGACCACGAACCATCATTTAGTTCTCATTCATAAAAAGAACAACCCAGCACTGAGACTGTAAGTTCGGTATTGCTTACGAGCACATCCAGGTGATTAGCCTATTGTACTCTGTTGATCAACACTCATACATTAAACGTTTTTACGTTTAATTGGTGGCAACCTCACGTGCCTGTCGAATTAACGACGTAAAAACATTTGTTTATTCACACTCAGGCTTACCTGAGAATCTGTACCAAGCAATTGGCATAGGATAACAACATCATAATTATTTTGGAAAGATTTGAAAACAAACTAAAATACTCTAAGTCTCAGTCTAGCCGAATCAAATTGCATCGACTATTCAATAACAGTTTATACATAAGAAATCATGCATAATGACAGCTTGTCCAACACAAGGTATAGACAAGAGTTTAGAAAACTTACCTTTGCGTCTTTAAACCTTTATGTTTACTCTACTCAGTCTTTACAACTTCTACAAAGCATAAACACATAGCATACCAATGAGAATTCACAATTGATATACAATGTATACTCTATTTCTCCTTCTTGTATAACTTAACCGAATTATTAAACTAATAACATTCATTCAAGTTATTTAACGTTTATTACGACTTATTAACATCTATATGTCATAAACCGACTCCTGTTGATCATCATTAAGCATAATGACAGAAAAAACCCTAACCGGTTCATTACGTTAATCACATTCCCATCGAATTCCCATTATCGGTCCCCGTATAGAATTTACATGAGTTTTAACTTCATTCGATGTCATTCATGCATCACGCACCTCTATTACATGTTATATAACCTTAAGGCACGCTCACAACTCGATTACGATTCATAGTTCACATTATCAGATTTTGAGTTTCAAATTTAAATACGTTTTATCAACGTTTAATTCATAAAACCAATCTTAAACATGTTGTTTAAGAGATTTCTCTTCATGAATATTAACCATATAGTTGCCCCATAATTACCATGTAGAAAGCTAGGTTAAGAAATCTTCACGTCGAAATTTTTTCCCTTAAGGGCGCTGCAGCGCTAACAAAAGGCTTAAAGCCGACGCCGCAACGCTGCCTCGCAGTGTCTGAGTCATGCCTCGGCGCTTCAGTGCTAGGTACAAGGGTCTGGGCAGCGCTGTAGTGGCAGCCCCTAGATTCTGAAAATTTTGAATTTCCACAAGTTTGTATACAACTCAGAATTGGCTCGTTCCAAAGCCAATAGCTCATAAATTCTATGTTCTATCATTTCATCAAGTAGGAATTCATTTCTGAATCCGTCGGTGAGAATTTAGCTGATTAGTCCATTTATACGCATTTGTTAAACGTTTGTGAACGTTCGATGCTCAATTCTTCGTTTTAAGTTTGAATTGGTTCGTTCTTGCTCTCGCAAGTCTTATTTACCTAATTACACTTTACGCCATAGAAAACCATCATTTTCAAATCAAAAGGCGATTTTTGACTTCTATTCAGGGAAAATTTACAGTTTCGACATTTAACGTCTAATCACGTAGCTTTCGCTGAATCTTCGTTATTCAATATTTTTACTTCAAACCAAATGGAATCAATCCATTGGTTGTTCTTTAATGATTCTAACCATTGTAAACATTCATGTTTTAATGGTTTCTCATGCTTATCATAAAAATTCTCAAAAATTTGATAAGTTCTTCATTAGTTCCTTAATCACTTAATATGATTTAATTACTCATGGCTTATTAGTGTTCTTAATTCACCATTTAGCCAACCTTATGACTTCTTATTAATCATGCACCACCAATTCACTTCTCTATCAAATCTATATTAAAAGACAAATGATTTTACACAATTTTCTTATCATTATGCCATTGTTAGTTCTTAGATGCTTGAGTATGGAGACTTAATGATCTTCTTGGCTCCTTAGTTTACTTCATTTTCTTATCAAGGAATGAACTAGCTTCTCTTCTCTCTCTCTCTTTCAATATGTTGGTGAATTTGATCAACCAACAAAATGAACAAGGAACTCTTCTATTTATAGAAATGCAAGGCTTAGGGTAGTTTGGTCATTAGGACCAAACCTTCTCTTGCTTATGTCTTACCCATGTGCCAACATGTGCTAGCATATGCACCCCTCATGGCCTCCTTGCCCCCACATATCCCCCATGTCCGCTCATGTGCTCATGGGTTGCCCCATGGGTTTAACCCATCGGTTCGATCCACGGGTTAAGTTATTAATTTTAATTCAATTTGAATGTATTTACTTCGTATAAAATTCGTATTATACGTCATACTAATTTTCGTATCCTTTTTATATTTTACTCATACAATATTTCGTATTATACTCGTATTCATTCCGTATAATAATAATTTATTATTATACTTAATCTTAATTATCATTAGGTTTCACTTTTCCTAACCCTTAGGGTTTAAGTCCTTACGCGAAAACTTCGCGAGCCATAAATGTAATATAATTACATATTCCATCTCGTCTTAAAATCCTATCATTATGCATTTCTTGAAAATTCAAAAATAGTTCTCGAGCAGAAACGGATGAATAATAATTTTCTTTTGAGAAAACTTTTCTCGGCTAACTTAACTTTTCACGATCTATTACCGTCAAATCTTTTGATAGAATGTCATTCCGACATTCCGATCTCCTAGAAAGACTTAAGATTCTCAAACCCTAACCCTTAGGGTTTCATATGTGAATAGTGCCTATTTCGTCTTTTTCTCAAAAATATTTTTATTCTCGAAAATCTTTTATTTTCGTCTTATAAATTCACATCAATTATTTCTAGCACGTAGCCAGAATCTTAACCATTTCTACATTCTCTAGGTCATAGAACGACCTTCGATTAGCTTACTTAGTTTAATAAACAAATAATCAAATTTTATTCAATAAATCAAATAAAATTCATTTACATAAATGTTCGATTTCCTTGGGCGTTACAATTAGTGAATCCGAATAGATTGGTACATACGTTAGTCGCTCATTGGATGAGGATGATCGATCTTATGATCATTTGTGTGGAGACACTAAAGCAAGTATGTAGGTGCTTATTGGAGAATAAGTTCACAGAACGTGGTTCGCTAAGGAATACCTAATGGAGTTTTACTTGCTTGTCAATAGGAATTCCTGTAGTGATAGTAGTACAAGTGGTCCTTAGACTTGAGATCATCATAATATCTTGTGTATGATAAGTTATATTTTGACATGTCCCTTAAGACGCTTAGGGCATATCAAAGGGTATGTTTGGGTGTAATAAGTTATATATGGAGATAATAAATGATCAATAAAGAATCTACCACTTCTAGTAAAAAAAGAGATATGTCTTATGTGATTCGATAAATGATAACCCATGAATCATTGGCCAAGGTGGAATGAAATTTGAAAGGAGTTTCTAATTTGCATTATTTGATGTTGTGCATTTTAGAATCAAAATACATATAATTTAATAAAATAAGACTTGACAATAATTCTATGTCTTATATTTAATTAGGACATTGTATGTTGGAAGGATTGAATTGTACGGTAACTATTTACTCAAAGATTCTTTTATGATTAATGTTGAAATCTATATTATCTGGAATGTTGTTAATCGCTAAGGAGGCTTATCCTTATTGTAGAATAAATATTATTTATTTAAAAGAATTATTAGTTTAATTTATTTATTTAAATAAGATTAAAATTATTCTAATTGATTTATTCACAACCGGTTTAATATGGAGAACCTAAAGGGTCACACCATAAAAGGAAGAATATTTATTAAAGAAGTAAATGACATAATCGTAATAATAAGTTAAGTATATTTAATTTAATCTATCGTGATAGAATAAATTAAATAGCTTAATATTTATTATTTAATATTTTAGAAATATTAAATATAAATTAATAAGAGGAGTCTTATTATTATTATTACAATTATTATTATTATTATTTAATTTCTAAAGGAGTTTGGAAATTAATTAATAAGATACTCTTATATATATATATATATATATATATATATATATATATATATATATATATATATTCCTAATAAGATTAGGAGGCTAATTAATTAAAGAGTTTAATTAATTTTTCCCAATAGGATTGAGAAGTCTAATTAATTAAAGGATTTTAATTAATTAATAATAAATTCTAATCCTAAATTGTTTAGGAGGGTTGTCTACATCTATAAATAAGAGGAGTCTTATTTTGATTTGGGGTTAATGATCTTTTCAAGAGTTGGGAGAGTACACATTTTCTATAGAGATAGAAACTAGGGTTTAGCCAAACACCTTTCTTCTTGAATTCTTATTCTTTCTTGGTGGATCACCTCTAGAGGCCAAATACTTAGGTGGCTAACATTGATCAAAGGAAGGAATCAACCTAGTGGATTCAAGTTGAACACGAAAAGGAATTGGAGTTGAACTCGTACCTGAGGAAGCTAGTTTCTACGAGGGTATGAATCTAATCTCCATCTATTTTGTTTTAATTAATAACTATATATGCATAAAGGATGATCCGGACATATGGTTTGTAAAATTTTAAAACTCTGATTTACCATGCTTCCGCTTATTTTATGCAATTTGATTGCGTTCACGAATCTTACAAACCTAATATAACTTATATGTATATGTAATCCCCCATAATCTTCATCTTCTCTCTCTTAATCTTGTAAATCTAAACAAATTCAAAGGCTAGGCCAATTTAGGGAACAAGATAGGTGGGTTGGTGACCTACTTTGAAGAAAAAAAATTTAACATGTGCCATAAACTCCCTCCTTTGGCCTAGTGAATCCCCCTCCTTTACCCCCATTTTTGATTTATTTTAATTGCTAAATTTGGGTAAATTAGCTTCTAGAATTTCCAATTTAATTTGGGCCAAAGCTTTGGTTATCCATTAGTTTATTTGGGCTCTCTAATTAAATTATTTGGGCCATGTATGTGACACCCCCAAATTCGAGTTCTCTAACCTCGAGTTAGGTGCTCACGATACATCATCATCATAAGCATTCTATAAACTATTGCGGAATAATAAACATACATTTTTCATTACAATAAAGTATTATATCAATATCCCAAGGTCTATTAACTTTAACTTAAACATACCTTACTTAAGTTTACACATAGCAACACAAAAGGTTTACAATATCATTAAACATAGTGTAACATGTTACATAAACTTTCACACTAGCAATTCCTGAATCTTTCCGTTGACTTTGTCCTTCTTGGATGTGACGCCCCCAAATCCGGGTCCTTAGAACCTCGGACCTGGTACGTTACGGTACTTTATCTTCATACATATTCTATAAACTAATGCGGAATATATAAATATAAATTGTTTATTTTACGTGATTCTATAACATTTTCCAAGGTCTATTAACCTTAACCGAATACATACCTTAAGTACTAAAAAGGTTTATAACATCATTTGTATATGATAACTAAATAGTTATGAATACGTAATAATCTACTCTTTGGAATTTGCCTTTGCCTCTGTCTTTCTTCGAGCCTTCGTCTTAATCTAAAATTTGGTTATCATGATATAACAAGGGTGAGCAACTAATTTACTCAGCAAGTTTAAATACAACAAGGATATATCATGATTGAAAGAAAGAATAAGCTTTCGAATTGTCAACAATATAATAATTGTGAAAGAGCATAAATCAGAATTTCAATAAATGAATGACTGAACCAATAATGTTTAATGTCAACAAAGACCATGAATAACTTTAACTGAACCTTAGGGTAATGAAGGTGATCAGCCTTTCATACCTGATGAACATATGCAACATGCACTAAGTACGAATCAATAATCAGTATGGATGTGAATAATCAACAATAATTGTTCACTAACATACTTTGAAAATATAACTCAAGTTTGAGTTAAGAAAAACTTGCATGTACCGTCGATTACTGTTATGCAATCTAATTTAATCTCTTTATTGAAAAGACCTATCATTATAAGATTGATCTTTCAATTAGTATAACATACTTTATCTCACAATACCATCACTTTATAAGTAAACTATCTAACATTTAACCACATAGTCAAATATTAGATAATACCTTAACACCATACGTATTCAAAATCTCTAAACCTAACACACATCGATTCTCTAATAGTATTCAGTACAGTATGCTGAGTGGTTTCCCACAAACAACCAACAAACTAGTTTTTCGTCTCGTCTACATTGTATTTCACAGCGAGTTAGATCGGTAGCTAGTTCGTATATACCTCCGCTCCCTGAAGGAATTGTTTAGCCAGATACTATACATCAACCATTAAAGAGTACGACTGTACCAATACTTTATCATATAGCTTGTGAATTAACACTTAATCTTTCATATTATAAGTTCTTCTTTATAATCCATTAAGCTGAATATATAATCCAGCAACCTAAATTCAAACAATCCTACAATCCAGCAACCTGGATTCAAACTGAACTATAATCCAACAACCTGGATTCAAACTGAATTATAATCCAGCAACCTGGACTCAAACAATCCTACAACCCAGAAAACTAGATTCAAATTCAGCATACCGGATTCACTAATTCAGCAAGATGAATACAAGCTAACATAATTAATTTAGCAAGCCGAATACACCAATTCAGCAAGCCGAATTCAAACTGTATTCCCTTTTTAACATATTAAATTTCTAATTCATCATATAATTCAATATAGTCTATTGAATGTCTAACTCAATAACTTAACTCCTCTTTTAAACTCTCAATTAATATTATTAATTATTTAATAATATTTTATTCAGTTACTAATTTATTTATTTAACAACCATACAAGGCCATAAACATAATATTTCATCATCAATAACCTAAACCCCTTTCAAAAATCTGCATATAGTATATCTAGGGTTCTCAAGCCATAAAATCATATTTTCTATATTTTTAACATTACATAATTAATTTAATTCATTTATTCATAACTAGATCATTTTCATGAAAAATACTAAATTATCTTATTATTTTTTTTTTGGCCACACATACATACATATATTTCATACACAAAAATAAATTTTCTGGAATTTTTTAATTTTCTTTAGTATTTTTCAAAAGTCCATTTTTAGTTCATAACTTAAGAAAATTAGCTATATCATGCTCAACTCCAAAAATTCTCAACTCTTGGAAGAATCTTAATTGTATTAACATGAACGTCCAGTTTAAATTTCGTGGCCATCGGAGTTATAGAACTCCAGTTATAGCAGTTTTTGTCAGAAAAATCCAAAATATTGAAAGGACCATAACTCGGTCGATTTAAGTCGGAATAAGCTCATCTTTGGATATGAGCTAATTTATATCATATATTTTCATTTCCCAAAAGGCCAAAATTTATTTTAATAATTAAGTTACCGAAACTTCCCTTGGAAAATTTGGGCAGATTATTTTTCGGCCTTTTTCAGATTTTTCCTACATTGCTAAAAATAGTCCACACAAAAATTTACAATAGTTTTTTCTAGTGATTACACTTTGATATGTTAGAAGACTCATAGATCTAACTCTAAAAATTACCACACTCAAAAATTCAAAATAGAATGAGAGATATGATTGTTTGAATTTCTTGTTTCGTTTTCTCAAAAATCTAATTTTCTAATCTTTGTGTTTTGTAAGAAAACTTCTATGATCTCTTGATTAATCAAACATTAAGTTTAATTCCTTGTCTAGTTTAATTAGTTTAAATTCATTCTTTTTACCACCCGTTTAAATAAGACTGAGATGATTATGTGCTAGTGCTTTGACGACCTTTTATCCGTTATTTCCTCGTGGGAATGATATCTGTACTTACACTTTATTACTTGTTGACCACATATACTTGCGCGATATATTGACCGATAAAATGGCCCACACTAAGCTAAACGATTTCTTCAATGAGCGGAGGTGTATATGAATTAGTAACCGATCTAACTCACTGTGAAAGATAGTGTAGATAAGACGGGAAGCTAGTTTGTTGGTTGTTTGTGGGAAACAACTCCACATACTATATTGAAACTGTTATAGACTTGATGTGTTCTAAGTGTAGGTGTTATGAGAAGAAGATAAGAATGTAAATTATCATAAAAGATAATCGTAAGGTTGTGACATTTCCATATGTCATTACAATTGAAGGAATTAAAGTAAAGTTGGTCACGTAAACTTAGATTACAAGAATGTGAACCATAAGAAGTAAAATAAAATTTAAACCAATGCGTAAGTCAAATATTTAACTAATTGGTATGTGTTATTCCTTATGTGATACATAGGAAATTTGATGAGCAGTTCAGCGTAAACCGTAAGTGGTAGCTGTGCGTAAGGAAAGTTTCCTAACTTCATTCATTTTTGTATGAATGTTAGTTTCTTAAACTTTCTCAGATGTTGAACTTGAGAAGTTTTACGTACTTATATGCAAATGTTTGATATTTGTATAAGGTGTTGGTATGTATGAGGCCTTGTGCCACAACTTTAACACTTCGGTGTTTCTATGAAATGAACTGTTCGGTGATTGAACTGTTCAATGTTAAGAAGTTCTGTTTATCCATGAACCGTTATTGTTAAGTCTGTGCTAAAGATTCTAGCCAGACACTATGTATATGAAAGAGTAGGAAAATGAAAGTATGACAAAGTAAATGTGATTAATGTTTTAAAATGATAGGAATTAGAACATATTCCTATTATTCGAGCTGCTTCATAACCATTGTTTGACTATTGAAGTCTTAAGAGAATTTTGATTTTTGAGTTGTTATTGTTCAACTGCTATGACTTGCTGACAATTGAATGCTCACACTTGCTTTAAATAAAAATATTTTCAGCGAACGATGTTAGAAGAACTAAAGGATCCCATAAAGATCAAGCTGACTGGTGTCCTGCTGAAGTACTGTTCATTTTATGAACAAGCGTGAAGATTCAAGCCAAGGCTTGTAATGTAGATTAGTTATTAAACTATATATTAATTTAATGAATTGTCATATAGATTTGGTGGCAGATGAAAGTCACTTTTGTAAGAAGTAAAGAATAATGTAATTATCATTATTGAATGAATGAAGGTTTTTAGGTAATAGAACTTGGGAATTGAATAGATATGCCATATTCTTTATGATATAATGATTTATGTATGGAATGAGAAGTACTCGTGACGTACGAAATCCGGGTGTGAAGATAGACCGAATTTTGGGGAGTTACAAGTTGGTATCAGAGCTGATAGGTTATAAAACTTAGGTATGAGTACCTAAGGCTATAATCGGAGAGGGAAGAGTAAGAAAATGGTTGGTTAAACAATTAAGAAAAAGATCACGACATGATCATATTAAATCGTGAATAACATATATTCTATTAAACGATGGATGAGATATAGCTAATTGTTATAATGGAATGGTACTATAAAATGGTACGAGAAGAAGAACTCAGAAGAGTTGTAAAACGTAGAATACGAATTAAATAAAATTCGTATTAGGTAAGAAGAAAGTTAGAATGTTATAAATTTTAATTGAGGACTCATGTGATAGCTGAGTTGTATGAACTTTTGTTATGGGTAAAGGTTTGTGCTTTGGTGTAACAACCACTCAGTCTATTACAGTGATAATCATTGGAATAGTAATGTCACTGCTATCAATACGAATATGACGAGAAGGTAAATCTTTTCTCATGTATATATTTGATAGTAGAATGTATTAAGATAGTTGCGAGTTCTTGAAACTCATACTTATGAAAAGTTTTTGACTCATAGTTATATGCTATGTTTCTGAGCCTCTAAGCATATGGAAAGTCCTTGATTTGTTCTTGGATTACATATTGCGAAGATAAGTTCTTAAACACATATGATTGTGGAAAGTTCTTGAACACATAAAGTGTGGTAAATTGATGAACTATACTAAGGTATATGAATGTTTAGACTAAAAATAAGTTATTTTCAGTATAAGTAGCATTGAAGGTGCTAGAGAAGCTAGAATTGTCGCAAGTAAGACAATGAAGGAAGAAGAAGAATGTAGGATATTCCAAGTCTTCTAGCTATGCTAGATTTCAAAATTTATTGACATCTTCCTAAAGTGAACATGTTTGAGAAAATAATATTGGTTCAACTTCTTGTGAACCAATGGATTTTAAATAGAACTATTCTTTGTATGTCTATGCTAATTACTTTCGGCTAGACAGAAATTGAATTGAAATATCAAAATGAATTTTATATCATCAGTGCATTTGATGCATAGATAATAAAAAGATGTAGTTGTTAATGCAATTGAACCTAGTGTTGGATGTGATCTTGGGATCATCAACCCGCTAGGTACGATGTAGAATGAAAAGTCCTCAATGTACTGTGAAATAGTGCGGTATCATGACTTCATAAAATATTTTGAATTATTGTGAAAGAATTTAAACGGAGTAGTCGATGTCAATTGATTTGACTAGACGAATGTTTCAAGTTGGTGTCCAACTTATTGGTATGGTCTAAGCTATTTGATTTGGCTGGACAAATGGTATGTCATGTTTAACAGAAATGAAGCTTTCTTTGAAAAGTTGTGCCAAACCAAATTGTTTTGGTATGAAGTTTGAATGAATAAGTCTGAGAACAAACCTAGCGTTCTGGGGTTATACAATAGGTTGATCACCTAACGTACCAAAATAGGTAGTTTACTTTCTTTGTGATTGTAAACAGGCGAATCTTAAATACCGATAAATCAAGTTCAAGAGTTCATGGTTTTTAGGACACCTCAACAAAATGTTTTAAAGGAATCTATATATTCTTAGTCATTCGTTCAACTTCATAATTAGTTTGTAAATTGTGAAGATTCTTGAATGTGTAGAAGATTAGAACTTCTTGGGAGAGGAGTTGAAAAGATAGGTATGTTAACAATTTCGAGGACAAAATTTATGAGTTAAGTAAGTAAGATTAAAAACTTTGTTGAAGGTTGTAAGGATAAACCATCCGGGTATGGATGTGATTTTAGAAATTTTGAGGACGAAATTTTTATAAGGGGGGGGGGGGGGGGGGGAGAATGTGACAACCCAAAAAATCGGATTGTCCAGAAATTTAGTTTAGAGAATTATTAATTAATAAAATAAATTTTTATTAATTATATTTTTTGTTATGTATTTATTAATCGTTCTATGATGTAGGATGATTAGAGAGCAGGGGTATTTTGGCTGTGAGCTAGAATGAACGAGTAAGAATTTTCAAGACGAAAACAAAATAATTCCGGGAACAAGAATATTTTTGAAAAAAAGACTAAATAGGCACTATTCACGTGACAAAACCTAGGGTTCAAACCCTAGACCTTTTTGAGAGTTCGTGATGTCGTAACGACATTCCGTCGGAAGATTTGACGGTAATATGCCGTGAAAAGTTATGTCAGCCGATAAAAGTTTTTCTCGAAAAATGTGCAAAAATCGGACAAAATAAAAACGACGAAAAGTACTGTTATGTACTTTTTATTCGTTTAATTACGTTAGGGGAAACGTGAAGGAAAACGTTTAACATCAAAAAGTGTTTTTTAGTTTTTTAAAGTTTCGAAGAACGCATAAAAGTTAATCTATAGAAGAAAGACGGAATATCTAAAAATATTTGGATCCCGAGAATTGCAGTTTTTCGAACTATCGGACGAATTTTGAAATACGGAACAGCGAAGCTTCCAGGGGAAGCTTCGTTAAGGAGGTTTGGTAAGGAGGTGGGAATAGTGAAAGTTGGAGGTGTTTTGTAAGTTTTGCAAACCTAAAGGTTTTGACTTTAGAAGACCGTAAGTTAAGTGACCAAACTGTAAACTGGGGAAAAGTTTTAGAAATGACCAAAGTGCCCTCACTCTAGCCATTTCTATATATACAAAGCTTTGGTCTTCATTTGTTTTTAACAAATGAAGAGCAAATAGCAAAGTGAGAGAGAAAAGGAAGAGAAAGAGCTCGGATGCTCGGATCGAAGAAGATCGAGAAATGGAAAAACTTGAAAATTATAAGAATAACCAAGAGGAAGAAGAATATGGAAGAAAAACCAAGAAGAAGGTATTAAAACCTAACCTTAATCCATTGTTTTCTTTAAGTTTTCTATGAAAAATTTCTAACTTAATGGATAATGGAAGTAGAAGATGTTACTGGAAGATTCAGATGAGTTATATGAACTCTCCGATGTTATAAGGATGAATTATCAAACTTATAACATTAAAATGTAAGAAAATGTAAAATCGTAATCAAAATATCGATTAAAAGCGAAGAATGCGAAGAACGCGGTAAGAACGTTGTTGGTGGACAAATTGACAACCACCTAATTAGAGCTTGTTATTGATGGACAAGTTTAAAAAAATCGTATATATGTATGCTTGGTTAGGAATGGTAGAAACGTTCATGAAGAATGGATCGAAATTAGCTAATAACGAAGTTATGGCAAAATTTCGTTAAAAGACGAAATGATAGTGAAAAGTCGCTATTTAATTCAGAAACCTTGGTTTTCGATGGCGTATCTTAGAACGATGTATTTAAGAGTTGAGGACTCAAGAACGGATGAATTTCGACTTAAAACAAAGAAGCGAGCTATGAACATTCACGAACGTTTATCGAACGCGTAATAAAGAATGAAACGGTGAATTTATTGCCAACGGATTCAAAAACTAATTTTTACCAGATAGAATCGAAGTATGTAAGATATGTGAGCTAATGGATTTTGAGCGAGCCAACTCCGAGTTATAATGATCACGTTATGCAGGAATTTTATACTTTGAAAAGCTTAAAGAAATATTTTCAGGGCAGCAAGCTGGCGCGGTCGTGCGGGCTATGGCGCAAGTGCGCCAAATGTAGGTAGAGAATGGGCGCGGCTGGGATTGGACGTCCGCAGTAGAGGCGGCAGACGCGCGTGCGGCCGGGAGGGAAGGGCTATGTCAGAGCTTGACTTCTGACATTCGACGTCCAATTTTCAAACGATCATAACTTGGTCATACGAACTCTGATTTTGATGATTCAAGATGATTCGAAAAGAGGACGAGTAGACCTATAACATGAAGTTATTAGGTTTAGGAATAATGGTAAGATAAAAATCATAATTTTGATCGAAGTGCACTCTGTGAACACATGGTGTTTGCAAACGATGTTTAGTCTTGTCATGCAATGAATCGTATGACTTAGACATAATGGAATGGTGGTGAATGTAATGTTCACGTTAGGTATCACTAGAATGGGTGGTTAAAACCTTAAGTAAAGGTCAAATAAACGTTTAACAGACAGATAATGTAAACGCAAAGTACGTAAATGACATCCGTGAATCGTATTTGCGTTAAAGGAACGTTCTAAGCATACATTAGTTGTATGACTTAGACGTTGATGAATGTTAGTAAAGTATTATATTGAGTTATTAATAAACCATAACGAAGGGTGATGCGATTAACGAATGGTCTGAAATTGAATCGGATAGCGAAGGTAAAAACAGAAGTAAATGTAAAACACTTAAACCGACGTGAAGGTGTTAAGTGTACACGTAAGTTAAACGTGCTTAGCATACACGCCGTGTATGGTTTGAACGTAAAGAAACGAAGAGTAATGAATAATGTGTAAACATTGGAAAGCAAAGTTAATGATAATAACTTGAATAACGTTCTGAGTCAAATACACCGGACGTTGTAAGATATGAAATGAGATAATGTAAAATATATAAAAGCTATTAACGCATAGTCTTAACATTGGATGTTCGTTCTCAACATACAAATGATTGTATGACTTAGACTATGAAGAATAATCCGGAGGTACGATATTTAGTTGCCAGAAAGCCATAAGGAATGATAATTAACTTAACGAACTTTATAGTTTTAATAGTTCGGCTAAGTTAAGTTTAAGTCGTGGTACAATCGTAGTTTGTAATGGTTGATATATAGTACCTGGGCTAAACGATTCCTTCAGAGAGCGGAGGTATATACGAACTAGCAACCGATCTAACTCCTTGTGAAAGACAATGTAGATGAGACGGGATGCTAATTTGTTGGTTGTTTGTGGAAAACCACTCAGCTTACTGTATTGAATACTGGTAGAGACTCGATGTGTGCTAAGTGTAGGTGTTTTGAGAAGAAGATAAGAATGTAAATTATCATAAAAGATAATCTTAAGGTTGTAACATTTCTATATGTCATAACAACCGAAGGAATTAAAGTAAAGTTGGTCGCGTAAACTTAGATTACAAGAACGTGAACCATAAGAAGTAAAGTGAAATTTAAACCAATGCGTAAGTTAAATATTTGACTAATTGGTATGTGTTATTCCTTATGTGATACATAGGAATTTTGATGAGTAGTTCAGCATAAACCGTAAGTAATAGCTGTGCGTAATTCAAGTTTCCTAACTTCATTCATTTTTGTATGAATGTTAGTTTCTTAAACTTTCTTAGATGTTAAACTTTAGAAGTTTTACATACCTACGTGAAAATGTGTGATATTTGTACAAGGTGATAGTATGTATGAGGCCTTGTGCCACAACTTTAACACTTCACTATTTCTGTGAAATGAACTGTTCGGTGATTGAACTGTTCAATGTTAAGAAGTTCTGTTTATCCATGAACCGTTATTGTTAAGTCTGTGCTAATGATTCTAGCCATACACTATGTATATGAAGGAGTAGAAAATGAAAGTAAGACAAAGTAAATGTGATAAATGTTTTAAAATGATAGGAATCAGAACGTATTCCTATTATTCGAGCTGCTTCATAAACATTATTCGACTATTGAAGTCTTAAGAGAATTTTGATTCTTGAGTTGTTATTATTGTTGGGTTTGTACGTAACGCAATCATGCAATCAAATCACATAAATAGGACGGAAGCGTAAAAAACTAGGTTTTTAAAAAATTATACAAACCCATTACTATGATCATTCTTGTGCATCAATTATCAGTGAATGAAAAAGGAGAAAAACAGAATTATACCTTTGAAGATCCAAGCTTCCTCAGGTACAAGTTCTACTCCTTTGATTCCTTTGATTCCTCTGTAGTGGCTCCTTCCCTTGATCAATGTCAGCCACCCAAATGTTTGGCCTCTAACGGTGATCCACTAAGGAAGATGAAGAACTTAGTAAGATGGGTTACTTAACCCTTGTTTCTATCTCTATAGAATATGTGTACTCCCAACTCTTGAAAAATTCACGTACTTTATTTCTGATATAAGACTCTCTTATATAGATATTAGGTTAACTCTCCTAATCCAATTAGAATAGGGTTTTATTTAATTAATTAATTAATACTTTTAATTAATTTATATCCTAATCTTTATTAGGATTGAGAGAGAGTACTGATATTATATTAATTCCTAAACTCCTTTAGAATTAAAATAATAATAATAATAATAATATTAATATGACTCCTCTTATTAATTTATATTTAATATTTCTAAAATATTAAATAATAAACATTAAGCTATTTAATTTATTCTATCATCATAGATTAAATTAATTATAATTAATGCATTATTACTATCATGCCATTTTTTTCTTAAATAATTCTTCTTCCTTTTATGGTGTGACCCATTAGGTTCTCCATATTAAACCGGTTGTGAATAAATCAATTAGAACAATTCTAATCTTATTTAAATAAACAAATTAAACTAATAATCTATTTAAATAAATAACATTTATTCTACAATAGGGATAAGCCTCCCTAGCGATCAACGACTTTCCAGATAATATAGATTTCAACATTAATCATAAAAGAACCTGTGAGTTAATAGTTACCGTACAATTCAATCCTTCCACCATACAATGTCCCAATTAAATATAAGACATGGATTTACTGTCAAGTCTTAATTTATTTAATTATATGTATTTCGATTAGAAAATGCACAACTCCAAATAATGCAAATTAGAAACCTCTTTCTAATTTCATTCTACCTTGGCCAAGGATTCCTGAGTTATCATTTAACGAATCACATAGGACATATCTCCTCTTTTACTAGAGGTGGTAGATTCTTTATTGATCATTCATTATCTCCATATGTAACTCATTATACCCAAGCATACCCTATATATGCCTTAAAAGGCCTTAAGGAATTAGTCAAAGTATAATTTGTTACATACAAGATACTATGATGATCTCAAGTCCAAGGATCACATGTACTACTATCACATTAGGAATTCCTATTGACAAGCGAGTAAAACTCCATTAGGTATTCCATAGCGAGTCACGTTCAGTGAACTTATTCTCCAATAAGCACCTACATACTTGCTTTAGTGTCTCCACACAAATGACCATGAGATCAGTCATCCTCATCCAATGAGCAAGCAACATATGTACCAATCTATCCGGATTTACTAATCCCCATTTTAGTAATCCCACAATTGGGAACTATTTTAGTTTTTAAGCTTTCTAAGAATTTAGATCTTATTATCATGATCTCATCATGATTCTAAAAGCATTGCTTAAAACTATGGGTTATTTACATATTATAAAAACAGCACCATGTAGATAATTATATGCCTTAAATGAATATTTTATTAATAAATATATAAGATTGTTTACAAAGTATGTGCTTTGTCATCATACATGATTGGCTTGTATGCACACTACTATCAATCTCCCACTTGCACTAAAGCCAATCGCCATGGTATCTCATACCCATCTTCTCTAAGTGACGATCAAACTGCTGTTGTGTTAAAGCTTTAGTAAATGGATCTGCAATGTTGTCTTGAGAGTCTACACGCTCCAAGGTGACGTCTCCTCTTTCAATGATCTCCCTGATTAAGTGAAATCGCCGCAACACGTGTTTAGATTTCTGATGAGACCTGGGTTCCTTAGCCTGTGCAACCGCTCCGGTGTTGTCACAGTATACGGGAACTGCTTCTCCAATGCTAGGAACCACACCAAGTTCAGTTATGAACTTCTTCATCCAAATAGCTTCCTTTGCAGCTTCACTTGCAGCTATATACTCTGCCTCTGTCACTGAATCAGCAACCGTTTGCTGCTTGGAACTCTTCCAACTCACTACACCTCCGTTCAAGGTAAACACATACCCTGAAACAGATTTACTGTCATCTTGGTCTGTTTAAAAACTTGAGTCCGTGAATCCCTCGAGTTTTAATTCAGACCCACCGTAGACAAGAAAAATATCTTTAGTCCTTCTCAAGTACTTTAGGATATTTTTCACTGCCTTCCAGTGCTCTTCTCCTGGATTCGACTGGTATCTGCTTGTTACACTAAGTGCGTGAGCAACATCCGGTCTAGTACATATCATACCGTACATGATAGATCCTATTGCAGAAGCATAAGGGATCTTACTCATACGGTCTCTCTCCTCAGGTGTCTTTGGGGCCTGTTTCTTGGAGAGATTTATTCCATGGCTCATCGGCATGAGACCTCTTTTGGAATCTTCCATGCTAAACCTCTTTAGCATCGTATCAATGTACGTTCCTTGGGATAAGCCGAGCATCCTTTTAGATCTATCTCTATAGATCTTTATCCCCAAAATATAGGATGCTTCACCCAAGTCCTTCATGGAGAAGTTTTTAGAAAACCAGATTTTAATGGATTGTAACATAGGAATGTCATTCCCTATCAGTAATATATCATCAACATATAATACAAGGAATGATACTGCGCTCCCACTAACCTTCTTGTATACACATGGTTCATCCTCGTTTTTGATAAAATCAAACTCTTTGATTGTCTCATCAAAACTGAATGTTCCATCTACGAGAAGCTTGCTTCAACCCATAAATGGATCGTTGTAGCTTACAGACTTGATTTGTTCCAACTTTTGAAATAAATCCCTCTGGCTGTGTCATATACACATCCTCCTCAAGTTTCCCATTGAGGAAGGCCGTTTTCACGTCCATCTGCCAGATCTCATAGTCGTTGTAAGCTGCAATCGCAAGCAAAATCTGAATGGACTTGAGCATGGCTACTGGTGAGAAGGTTTCATCATAGTCAACTCCTTGTCTTTGTTTGAAACCTTTTGCAACCAGTCGGGCCTTATAGGTCTCTACCTTTCCGTCTGCTCCAGTCTTTTTCTTAAAAATCCATTTACACCCAATAGGTTTAATACCTTCAGGTGGTGAAACCAAAGACCATACTTTGTTTTCATACATGGAGTCCATTTCGGATTTCATGGCTTCAAGCCATTTCCCTGAGTCTTTATTACTCATAGCCTGTTCGTAATTCAATGGATCATCATCATTCATGATGTGTACCTCATCGTTATCCTCTATAACGAATCCATACCTCTCAGGTATCTTCGGTACTCTTCCAGATTTACGAACAGGTTGTGGTACAGTAGGTTCTTCTACTTGGTTAGGTACCTGACTTTGGTCCGTGGTAACTTGTGGTTCTTGAACTTCTTCAAGATATATCTTGCTCCCACTGACCCCTTCATGGATAAACTCTTTCTCCAAGAAGGTAGCATGTTTCGCAACAAACACCTTTTGATCAGTTGGATGATAGAAATAATACCCTACGGTTTCTTTAGGGTATCCCACAAATCTACACTTATCGGATTTAGTCTGTAGCTTATCATTTTCAAACTTTTTAACATAAGCTGGACAACCCCAAGTCTTAACATGCTTAAGATTTGGTTTCCTCCCTTTCCACATCTCATATGGAGTCTTTGGGGCGGATTTGGTAGGTACCTTGTTAAGTAGGTATGCAGCCGTTTCTAGGGCATATCCCCAGAAGGAAATTGGAAGGTCGGTAAAACTCATCATGGATCGAACCATGTCCAACAGTGTTCGATTTCTCCTTTCAAATACTCCATTTAACTGTGGTGTACCTGGAGGAGTCCATTGTGAGATTATACCATTTTCTCTGAGACAATTGAGAAACTCACTGCTTAAGTATTCTCCACCTCGATCTGATCGAAGTATCTTAATACTCTTGCCCGTTTGTTTCTCTACTTCACTTCTGAACTCTTTGAACTTTTCAAATGATTCTGATTTGTATTTCATTAAATACACATATCCAAATCTTGAGTGATCATCAGTGAAAGTAATAAAATAAGAATACCCACCCCGTGCACTTGTTGTCATAGGTCCACAAACGTCTGTGTGAATCAATGCCAACAACTCTGTAACTCTCTCTCCTTTTCCACTAAAAGGAGATTTAATCATTTTACCCATGAGACAAGATTCACAAGTTGGATATGATTCATAATCAGATAGCTCGAGGAGCCCATCGTTATGCAACTTGGATAATCTTGTTTCATTGATATGACCGAGTCTACAGTGCCACATATAGGTATAATTAATATCATCTCTTTTCCTTTTCTTAATTTGTTCAATTTGAAATATATTTTCTTGTAAGTCAAGTGTATAAAGTCCATTTCGCAAATTTCCAATACCATATAAAACATCGTCTTTATAAATAGAACAACCATTGTTCTTTATAATAACGTCAAAACCTTCCATATCCAATACAGAAATTGAAATAATGTTTTTAATAATATTCGGAACATAATAACAATTATTAAGATAAATGGATTTGCCCGAAGGCATTGCTAAACAATAAGTTCCTACAGCTAATGCAACAACTTTTGCTCCATTTCCCACTCGTAGGATCACCTCATCTTTGTTCAGCTTTCTACTTCTGACCAGTCCCTGCACAGTATTACATATGTGAGAACCACAGCCGGTATCCAATACCCAAGTAGAATTATGACTTTCAGAAAAATTAATTTCAATCATAAACAAACCTTGATTGGAAGTCGAAGCTTCTCCAAGCTTCTTCACTGCTAGAAACTTCTTGCAGTTCCTCTTCCAATGTCCCGGCTCATTGCAATGAAAGCACATTCCTTTAGCTGGTTCAGGTTTCTTTTGCTCCTTTTCTTTCCCTTTTCCCTTAGCCTTCTTAGATTTCTTCTTTTCAGAAGACACCTTGGGCCTCTTCCTTTTATTGGAAGAATCCACCATCAAGACATGGTTCTTCTTGGATGAGAAGTGACCTTCTGCAGTTTTCAGCATGTTAAGCAGCTCAGGTAAGCTGACATCTAGCTTATTCATGTAAAAATTAACCACAAACTGCGAGAAGGTCTCAGGGAGTGATTGCAAGACCAAGTCTTGACTCAACTCCCCATCCATGACGAACCCAAGCTGTCCAAGGCGTTCAATCAAATTGATTACCTTTAGAACATGAGTCTCGACGGCAGTGCCCTCGGTCATCCGAGATCGGAAGAGCTCCTTAGATATCTCATATCTAGCAGTCCTACTCTGTTCACCATACAACTCCTTGAGGTGAAGCAGCATAGCAGGAGCATCCATTTTTTTGTGCTGACGCTGAAGCTCGTTATTCATGGATGCGAGCATGATGCATTGGGCCACAGATGCATTATCTTGCCACTTATTGAAAGTGGCAATCTCTTCCTCAGAGGCTATTTCTGAAACAGATTCAGGGATAGTGGAATTTAGGACATAAGAAATCTTTTCAGCAGTGAGAACAATTCTCAGATTTCTTAGCCAGTCCTCATAATTCGGGCCGGTAAGCTTATTTGCATCAAGTATGCTTCGTAGTGAGATTAGTGATTTTGACATTTTTAAAATTCTGCATGTGAAAAGATAACATTTTAGCAAACATTCATTTTATTAACTTTGCATACCAAAATAAATTTAGGTCTTTATTTTAAATTGGTATCTCCCACTATTTTCATCAAACTATATTACCCTCACTCATATAGTTCGACAACATCTAATTAAAGATTTGCTAGTGAGATTATGGATCCCATTTCAAAAGTATATAACCTTGTGGATAGCACAACAAGCGATATACAAATAAATAGGTAGACAACTCTTGTCAATTACATCACCATGTAACTCCTTTTATTTTGCCTCTTAAATCATAATGGTCATGTGTGTGCACATCCGAACTAAAATGATTTAAGTTAAGTCCAGCCTAGCAATTCCATAAATTCAAAAAAGAAAAATTTTCGTCCTTGTGGATAGCACAACAAGACTAGATCGTTCAATTTTCTTGATAAGCATCAAATGTGATTAATTAACATCTTAAATATTCAATACTCGCCTTGTGGATAGCACAACAAACTCATATTAAATATTTAATACTTTATTAACTAATCATGCTAGAAGGCGACGTTCGATATTCCAAATATCATTTGAACGCTTCAGACTTAATAATATTTCTTTGAGGGGTTTGTTATTATTTGTCTCATCTTTTAAGCGCGCATGCACATATATATATAAAATACGCGTCATTTTATTAAACATGCGAAGCATGTTTGTATAAAATATAATATATATAATATTTAGCATGCAATATAGAATACTATATTCTACCCGGATTGATTATGGACTTTTATTCTAGTTTGGTTCACTAGAGCCACCAAGTGAACCAAAAGGTCAAACCTAGGAGTGCAAGAATTTAAATTTAAATATAACTGTTACATTTAAACCCTGGCTCCATACAAATGAGTCTTCACGCGTTCCTTGCTCCTTGGTCTCCAATTTCTTCAAAATAATTCTAACTATCTCTATTACATTAACTATTTAAAATTAAATAGAAACATTGATCAGCAGTTAAGGGGAAGTACATAGAAAGGAGATAGAATTTACATCGAGAATAAAACTAGAGAAGACGAGGTACGCAGACCCCATTTTATAAAACTCATTCATTCAAGCATTCAACCAAAATAAAATTCAATCACATTGGTCATAGTCCATAATCAATCCTTTTTATTACCATACATATCATCATACGTATCAATAAAACTTATTCATCTCATGAAAATAAATTCATTCCATATATGTATTAATATCAGTTAATGGGCAAAAGTTTGCTAAACTTTGTTTTTGGAAAAATAAACTCCTTTATTTCATTCAAAAACAATTCCAAATTAAACTCTTTAATTTTAGCAATTCTGAAATCTCATTTCATATAAAATAAACATCTTTATTTTAAACCTTTATTAATTAAATAAACCATTCATTTAATTAAATAAAACAAAAAAAAAATTCAGTTCCTGTCCAGTGGAGCAGCTGCGCCAAGAATGTAAAGGGAACCGGCGCAGCTGCGCAGCATGAAAACCAGGAACAGCACTCGGCGCAGCTGCGCAGCAATATTGCCTTGTACCGGCGCAGCTGCGCAGCTTCGCAGAATCTGAAAAAATTTTTGTTGCCCAGAACTCGATCCAATCGCATATCATACATGTATGGAATCACATAGACTAATAATTAGCACAAGATTGGCTCTGATACCACTGTTGGGTTTGTACGTAACGCAATCATGCAATCAAATCACATAAATAGGACGGAAGAGTAAAAAACTAGGTTTTCAAAAAATTATACAAACCCATTACCATGATCATTCTTGTGCATCAATTATCACTGAATGAAAAAGGAGAAAAACAGAATTATACCTTTGAAGATCCAAGCTTCCTCAGGTACAAGTTCTACTCCTTTGATTCCTTTGATTCCTCTGTAGTGGCTCCTTCCCTTGATCAATGTCAGCCACCCAAATGTTTGGCCTCTAACGGTGATCCACCAAGGAAGATGAAGAACTCAGTAAGATGGGTTATTGGCTTAACCCTTGTTTCTATCTCTATAGAATATGTGTACTCCCAACTCTTGAAAAATTCACGTACCTTATTTCTGATATAAGACTCTCTTATATAGATATTAGGTTAACCCTCCTAATCCAATTAGAATAGGGTTTTATTTAATTAATTAATTAAATACTTTTAATTAATTTATATCCTAATCTTTATTAGGATTGAGAGAGAGTACTGTTATTATATTAATTCCTAAACTCCTTTAGAATTAAAATAATAATAATAATAATAATATTAATAAGACTCCTCTTATTAATTTATATTTAATATTTTTAAAATATTAAATAATAAATATTAAGCTATTTTATTTATTCTATCATCATAGATTAAATTAATTATAATTAATGCATTATTACTATCATGCCATTTTCTTCTTAAATAATTCTTCTTCCTTTTATGGTGTGACCCTTTAGGTTCTCCATATTAAACCGGTTGTGAATAAATCAATTAGAACAATTCTAATCTTATTTAAATAAATAAATTAAACTAATAATCTATTTAAATAAATAACATTTATTCTACAATAGGGATAAGCCTTCCTAGCGATCAACGACTTTCCAGATAATATAGATTTCAACATTAATCATAAAAGAACCTGTGAGTTAATAGTTACCGTACAATACAATCCTTCCACCATACAATGTCCCAATTAAATATAAGACATGGATTTACTGTCAAGTCTTAATTTATTTAATTATATGTATTTCGATTAGAAAATGCACAACTCCAAATAATGCAAATTAGAAACCTCTTTCTAATTTCATTCTACCTTGGCCAAGGATTCCTGAGTTGTCATTTAACGAATCACATAGGACATATCTCCTCTTTTACTAGAGGTGGTAGATTCTTTATTGATCATTCATTATCTACATATGTAACTCATTATACCCAAGCATACCCTATATATGCCTTAAAAGGCCTTAAGAAATTAGTCAAAGTATAATTTGTTACATACAAGATACTATGATGATCTCAAGTCTAAGGATCACATGTACTACTATCATATTAGGAATTCCTATTGACAGGCGAGTAAAACTCCATTAGTTATTCCATAGCGAGTCACGTTCAGTGAACTTATTCTCCAATAAGCACCTACATACTTGCTTTAGTGTCTCCACACAAATGACCATGAGATCAGTCATCCTCATCCAATGAGCAAGCAACATATGTACCAATCTATCCGGATTTACTAATCCCCATTTTAGTAATCCCACAATTGGGAACTATTTTAGTTTTTAAGCTTTCTAAGAATTTAGATCTCATTATCATGATCTCATCATGATTCTAAAAGCATTGCTTAAAACTATGGGTTATTTACATATTATAAAAACAGCACCATGTAGATAATTATATGCCTTAAATGAATATTTTATTAATAAATAAATAAGATTGTTTACAAAGTATGTGCTTTGTCATCATACATGATTGGCTTATATGCACACTACTATCAATTATTCAACTGCTATGACTTGCTGAGCAATTGAATGCTCACACTTGCTTTAAATAAAAATATTTTCAGCGAACGGTGTTAGAAGAACTAAAAGATCCCGTAAAGATCAAGCTGACCGGTGTCATGTTGAAGTGTGTTGTTCATTTTATGAACAAACGTGAAAATTCAAGCCAAGACTTGTAATGTAGGTTAGTTATTAAACTATAGATTAGTTTAATGAACTGTCATGTATCTTTGGTGGCGGATGAAATTCACTCTTGTAAGAAGTAAAGAATAATGTAATTATCATTTTTGAATGAATGAAGGTTTTAAGGTAATAGAACATGAGAATTGAATAGATATGTCATTATTCTTTATGATATAATGATGTATGTATGGAATGAGATGTATTCGTGACATATGGAATTTGGATATGAAGATAGACCGGATTTCGGGGCGTTATAAACAGGATGATCGTCACTTAGAGAAGAAGGGTATGAGATACAATGGTGTTTGACTTTAGTACAAGTGAGAGATTGAAAGTAGTATGCACGTAAGCCAATCATATTTGATATGATGTAGCATATACTTTGTAATCTTTTTCATTTATTAATAAAAGAATTTATTTATTAAAGGTATTTTACTTTATCTACATGGTGCTATTATATTAAATGTGATAAACCCATAGTTTTGAGCAATGCTATTAGAATCATAATGATGATCATGCTAATGAGATTTAAATTCTAGATAGCTCATAAACTAAAATCGTTCCTAATCGTTGGATTACTAAAAAAGGGATTAGTGAATCAAGATAGATTAGTACATATTTTGCTTACTCATAGGAATAGGATCATTGATCTCATAATCATTTGTGTGGAGACACTAAAGCAAGTATGCAGGTGCTTATTGGAGAATAAGTTCACTGAACGTGGCTCGCTAAGGAATACCTAATGGATTTTTACTCGTCTGTCAATAGAAATTCATAAAGTGATAGTAGCACAAGTGATCCTTGGACTTGATATCATCATAGTATCTTGTGTATGATGAATTATGCTTTGACATATTCCTTAAGACCCATAAGGTATATCAAAGGGTATGCTTGGGTATAATAACTTGTACATGGAGGTCATGAATGATCAACAAAGAATCTACCACTTCTAGTAAAATGAGAGAATGTCCTATGTGATTCGACAAATGTAACTCAGTAGTTTTTGGCCAAAGTAGAATGAAATTAGAAAGTTGTTTCTAATTTGCATTAATCAGAGTTTTGCATTTGAGAATCGAAATACATATAATTAAATAAAATAAGATTTGATAGTAATTCCATGTCTTATATTTAATTTGAACATTGTCTAATAGAAGGATTGAATTGTACGGTAAATATTCATTGAAATGTTCTTTTGTAATTAATGTTGAAATCTATATTGTCTGGAAAGTCGTTGATCACTAAGGCGGCTTACCCTTATTGTAGTATAAATATTATTTATTTAAATGAATTAAATAGGTTAATTTATTTATTTATTTATTTAAGATTAGAATTGTTCTAATTGATGTATTCATAACCGGTTTAATATGGACAATCTAAAGGGTCACATTGCAAAAGAAAAATATTTATTTAAGAAGTAAATGACATAATCGTAATAATATGTTAAGTATATTTAATTTATGTTATGGTGATAGAATAAATTAAATAACTTAATATTTATTATTTAATATTTTGAAAATATTAAATATAAATTAATAAGAGGAGTCTTATTAATATTATTATTATTATTAATTGTAATAATATGTTAAGTATATTTTATTTATGTTATGGTTATAGAATAAATTAAATAACTTAATATTTATTATTTAATATTTTAAAAATATTAAATATAAATTAATAAGAGGAGTCTTATTAATATTATTAGTATTTAATTTCTAAATGGTTTAGAAATTAATTAATAAGAGTACTCTTATAAATTCCTAATTGGATTTGGAGTTTAATTAATTAAAAGAGTTTAATTAAATAAAATCCTATTCTTAAATGGTTTAGGAGGGTTGTCTATATCTATAAATAAGAGAAGTCTTATTATGGACTGGGTTGATGTTTTCACAACATGATTTCCCAATAGTTGGGAGAGTACTCACATATTCTCTGGAGAGAGAAAATTAGGGTATTACCAAATACCCAACTTCTTGAATAAATATTGTTAGTTCACAGAGGGCACACAATAGATCTAGAAGGGGGGTTGAATAGATCCTTTTTAATTTCAAATGTTTTTCGTTTCATTTTGTATTGCAAAGTAATTAGCATATGACAAACATAAGAATCATTTCACGCACAGCGGAATAAGTTAAAGATCCCCTTCATAGATATCATAATAAGCATTGTTCTAGAGTTAGTTTAGTTGTAAATGGTTATTACAGTTATAGCAGTTTAAGGTACATAAGGTAAATGACTTAAAGTAAATAACACAAGGGATTTTAAGTGTTTCAGAGATTCAAGCTCCTAATATACTCTTCTGCTTCAATAAGCAGGGATTCCACTAAGGAAATGGGTAACTCTTGAATCACAAAGATTCCTTCAAAGGCAGCAGCCTTGGAACTTCATTTCACTAAGAACTCTTCAAGCCCAACAGACTTGGTACTGTAGACTAAGCCCAACAGACTTAGAATCTCTTGTACCTCCGGTACTCAGCAAGTTCAACAGACTTGACTTTGATTTAGTCCCTCAGACAAGGACCTCTCAGGCCCTGGCTACTTGTTGTTGTTGTTTGTTGTTGTTGGTGCTGAGCTGCTAAGATGACTTGAAACTTGATCATCTCCTGGTACTTAGCAGCTTGGTGTGATCCTCTTGCATTCTGCATCAAGACTAGATCACTTATGATGGACTGCTAAGATGTTCATGAAGCTCGACATCTTTGAATACTTAGCAGTCTATCATTTCTTCCTTAGTGCAGCTGATCTTATGGTTGATTTTTTTCTTCATCTAATTTCAGTTTTGCACAATTTCACCACTTGGGATCTGTTAAGTCTTTGCACTTCGGGTAGACTCCATCTGGTATTTAGCATCCCTTGAACATAGAATGACTTGTGTGCAGATTTGGTTTTGCATCTGTTTCTCTTCAGCCAAGGCTGTTCATGGTGAATCGTTGAGTGGCCCTTTGGATCTGCTTTCTGGTCTGCCACTCTTCCTCTTGTCTTCTTGGACTTCTCAGCTCCAGCTTAGATGCCAATCTATTTGGCATTCTCATTTGTGTTGAGTGAAGCCTTCATCAGTTAAAGCAATTCTTCAAATCTGCTTCACTTCTACTTTGGTAGTCTCACTGCCATTGAGACATATTCTATTAAGCTCTATCAAACTCGTAGAGTCAACAAGTCTTCATCTTCGAAGCTTCAGCTGTTGTATACTCCTCCATAAGCTTCCCGTTGGAATATAGCCATTGGAAGCTATTTGAATTGCCTCAAAGATCCTGATTTATTTGATGCAGACTGTTGACTTGACATGACAGCACCTTTTTAACTTTTTTGACACATCAGTATATTATTCCACCTACACAACAAGAAAATCAGCTATCTTCGACGGACTAAAGTTCGACAAAATTTATTATGTCGAAATTAAGTTATTTCTGACGGAATAATCCGTCGAAGATAATGTCGTTGAAATTAAAGGAAAGTATGACGGAATTTTGTCTAATATAGTTTACCCCTACTGGCGCCAGCTTTTCCGCCAGCACGAAAGCTAAAATCAACGGAACAAGTGTAGGTTCGAGGGAATGTATTCGTCGTAGATACGTTAATTTCGAGGGAATTAATTCCGACGGGAATGCCGTCGGAAATAAGGCTTAAAACCTAAGCCGCCTCCCTTTTCTTTTCATTTCACTCATCCCTCGCTCTCTCACTATCTCTCTCTCTCTCGCTCGGTCTCTCTCTCTCTCCCTCACCTCCACCACCTGTCGCCGGCACCACCACCACCACCACCTGCTGTCGCCACCTCTCCACCCCTTCGATCGCCAGCCACCCCCTTCCTCCACCAGCCACCGCCTGCCGCCTCCACCACTTTCTGTCGCTGCTCCTCCTTCCTGCACCACCTACTACAGGTTCCTATTTTAGGGTTTACAATATATAGATTTTGTATATTTGATTTAAAATGCCTAAATTTGTGTTTAATTTAGGGTTTAATATGTTTTGTTATGGAAATGATGAATGTTGGTTGAATTAGTGTTCAATTTGAGTTTTGATATTTAATTTAGTGTTTAATTTGTTATTAATTGAGGCTGAATAATGTTCAATTTGGGTTTGATATGTGTTGGAAGTTTTGGTTTTTATATTTAGTGTAATGTATGCTACAATTAGGGTTTGAATTGTGCAAATACATATTCTGTAATTAGAATTTCATTTTGTGCAATTTTGGGTTTGATATGGAATGTATGAACATAAAGGAATGTATATATCTGTTTGATTTGTGCAAATACATATCTGTTTAATTGAAATTGTTGGTTAATTAACTTTGAAATGGTCAGAAAAAACTAGGTGGTCATGTATGAAGTTTACATGTTATTTTCGACGGAATTCCCGACGGAATTTCTGTCAGAATTGTGCAATTGCAAAATTTGTGAGCCCTAGAAGTATATTATTAAATAATAAATAATAAATAAGATAAATAATAATAAATAAATAAATAATAAATTATAAATTATAAATAAGATAAATAATAAATAATAAATAATGAATAATAAATAAATAAATAAATAAATAAATAATAAATAATAAACTAAGTAGTATTTACTTAGTTTCTTACTACTAAATACTAAATACTAAATAATAAATAAATAATAAATAATAAATAATAAATATAATAAATAATAAATAATAAATAATAAATAAACTAAGTATAATTTACTTAGTTTCTTACTACTAAATACTAAATACTAAATAATAAATAATAAATAAGATAAATAATAATAAAGAAATAATAAATAATAAATAAATAAATAACAAATAATAAACTAAGTAGTATTTACTTAGTTTCTTACTACTAAATACTAAATAATAAATAATAATTAAGATAAATAATAATAAATAATAAATAAGATAAATAATAAATAATAAATAATAAACTAAGTAGTATTTACTTAGTTTCTTACTACTAAATACTAAATAATAAATACTAAATAAGATAAATAAATAATAAATAATAAACTAAGTAGCACTTAGTTTTTCATTGGCAAAATAAACTAAGTAGCATTTGCTTAGTTGGGATGCAATATTCAATAAACTAAGTAGCACTTACTTAGTTTTTCATTGGCAAAATAAACTAAGTAGTATTTGCTTGGTTTGAATGATATGATCTGATTCCCATAATAATATGGGAACTAGATCATATCGTTCAAACTAAGCGAATGCTCTACTTAGTTTATAAAGGATAAAATCTTGAGAGTCTTTCCGATCTCCAGAAGTGTAGACATGTCAGTTCCATCACAAAGAAAGCATCTAGCTGTATCTTGATGAAGACATACATGCTTTTGGAGGTGTCAACTTAGAAACCCGTTTGACATTCACTCAGTAGGAGTGAATGTCGAATAGTCCCCAGTTTGGGACTGTTACTGGATGTTATATCTTTCACTTAGGCCGGTGCCAATACGAAACGACACGTTTTTATTGTTTTGAGGACTTTTCGGCTGTTATCTCTACATGTTCTTCGAGTACATACTTAGATTAAGTTATCTTAATCTATTTCGTGTACTTGGAGACCATGGGGAGGTGCTGTTGAAATTTTCTCAAAACAGTAGAAACGTGCATAACGTGTTGGCTCTAGTGAAGAGATGTATCCAGGAACGGGATAGAAGCCTGAATTACCCCTTTCCTATAGAGCTGTCGTAATAGGAAAATATTCTAATTCATGCATGGACCACATGCATGAACATCCCTTGACTGAAACCCGCTTGACATTCATTCATGCATGGACCACATACATGAACACCCCTGTACTGAATGCGTGGTCTGTGCAGTTAAAGATGTCAGCCGACCGGAGTTGGATGTACCGTAGGATACGCAGTGATGGGAGGGGATTAGTATCAGCTTATCGTGATGGGGTTTTAGATTTCTTGAACAAAGCAATAGATTATGTTGATGATTCGAACGGAAAGATGCGATGCCCGTGTGTCAAGTGTAAAAACCTGATCTGGAAGAAAGTCGACGAGACTAAATTGGACTTATTTTCCCGTGGATTTGTGGATGGGTACTTTGTATTAACTCATAACGGGGAATCAGCTGAGCGGATAGATATTCTACGGGATTCATACGCCGAAAACTATGATCCGATGGAGATGTTGGTCGATGCTTATGGCCCTACTAATATTGATTGGGCTGAAAATGAGCCTTCTTCAAGCAGTGCTAAGCAAGTGCCAAATGATACAGCTGCTGCCTTTTACAAGTTGCTATCTGAATCTGGGGTCTCGTTGTATCCGGGAAATGATACGGACACTAAGCTTTCTGCAGTGACGATGCTCTTACACTACAAGAATGAGCACGAATGTAGTGAGAGAGGTTTCAACGATTTGCTTGCCATAGTTGGAAAGTTCTTACCCAAGGATCATACTCTTCCTGCGAATTATTACGAAGTGAAGAAGATGGTCAAAGGGTTAAATATGGGGTATCAGAAAATCGATGCTTGTGAGCAGGATTGCATGTTATATTATGGGGAGGACAAAGATAAGGGACAGTGTGATATATGCAGCTTTCCACGCTATAAGATGACAAAACGTGGGGGGAAGGAGAAACATGTTACCAGGAAGATCTTACGGTACTTTCCTCTTGCACCGAGGCTTCAGCGGCTATTCATGTCATCTCATACGGCTCAACATATGAGTTGGCATCGAGCAAGGGATGTCGTGCCTGGTCAGCTGACTCACCCAGTGGATGGAGATGAATGGAAGAGATTTGATGCAAATTATCCTGAGTTTACGGAAGAAGTCAGGAATGTTAGGCTTGGCATGGCTACTGATGGCTTTTGCCCTTTCAATAATTTTAGCCAGCCGTACTCAGTTTGGCCAGTGATTATGGTCGCTTATAATCTTCCACCGTCGATGTGCATGAGGGATCCGTATTTGTTCTTGACTTTACTCATACCGAGGGATAAAAGTCCCACAAAAGACATTAACGTGTACTTTCGATCGTTAGTAGATGAACTAAAGATGTTGTGGGAGACAGGGGTCCAGATGTATGATAAATCGAAAAGTGAGAATTTTGTGATGAAGGCAGCCCTGTTATAGACTATCATTGACTTTCTGGCTCTTGGGATGGTTAGTGGTTGGTCAACTCACGGGAAGCAGTCATGTCCAGTGTGTTTAGGGGACGTGCAAGGCAATTAATTATAGCATGGGCAAAAATGTACCTTCTTTGGAACTGCTCGTAGATTCTTGTCATATGATCACAATTACAGAAAGATGTCTGCACAATTCAACAGAAAGACAGAGAAGAAGGGGGTTGTTGGTCGACTGTCGGGAAGTGAGGTCTTAGGCTGGTTGAACCAGCTTGATTTTCCTTTATCGGGGAAGGAGCACAGTAAATTAAGAGCAGCATGGTACGGGAAGACTCATAATTGGACACACTCGCCCATATGGTTTGAGTTGCCGTATTGGGGTACACTTTCAGTTCGTCATTGTATAGATGTCATGCATACCGAAAAGAATGTTTTCGAGAACTTGTTTTACACCGTGCTAGATGCGAGTGGTAAAACCAAAGACAATGACAACGCTCTAAAAGATTGGAGGCATTGAAAATTAGGCCAGAATTGTGGCTTCGCCCTAACAATACGAAACCTAAAGCTCCATATTGTCTTACTAAGCAACAAGTTGAAGATGTGTGTAAGTGGGTTAGTGGGTTGAAGCTTCCAGATGGATATGCGTCGAATATAACACGTTGTTATAAGGTCGAGCAATTGAAAATTTCTGGATTCAAGAGTCACGATTGTCATGTATTCATGCAGAAGTTGATCCCAATTGCATTTCGTGAGATATTACCCAGAAAAGTTTTGGATGCATTGACTGAACTTTCAAATTTCTTTAGAGATCTTTGCTCAACTGTAATTAAGTACACTGATGTGGAGCAGATGGAGAAAAATATTATTAGTACCATTTGCAAGCTCGAAATGATCTTTCCTCCAGGATTCTTTGACTCGATGGAACATTTGCCTATTCATCTACCGTATGAACTCAAACTTGGAGGACCGGTGCAATATCGGTGGATGTATCCTTTTGAGAGGTAAGATAAACTACAAATTGCTTTATGTTGCTCATCATATTAATAATACTCATACATATTTGTCAGAATATTTATCTTAGGTATATGCGCCGATTAAAACAAAAGGTGAAGAACAAAGCTCGTGTAGAGGGTTCTATTGTTGAACGCTATACAGAGGAAGATCTTGTCAACTTCTGTTCATTGTATTTTGACGATGTTGTCTCAACGAAGCACAATCGTTTAGGTAGAAATGAGGTCGTTGGTCCATTTTCTCATACTGTATTCACATATCCGGCTAAGCCTTTTGGCTAGTGAGACGCAGACTTACTTAAGCGACAATGAGTTGAAGATTGTATCTACATACGTGCTTCTAAATATG
This sequence comes from Panax stipuleanatus, assembly GCA_020205555.1. Classification (NCBI taxonomy): domain Eukaryota; kingdom Viridiplantae; phylum Streptophyta; class Magnoliopsida; order Apiales; family Araliaceae; genus Panax; species Panax stipuleanatus. The sequence goes on from CM035120.1 coordinate 95,153,584, forward strand.
CCCGAAGTATCTAGATACATCAGGTATGAATAATTATTTGCGGTATTTAGTGCAATTTATAAGTGTAGTCATCTATATGTTAAAGATATTTTACTATTTACGCAGTCTATTCGAAGAGGAAGAATATGCTTCTAACCCAGCTTTTACTGCAGCAGAGTTGGAAACATTCACTAATGTTAATTTCCAACAGTGGTTTAAGCAACGGGTTGAAGAAGAGAACATTTTTGAGCGTTTTATAGATGTCATCCGAGGACCGTACAAAGTTGTTAGTTATTTTCCTGGATGCATCTTGAATGGGTACAGATTTAGGGTCGATGACTTGAATGAACTCACATCAGTCAATTCTGGGGTTGTGGTGTTGGGAAGTTGCTACCAAGATTCTGAGTCCAATTACTATGGACGTTTATAGGATGTGGTTGTGCTCAATTATCACAGGGGTAAAAAGGTAGTTACATTTAAGTGTAGCTGGTTTAATACTGAAAAAGGAGTTAAAGTTGATCGTAATAGAATCACAACCGTAGATATTAAGTCGGTGTTAAAGTCTGATGACGTGTTCGTGTTAGCAAGTCAAGCGACTCAAGTGTATTACGCTCCTAATGTCATAAATACTCGAAGCCCCTGGTACAAAGTAGTCACAACTAAAACACGTTCATTTGATGCTGAGAACATGTTTGGTATAGATGAGGCGTTGCAAGAAGATGTTAGCAACCCTTTGGCCGTAGTGTTCAATGTTGAAGATTTGATGGATACTGATGTCATTGACGTACCTGACGATGAGGATGTCGAGGAAAACGTCGTCGTGAGTGATTATGTAGTCGTCGATGATGATAACGATGACGAAACTGATCTCGAAACTGAGGATGAGGAAGATATCGAATTCGAGACTGATATACATGTTGATTCTGATGGGTTTAATGGCGTAAGTAATTGAAAATTAGCATTCATATTAGTAAATACCACATTATTAAACCTTACATATTCATAATTTACCAATTTGGATATTGCAGTAGGATATTCATGGCTAGATATAGCGGTGGAGGTTGCCGAGGTGGTGGGCGATCTGGAACGGGAGACGGTAGCCACGACGACGGCTCATCTTTAGGAGCTAGTAAGTTGTCTTAACTAGGATTTAAATATATCTCAAACTGCAGTAGTTTATGTTTATTGACTCAGTTAAATACAATTATTACAAATGTACCTCGTCGACGACACCGAGGGACGAACCTTGGGCACTTAGGTCGTCCGCCGGCAGTTCCACATATAGTACCGGTGGATGTTGCTTCTGGATAGTAAGTGTTAATATATTGTTAATATTTCTGTTAGTTATTGCAAAACACAATTCACATAACACATATTGTTATATTTTTTTTGGAGTATACTATACCCGGTGGCTAAGCACACCTTACACGCCATCTGTTTGACCATTTCCCGACTGGGTGCATGCTGTTCAGCCAGTATGCACGATACGATGCCACTTTTATGCAGACTATCTTGCGGGAGTTTCACGTAAGTTAAGCATATTAATTAATTAGAACATTGTTGTATTAGGATGACGAAATCAATTGTTTCTAATTTTTAAACTTTGGTTATAGGTTTGTTATAGATTTGACCCGGGTATCTCTCAGACAGCAGGCGACGATGCGATTATATCACACGTCGCTAAGAATTACTCTGGCTGGCTGTATGAGATGCAACATAGGGCAGCTCGGGCAGTTGAGGACTAGCCCGGGACCACCATCAGATCTCACCAGCCTCGCATAGTCTCCGATTTAGCTTGCGAGGCTATGTGTGCGCACTGGGATGCTGATAACTTCAAGAAGAAGTATGAGTAGGCGAAGAAGAACCGTGGTCAGCTCCGCATAGTACACACCACTGGTTCTCAGTCGTTAGAGGAGGCAAAGACAGTAAGTGCGCTGTATTTAATTGTTTAGTTATCAAGTTCTTCCACAAATACTTAATACCTATTTTGTGAATGTTTTTATTAGGCCTTGAGTAGGTCCTTGGGCCAAGATCCCACCATTCTAGAGTTTTGGGATAGAGCCCACATGCCTAAGATGAGCGTGTTTTGTCTTAGGCAGTTGTGGCTATACGGGTAAAACTCATCTTAGTATTTAGCTTTTAGTAATATTCAATCGTAAATAAAATGATATAATTAACACATTTATAAAAAATAAATTATAGGATCGATTTCAGAGGCTTCAGGACGCTCGTATAGTTGAGCTGGAGGCTATTAGGAGGGGTTCTGAGCCGTCAGACTCCGTCACTCCCCTTCCCGATATTGTATTAGATCGGGATGAGGAGCTGAGACTATGGGTCACGTCTCAAGATCCCCCTACTAGCAGTATTGGTAAATATCGAGTGTTGGGTCTACCGAGGATACCCGCATATACACTCTCTGGAGGTAATAATATTTTTTATGTTTCATGAAATTATCAGAATTTATCACATTATATAAATTATTATTAGTAATGGAATTTATCTCTTTTTGTAGGCTCCATCCAGCGCCAGCGTTCGAGAGCACATGTCGGACCATCTGATACGGGCGCTGACTTGGATGACGAGATCTTCCAGAGGTTGATAGGGGCCGTGTCGGATAGGTTCCGTACCGATCCTGTCTTTCACTGTCAGCAGTTGCCTACCAGTTCTTGTCTTCACCAGGTTGCTCAGGAGGTTATAGCAAGGGCCTCCGCAGAGAGTACTGGTATTATCGCGAGAGCAGTTTGACGCTTTCAGCAGCGAGATGCTACGGATGGTGATTACCCTCTTGGAGGAGGCTTTTCGTCCTCCCCTGTGACACCCCCAAATCCGGGTACTTCGTTTCCACATGATTTGGTGTTCACTTTCTAACTATAACAAACATCTACCCAATATATCTCAAAATAAATTACAATCTTTATATAAAATCTCCCTTAAAACAAGGGTTACAACCTTAAAAAAACAATCCCAGGGTTACTCTAACCTTGACATAAACAATAAAGTGCGGAATAAAAATATGACATAAAAGTCTTATTACAATCATATCAAAATAATTAAACAAGTCTTCACTTGTTCATCTTTCCCTTGCCTTTACTCGTAGACGGGGCATCAACGTTATCAACCTTAACTGCAATTGTTATTTAATGCAAGAGTGAGCAAACAACAGCTCAATGAAGTTTAACAATAATAAATACATGAAAGGATATCTTTAAAAAGATCTGAATAACTTAGCTTACTTTAACAATAAAGAATTGAATAATAATTCTCTATCAACATTAAAATTCGAATATAGAATTTATATGAGGGTCATAAGACCTTTGAACTCTTGTCCTAGGTTATAAATATTTTTATTTAAACCTTTAATAGTCAATAAGACTATGGACCTTAACTCGTACTTAGGGGGATCAACCCTTTGTACCATGTATTGTGCACAAACATCTTAACGCTATGCGTAGTAACCTCCCCTAATAATTAGGGTTGTTCAACTCAGTAATTTGAATTCAAGTCCGCAGCAAAGAAAGTTTGGTTTGGATAAGCTTACAAGGGTAATTTAGAATTCACGTTCATCAACTAAGGATTAGTTGAATCGACTTTCAATAATTCATAAATAAAAGAATTATGAATTAACATATGCTTTAGAAGTAAACTTAAAGCATTTAAAATAATAAACTGGATCTTACTTGAACAATAAGTCAAGATCTCTTCGGTTAAGTAAATAATTGTCCACTACAGAAATGAAAAGGACAATCTCAACAATGAATATATGAACTCAAAGAACTTGCGTAGAAATAGCGAGTTTAGGGTTTAGAAGACTTGCCTTACGCGCAAACTACTTAACTCAATCACGTACTTTAACACTTCCTACATACATACATATTCAATCACAATAACCTAAATTAGTTAACACGTAACTAATTCATATAAATGGTTAACCCTCATGGTTAACTCACTATAACTAAATAAATAATAATAATCAACCATCATATAGTTAGTTACATCACTTACATATTCACATAATTAAATTAATTATGTATTTAGCTAAATTATAATTAATCAATTACAATTCAAACATTTAATCTAATTATAATTACTTAAATTGTAATCACCTTTTAAATTATAAAAAAATTATAATTTATAATCAATTAAACTATATCATGCATTATAATTACACAAATTATAATTAATCATGCGATTATCAATTTATAATCCATAATTAAACATGCATTTATTAAATTATAATTACATAAATTATAATTTAAATTAACATCTAATTGATTAAAATAAATCAACTACTACTCATCATAATTTAACAAAATTATACTTTAAATTAAACACTTTCTCTTAATTATAATTAATCAAATTATAATTAAGTAACTCATTTTACCATTAAACAAATATAATTTAATTAAGGTTTTCAAAACTCTTTTCTCTAATTATGAAATTGTCCAACTCATACTAGCAACATGTTATAGCCACATGAATTCATACTCATTATCATAACGAAGTAACATAAGCTATCAAATAAAACTGCACAAACAAACAAAACTTATTGCCTCTGCACAGCTAGCAGCGCAGCTACGCAGCCCAAGGCTTTGCCACCGGCGCAATAATCAGATGACTGAACTCCACGATTCTGATGTAGATGACCATAATCTTGATCGTAGTTTGCCTGTTGAATGTTGCTCGTTGACTGGTTGAGACAACACTACGATTCTGAGTGTGTTCTCTAGATTAACAATGTAGAACCTCTGCTTCTTCACTCATGCAGTACTTCAATGCTTCTGCTTGCCTTGACTTGCATCAGGAACTGACAACTTGTCTGAACGCTTTGGCCCTTCTAGTTTGCAAGACTCTTCTGATTAGTCATGCTCAGCTCCCTCTACATTCTGCCCTATGATCTCCTGTTCACTCTTTATGATGAGGCTGAGCCATAGATAATCCTTTTCGTCTGTTCACTATAGGTTGGCCAATGCCACTATATGTGCTTCATCAGTTCTTGCTGCTCGTTAGGCAAACACTACGATCATAGTCATCACCATTATCATTGTCTTCTGTTGGCTTGACAGACACTGCACTTGCTGACTTCCTTTGGTCAGTCACTTCATTTAATATCTTTTAATGTTTATTTGTGGAAGACTTCTCCTGAATGGCTTCACTTCTCAATCAGTGTGCTGATAGAGTTGGTGCTTCAATCTTTTGTTTGCTTGCAGGTCATTCGGTGATTGCTCTCTGGCTTTCTTAAGGTTGATTGACTCTTTACTACTCTTTCCAGAGGCTTTGATCTTTGGATACTTTGGGAGTGCTTATTTGATGAGAATCGTATAGTCTCTATGATTCTTTCTTGGAGTGTTGAGCACTTGACGGACTTTGAATGAGTCTTTGATCTGCATACTACGATCTGGCTTTGGTTCTGCAGACACTACGACTCCGAGAGCAGATCATATGACAGACTACAATTTTTAACTTAACAATTTCTGTCCCTTGACTGATCTGCCCAAGTATGATTTATGCCTCTGATATAATCTGCAGGCTTCACTACTTTGAGTGAGGCCTACGATTCTTGACTTGACTCGGTAGGCGCTCGACAGACGCTTCGACAGGCTATCTCCACGATTCTGAACTTGACTTTCTCGATAGACTACGGCTTAGAGAAAGTCCTCCTCGACACACCACGATCCTGCCTTGTCTCTCCTGACAGACTACGAACTTTGAGAGTGACTATCCTTATAGATTACGATTCTGCCTTGATAGACTCCGATTCTTTCTTTTCTCTCCTGGCAGACTACAAAGGCTGGTGCAGTGCTTGACGATCAGACAAACCTATCTATTACAATATATAAGATCAACCTAACAATTTTGATATTTTTATTCATAGTCCTTGTACATCATATTCTTTTAAAGGACTTTACAAGGCTGTTTGTTCATGTAGGATCAACCTAACATATTTGATCATTTCAGTCTAAGTCCTTGTACATATGCCTATCATCTATTAAGAACTTTACATCTTTCATCAATGGAGACATATTTGTATATTCATTCATTAAGATTATAATCAAATCTTATTTAAATAGGAATAACATTCTCATGCATATTCCTAACAATCTCCCCCTATTTGATTATGACAAAAAACATTAAGTGCATATGTATGAGATGAATGAATCTTAATATACAGTGAGCAACTGAATTACTAAAATAAATAATCATGAATTTCATTGATAAAAAATTAACTTACATATGATATGACTCTTTACATCCTGGATCAAGAACATACCTATTACAGTTTGAGATGTACCTTCTCGCCTTCAATGGCTGCTCCTTGTATGATTCCAGGACGCTTTCTGTTCAACTACTCTTCTTTCTTTTCTTCTTAATTTTGCTCGTCCTCAGATGCATGCTCCATGTCTTCATCATTGTGCACTGGCTCCCCCTCAATCTTTGTCTCCATGGGGACATCTTCTTTTGGCTTCCCCTCAGATGATGACTCTGCTGCTGCTGCTTTGTTCTTCTTATTCTTCTTGCTACTTCTGCTTTTGCTCTTTCTCCTCTCCTCAGACTTCATTCTCTTCTTTGAGTGCATCCTTGAATGCATCTTTTTCTCCCCCATTTTGTCATTAATCACTTGAGAGAGCTGCTAGACATTTGACATAAGCTGCTCCACCAGGTGAGAGGAGTTACCAACCTCAATCTTGAGTTCCTGTTGGCTGAGCTCCAGCTATAGGGAGAGAAACTGATTCAGAAAGTCTATCTGGTCAGAGAGAGACAGTATATGTTTTGCACTTTGCTTCTAAGCCTGCAAGGTTTCTTCCTTCTGATTACTTATAGACTTCAGATAAATTTGATCTCTCTATTGGAGCTTGAGAGATATATCTGATATTGTGGCCTGAAGCTTGTTTTGAAGCTCATTTTCTTCTCCTCCTGACATGACCTTAGCATCTACAGCAATAAGAGACAGTTTCTCAACCAATTCTTTTGAGTTCCTCTGCAACTTTTGCTCTTGGAGAGCTTGGGCATTTGGTTGGGCAGCCTCTTGCTGAATAGCTGGTTGGACTCCACGATTCTCATTCTTAGAGAGGCTTTCAAAAGTAGTGAGAATCTTATAGATGGTTGAGTACCAATCACTGTTAGAGGATGAAGGGATATCAGACGGCATTGCTGTGGCAGGATTAAACTTCTCAGGCTGAGTTTGATCACCTCCAATGGTAAAGTGCAGAGGTTCCATGATCGTGGTCTTTGAGATAATTCTCCTACCATTTAAGTCTGCTTAATGATCACAGGGAATGTAGATGTTGCTTGCTTGCCTGTAGACCTTGAAGTGGGATTGGTCTTTGATCAGTTGTGTTGCATACTTCTTTATCCTTGGAAAGTTTTGTGCCACAACCTCCAAGTTGGGAAAATGTGAGAAGCACCATTTGAAGTAGCTTTTATCCCCTATTGTGGATGTCTTCACCAATGCCATTGAAGGATAGAACCACCTTATCAGATGATTCTTAGTTTCTGAATCATACAACATAGTTGAGATGTCCAGCTCCATATCATTGATATTGTTGAGCAGATCTGCTGTGGACATTCTCACCACATTTATCCTCTCATTCCCATGGTCAACCCATCTTCCTTGAAGCACATCTCGTGGTTCATCATACACTTCTACCACTATTCTTGTTTTAAACCAGGGGATGGAACTTGATAATCTTCTAGCTCCTTATCCTCAAAACTGGAGTCTTTTCCTTTTTCTTCATGTCCTAACCTGGAGTCAGACTGGTGCAAACTTCCTTCAACTGACTTATCAGTAAATTCTTGCATTTGATCATCATTCCCATCATCTTCAGCAAAGCTAGCCTTCGCAGACTCACTGGCCATTTCCTGCTCTGCAGCCTTCAGACTCTCACTGCTTGAATTGTCAGACATCTTCCTTCTTTTTCCCTTGACATCTTCTGCCTTAGTCTCAGGCTCATCATCATCATCATCACTGAGTTCAATTATCTTTGAAGAAGATTCTCCTTTCTTCTTTGAAACTGATTTAGCAATCAGTCTGTTGCTCTTCCTTCTTCTTAGAGGTTCAGCCACAGGAGTTTCAGATTCTTCTTCTTCTTCAAATTTTGAAGCTTCTACCTCATCAAAAGAACTCCTTGGGGGTTCAGTAACAGAAGGTTCAAACTTTTCTCCTTTTTCATGGTTTTGAAGCCTCTGAATCATCAGACGAGCTTCTTTGAGGTTCAGAAATAAGGGATCCAGGTGCTTCATCCCTTTCTACTTCTGATCTTGATTCCTCCTTATCAGCAGATTGGCTACTTAAGGAGTCAGCCAAAGAAATTTCAGCAGCTTTTTCTTCTTCTGATTCTTCTTTCTCTTCTTTAGCAGAGAGACTTCCTTGAGGGACTTCTTGTGGCTTCTTCACCACCTTTGCTTTCTTCTTGGATGGCCTTTCAGACTTGGACTCTAGAATTTTGGAATTTTCAGAGTGTGATAGCTCATCCTCCACATTACTCACCTTCCTCTTCATTGAAGTGCTCTTGCTACTGCTCTATGTCATCAGTTTTTTATTTTCCATTGGATTCTTCTTCTAGTTTTCAAACAACTTTGGAGACAACACCTTTTGACTATTTAGGGGTTCACCCTCATAATCTCTTATCTTGTTTTTCAGCTTCTTCTTCAGAATAATGCTCAAGAATCTCCTATGAAAAACCTTTGTGAGCGGTTTGTCAGTCGACTTCTTCATCTTAGCCTTGTCCAGCCACTCGGACATTAAGTCGAATAGTATAGCTCCAAAGTTGATTCACTTCTTTAGAGCAATGGCAGACATGATCCTCAACTGATGATCGCTTACTGCATCATGAGTAGTATCCTTGCTCAGTATACACTTCCCTACTATCTCAGCAAGGAACTCGTACTCTTCTGGAAACTCCTTTTTCTTCATATTCTTCAGTTTAGGGTTCCTCTTATATCGCATAACCCTCTTTCCTTCTTCAATGTTAACTTTTTCAAGATTCTTCAAACCCTGATCAAAGAACCCTAGACATGGGTTGATGTCTGTGGGCTTTATCTTCAAAATGTGTCCTCTGACCTTTGTTGATAGAGTCCCAGAACTTGTAGTTGCATTTGAGTAGAACTCTCTCACCAGGTTTTAATAGATACGGGTGTTTGATTCCAGGCATTCAGAGAACCCAGCCTTCTTCACCAGTTTAAGAATATCTCTGAACTTCTTATCTGATTTCTCAAACTTCTTAGTGCTAAGTTGAATACTAGTGACAACATGCAAGTATTCCATTTGAGGGTTATGTGTATCTGAGTATCTGGGTTTTGCTTTTGAGAGAAATGCAGAAGGTTTCTGAGAGCGATTTGAGAATGGTTAACTGCTTGATAGATTTAGGCTAGTTAAAGAGTGTTTAGGGTTTCAATTTGAAAGAGAGAGAAGATAAATCAAAAACTTACAGCTTTTTGGTGGACTCTTGAAAGTGTTACTGCCACTGATTTGAATTTTCCTTTATGTAACTGTTCCCTCCATATTTTAGTGGGACAGTTGTAAAAATTTGATAGGTCATAATCTGCAACTTCCTCTAACATATTAGTTTATCAGATTTAACTTTCCTTCAGTTGAATATTGACTTCTTCAGTTCGTGGAGTAGCCTCATGACTTGGTTTAGTACTCCATAATTTTTTCGGCTGATCTACAAACTTTGTGTTTACTTCGATGATCGTCGTCCATAGCCATGCTTCAATAGACAACTCTTCATTAGTCTTCAAGAGAGTGGCAAGATTCATTTGCAGCTTGCATTCTTCTAAAGGTTTACTGCTAGCTTCTACAGAGATTCTTGTGATGTATTCAATATCTGCACTTCTTCTAGGTTAAATTTTCTCAGTAAGGGCTAACCTCTTAGTCCAAAACTAAGGACCAGGTATGTCCCTGAGGCGCTTATCAGACGAAGAGATTTATAAACATGGTGGCAACAAAGACATCACATTGGGCTTCTCTGTTGGGGAGTTCACTTACCAACTCTGGATATTCTTTGATGTTGGTAATTGTATAGGCTGCACTTGTGGTGTCAGCAAGTTCTAACACTACGATCAGGTGATTGATCGTAGGTACTCCACGATTTGAGTAGATGGTTGATATGGTTATCAGTAGCACATTTTGGGACGTAACTACTGGGGATGGATATTTATTTGGTTCATCAGTTATAGAGTTTTGGGACTTTTAAACTGGGATGTTTCTGTTTTGGGTTAGCTCTTATTTTTATGAACTTGACAGAAGTGGACTTGATATTCGTAGAGTGGTCAATCAGTCATAAACACTCGGTTGACCTGTCCTCTGGGCTTATCTCAGACCTTCTGGCAAGGATCCCACTTCTTCATTTCACTCCTTGAGCTTCACCATCTCCATATTTTCAGTTGTTCTTCCCTTGTCATCAGGTGAAGCTATCTTCGATGACTGGAAGATTTGAAGGATTTGCTCTCTTGTACTCCTTTAACACCATTGGTGCTGCTGCTCATAGCAGATCACTGCTCCCCCTAGTCAATATTATCTTCCCAAAGAAGGATGAACTGTTCTTCTTTACATACATAGGTAAGGTAGCCTTGCATATCTCTTTCAGGCTAGATCATCATGGTTGAACAAGCTTCACTAGGTCATGGAGTGATATCCTCAGAACTGGTCACTTCACTATTGTTGACTAGACTACGAACGTAGTTTTTCTCATTCAGGCATAGACATCTTCAATATTATGGAGTTATGCTCCTGTGAGGCATACTTCATAGCCATTGTTTGATAATCCCTTGATACATCTTGTCATGAATAATCAGCTTCCTTATAATGATCAATAAGCATGAACTTCATTCACGGGGACTCAGCAAATCTTTAAGAACAGGCTTTGGCATTGGATAATTTGAATAAGTGCATTTTATGAAAAGTCTTGATCTTGCAGCTGGTTGAATCTTTATGACCGAAGCCATCTGCTTCAGTATTCCTTAATGAAGTCAAACAGACCATGTACCTGCAGGTTAAACAAATTTCTATCATGGTAGCCATAGTTACTTGGGTCCTGCTAGGTTAGTTTTCTTAAAATCCCAACACCTCATACTCTTGAATTTATATCATATAAGCATCAACAATCATTTGCATGCACATATCAGATTAAGATATGACAGTTATAATGCATGATGGTGAGTGTGTGTATGTTTAAGCATTCTGATATGACACTCCTTTTCTTTGATTGTTTCATCCTTTGCTTTGACATGTTCACAAATTTTGAATGTTCACAGAGTAAGGATCAACTCTATTATTTGTTAGCATCTAGTTGGTTTGTGGAGTTGATTAATTTCTAAGATCCTTCAAGATACACCTTTAGGGTTGATTATACTCTAAGTTTTATCAAAAACACAGAACATTGGCTTGCATGTATTTACAAACATACCAACCCTTCAGCAAGGATTAATCCACTTAAGCTTTATTTGATTATAATTATCTTATGTCATATTTTAGGCTTCTTTCAAAATGTTATCTTCAACCTAAAACATGGGTGGAGAGAAAGTTTGTTATCAATGAGTTTCCAATCTTAATGTACTTTCTCTCTTCCCTTTTTTAGGAAGAATATGGTCTCTTGATAGAATATTGTTATAGACATAAGGTGATGCATTATGATGTACATGAATATTAATGAGGAACCATACCTTTACACTGTCAGTTTCTTAACAGTCATTTGTCTTGCTATCATGATGTTAGGCATTGATGTGCATATCTTTGCATTCAGTGCTGACAGCTTGTTGCTTCATATGGCCTTAGATCAATCAAACACAATCTTGGAGTTATGATCAGAGTAAAGTCTTGAAAGTTTGAATTCTTTGACACCCTCGAACCTCAAGGTTCAGATCCATATAGTTAGCCAAATACATATTAGAACAATTCTTCTTTCTCCTCTAGATGAGCATTTCATTTCATATATAGGCCTTTTAACTTTCAGAATAGTGGATGTCAGATTCTTTGCTCTTGATGCCTCTTAACTTCCCATCACTGGTCTGCAGACTGATGATTGACTGAGGATAAGGATTGGCCTTGTTGCTATAGCATTTAAGAACAGGGACCAATCTGAGCATCTTCAGGTGAATATGCACATTTACATGTATGCATAATTTTTAACGTGTGAGATCTGCATTTACAAGTGACTTACTACTAAAACTAAGTCTAGAACATTGTTTGTGCCTAGGACCAGACTCAAAGCGTTAGTTTTAGGGTATAGCATGAGAACCTGCTCTGATACCAATTGTTAGTTCCCAGAGGGCATACAATAGATCTAGAAGGGGGGTTGAATAGATTCTTTTTAATTTCAAATATTTTCCATTTCATTTTATATTTCTAAGTAATTAGCATATGACAAACATAAGAATCATTTCAAGAGCATCAGAATAAGTTAAAGATCCCCTTCATAGATATCATAATAAACATTGTTCTAGATTTAGTTTAGTTGTAAGTGGTTATTACAGTTATAGCAGTTATAGCAGTTTAAGGTACATAAGGTGAATGCCTTAAAGTAAATAACCCAAGGATTTTAAGTTGTTCAGAGACTCAAGCTGCTAATCCACTCTTCTACTTCAACAAGCAGGGATTCCACTAAGGAAATGGGTAACTCTTGAATCACAAAGATTCCTTCAAAACTAGCAGCCTTGGAACTTCAGTTTACTAAGAACTCTTTAAGCCCAGCAGACTTGGTACTGTAGACTAAGCCCAGCAGACTTAGAATCTCTTGTACCCTCTGGTACTCAGCAAGTCCAGCATACTTGACTTTGATTTAGTCCCTCGAACAATAACCTCTCAGGCCCTGGCTACTTGTTGTTGTTGTTGTTGTTTGTTGTTGTTGGTGCTGAGCTGCTAAGATGACTTGAAGCTTGATCATCACCTGGTACTTAGCAGCTTGGTGTGATCCTCTTGCATTCTTCATCGAGACTAGATCACTTATGATGGACTGCTAAGATGTTCATGAAGCTCGACATCTTTAAGTACTTAGCAGTCTATCATTTCTTCCTTGGTGCAGCTGATCTTGTGGTTGATGTAACGATTGAGAATTTTAAATATTAATTAAAAATATTTATTGAATTAAATAAATATTTTATTGAATTTATTTGTGAAGATAAATAAATAAATTATGCGATTGTTGTGGACAATTTAATTAAGTGCTATATGATTAATTAAATTGATATGTTAGCAATGGTGTAGCATAATTTTAATTTAATTGAGAATAATTTAATTAGATTTAATGTTATGTGCTAAGTGATAATAATTTGTTACACGAATTATGTTTAATAAAGGAAATTCAATTGTGTGACAATTTGGTATTATGTGAATGTTAGTTTATTAAATTGAATTAGAGTGTTGTAATTTAATTAAATAAGTGTAATATTTAATCTATGGATTTAAAGAGTTATTAAAAGATTAGAAAAGGATTTTAAAGTGTTTTACCAAACAAGACCCTTGTACTTGTTTAATCTTATTTTACCCAAACAAGGCCTTAGCACTAAAAAAACCTATTTTTTTACTAAGAGGTTGCCAAACATGGCCTTGGGCTTTTCAAATTTTGTAACCTATGTAATAAGTGGTAGTTAGTATAGCAATTAGTATATTATTTATTAGCTATATTAATAATATAAGTTACATATATTATATATGTATATGTATATTGTATATTGTATAATATATGTTAAGTTAAAAGATACGTTAGTTTTTAAAAGCCTAAGTTTAAACAAAGAAAGAAAAAGAAGAAGAAAGATAGAGAGAATTGTTAGAGAAGAAGAAGAGAGAAGAGGAAGAAAAGCTTGAGAAGGAAAGAGAGGATCATCATCTTCATCATCTCTTCTCTTTAATTAAAACTAGTAAGGTTATAGCCTAACCCTTGTACTCAATTCTTATGTGTTGTAATTCTTCTTTATCAAATTAGGTTTTTACAATCATGAAATTATATATATATATATATATATATATATATATATGGTATTCATATGTTTTCATATGTAATTGTATGCCATGAAAGGGTTTTCAAAATACAATTGTTGTAAAAAATAAGTTTTCAAAGCATATTCTTCTACGTTTTCATGGTTTTAGAATTCTATGTGGAAGTCTCTTTGTGAAAGTTGTTATTTTGATATGTAAATGGGATATGTATATATATATATATATATATATATATATATGTTTACATGAGAGTTTCATAGTTGTTTAAGAATTTCAATTCACAAGTATATGATGAACACTATGAAATTCATGTTATAGTGTTAGATTATGAATTTATGTTGAACATTTCTTTAAATCCTTGATGTGAGCATGAATTATGTGTAATATGTGATATAACATGATTATATATGAGTTATATGGTTGTTCTAGCAATTCAATCCATGAATATTTGATAAACAATAGGAAGTGTGTTCATAGTGATTTTCGGTGAAGTTATTTCTGAAAAACGGCTTTTGAAACTATCAAATTGATGTTTGATTTTGAGTTATTGTTAAAATTGATCATGTATTATGTTAATATGTTAAGAATATGAGTTATCACAATTGAAATCACTCGAATTGATTGAAAAACGAGTTCGTAATAGTAATTTTCGTCAAGAACACTTAAAATTGTGTTTTTCTTCGAAACTCATGAAATCTTGATTTTTATTATGTGTTATATGGATTTTAAATCTTATAAGCATGTTAATGAGTTTAAAATATTGTTAGTATCAAGTTTTATGTTTATCATGTTGGGAAAAATCGAATTCGGTGTGAAGGAATGAGCCAAATTAGCTTATTTCTCCACCAGTTCGCGAGCCAGCCCCTCCACCAGAGGGAGGACCCGCCCCAGCGGGTGTTTTACACTATGGGGACCCGCCCCAGTGGGTAAAACTGCTGCCCGGAGATTTTGGTTTTTGGTTTTTGAGTTTTTATGCCCCGTTTGTTAAGCTAACTTGTTTCTAAGACTTGGAAGGTGAAATGTGAAATAAGATAACATGTTTTTGATGTGTTTAAGTTAGATTGAAGTATATTATGAATGTGTTAAATGTGTGTGTATGTGTGTTATTTTCACGAGGCACCCAACACGATTCATTGAGTTATAGGCTTATGAATGTATGCCGTGGGTATAGACTCGCGTACTTGACTAATTAGTAACCAATGTGGTATATTATATTGTGAGTTGGACTTGGATATGAAGTTCGATGGTTTAAATGTTGTAGTTGGATACTAATAGATGGTTTGAATGTAATATAAATGTGTAGGGTGTTTGTGAAGTGGTTGTAATTGTTAAAGTGTAGCTTGCGCTTAAGGCAAGTTCTCTTATCCTTATTCTCATATGTTAAGCAAGTTTCTAAACTTGTTATTTATATTGTGCAAGTTCTTTAAACTACTCTTGAATGCTATACAAGCCTATTCATTGTATCTTTTCATTGTGTAAATTCCTAACCCTTGCTCAATAAATCATGAAAGTTCATTTACGTTCCTTAACTTGTTATATGTGGTATGTTATACCATACTCCAATATTCATAAAGCGTAAGTATTAAAGTGTTCTTTTAGTAATATGATCTTGACTTAATTATTCAAGCAAGATCTACTTAGTCTATCGAATGCTTTGAGTTGTTTCTAAAAGCATGCCTATCTATTCTGAAGTTTATTGTCATATTTTGCAATTGGTTCATGATTCTTATATTATTGAACTGTAAAGTACTGTAAGTCGATTCAACTACTCCTAGTTGATGATAGTTGAACTCTAAAGTTTCCTTATCTATCCAAACCAAACTTTCTTTGGTGCGGACTTGTATTCAATTTCTGAGAATGAACAACCCTATTAATTAGGGGATATTTTATACGAAAGCGTTAAGATGGTTGTGCACAATTCATGGTACAAAGGGTTGATCCCCCTGAGTACGAGTTAATGGTCTATAGTCTTATTGACTGGTAAAGGTTTAAATAGAAATATTTATAACCTAGGACAATGGTTCAAGGTCTTATGACCCTTAGAAGTTTCTATAATTCAATTTTTATATGGATGAAAGTAAAGTTATTTAAACTCTTTTGAAATGATTCACTTATGTCATATCACTGTTGTATTTTCAAGTGAGCTTTTGTTTGCTCACTCTTGCATGTTTTACCACCACTTGCAGTTGAGACCAAGAATGTTGACATACCGTCAACAAGTAAAGGAAAAGGAAAGATGAATAAATGAAGGCTTGTTATGTCAAGTTACTTTTGTAATAAGACTTAGTTGGTTATGTTTTATGTTTCTGCATTTACGTTATTTGAATGATGTTAAGGTTTAGATAACCCTGGTATATTATTTGACAAGTTGTCATTCTTTCTAAAGGAAGATTTTTATGAAAGTTGTAATTAGTTTGAAATTCTTTATTTGGGTAGATGTATGTTTTAATTAGAAAGTGAATACCAAATCATGTGGAAACGAAGTACCCGAATTTGGGGGTGTCACAGGTTGGTATCAAAGCCGTAGGTTATGAAACCTTAGGTGGGGGAAAACCTTAGGTAGTAGCCTTATGGTAAGATCGAAAAGATAGATATGATAGGTAAAGATAATAAACTACCTTATGTGCTATGTGTTTACGTTCAGGTATTCGAAGAGTGACGACTCGATATCACGTAATAATAAACTTTAAAATTCTTTTGTCAGGATGACGAACGTTGGAGAACCTAGTCGGGCTAGAGAGGTTGTACCTCAGGTGCCTAGAGAGGAGGAGCCCCGTGATATACATGTTGTCTGGGAGCAGCTGGTTAGGAGAGAGCCATCTCCAGTGATCACTGTAGCTGGTCGGGAGCGTGAGCTGACACCTATTCTAGAGTATGAGGACGAGGACGAGTCTGAAGAGGAGGAAGAGGATCCCGAAGAGGAATTCCCACCTCACTCTACTAGTGCTGAGATGTACGAGGCAGTCTAAGATAGCAACGTGGAGCTTCATGGATGAGTAGGAGATCTCGAGGAAACTATCCAGCAACGAGACAATACGATCGAGGAAATGGCAAGTGACCTGGGAGATGCACAGTGGAACCTAATACATATGGAGGTTGATAGAGATGCTGCTCGATTTGAACTGGCAAAGCTGAAGCAAGACATCCAGGAGGAGTAGAGGAAGCGTGCCAGGGCTGAAGAGTCAAGCTTGAGGGCTAATCAACGAGCTGATCGAGCTGAAGATGAAGCTGAAGCCAAGAGGGCCAAGCTGAGGGAAACAGAATATGCTTTTCATACAGTGATAGAAAGAGCTCAGGACCGTATTTTCTATTACCCAGCTCAGTTCCAAGGTTTACCGTGGTATGTGGTGGACCGAAGAACGGCATTTCGGGTAATGGAAGAGGAACGTAGAGAGGCTGTGCGACGTATTAATATGCCTAGGCAGTAGCAGCAGTAGCAGTAATAGTAGTAGTAGCAGTAGCAGTAGTAGTAGAGCTTTTGTTTATGTGTTGCTTTTGTAGTAAATAAAGTAAATTCCATAATTGAGATAAGAATGGGATAAGTTAATAATGTAATCCTGCAACTTTTTCAGTTCAGGAAGGATGATGTAAATGGCAAAAATGCTATTTGATTGATATTTTTAAACAATGACTAATGAATAAAAGAGGTTTATTGATGTGCTATGTGTGAACTAAGTTATTCGAACGTTTAATTATGAACTTGAATACTTAAGATTTGAATAAAGGATCTAATAATAATATTTTCTTATCAGAAAATGCCTCCTAGAAGAAGAGTAACACGTCAAAACCCCGAGGGTTCGACGAACAACAACAATAACGATGCAACAAACCCTAACACGGTTCAGCAATTAGTGAACCTGTTAGCAGGAGCAATGGCGAATCAGTCGCAAGTGCAAGCCACGACATTCAAAGAGTTTAAGGCAGTAGGACCACCGGAATTTAAGGGAACGACAAACCCTATAGATGCTCAGACGTGGATTATGGAAATAGAAAAGGTATTTGACGTGGCTAGGGTCAGTGAAGACCAGAAAACGGCATTTGCGACTTTTATGTTGAAGTCAGATGCTAGCTTCTAGTGGCAGGCGAATAAGACTAGAGAGGGAGAAGGAGTCATAACGTGGGAATGTTTCAAAGAGATGTTCTACGAGATGTACTTCCCAGTGAGTTCGCAGGACCAGATGGAGGTCCAATTCCTAGAGCTGAAGTAGGGAACGATGACAGTGTCAGAATACGCGGCGAAGTTTAACGAACTGGCCAGGTTCGCTACTTACCAGGTCAGCACGGATGCTAGGAAGGTGAGGAGGTTTAAGCGGGGAATAAAACCCTGGCTCTACAGCAAGGTCTCTATGTTCCAGCTAAACACGTTTGCAGCCGTGCTGGAAAAGGCTATTCTAGCTGAAGGGGGAGCGAAGCGGTGACTAAATTCAACCAAGACAAGAAGAAGAAGAATGAAACGGAAACTAAGGCTAGTGGAGCGGGGCTATCCAGTAGAAGAGGAAGTGGAATGACAATAACTCTGCTAGGAGTCAGCAGGGAGGCCAGCAGAAGAGGAAGCTCGAAGCGTGTGCTACATGCAGGAAGACTCATACTGGAGTGTGCATGAAAGGGAAACGCGTGTGCTACAACTGTGGTCAGGAAGGCCACATCGCGCTAAATTGCCCAAACCCCAAGAAAGGAGCTTGTTATACATTTGAATCCAAGGATCACATGGTTCGTAACTGCCCTAAGAAGCCAGCGACAGGGTCAACAGGGAATGGAGGAAAGGGCAGCGTCAGCACTCTGACTGTTGCTGGACCATCGCCACTACAGGCCGTTCAACCCACTGCCCGCACATTTTATGATGGTGCAAGACGCGGTGCAATCAAAAGACGTGGTGGCAGGTATTATTCCGATCAATAGTATAAATGCATATGTAATATTTGATTCGGGTGCTACTTGTTCATTCATATCTGATGATTTTGCTAAAACTCTAGACTTACCTGTAGAGGAGTTAGTTTACCCTTTGAGCATAATGATCGCGAATAGGGAGGTTATTCCTGTTAGGAGCGTTTATAGGAATTGTAGACTGGACATTAAGGGTCAGGAGCTTAAAGTAGATTTGATTCCGATTAAACTTGGGGAATTCGAATTCATACTAGGTATGGACTGGTTGTTCAACCATGGGGCGGTAATCGACTGTCAGAAGAAGTCAGTAAACCTTACGACTCCGTCGAAGTTGGTGTTCTATGGTAGTAAATCACCTAGACAAGCGAATTGTCTGACGGTGATGCAAGCCAAGAAACTTTTGATGCAAGGCTGTGTAGGATATTTAGCCTACATAGCAGATACGCGTAAGGAGAGCCCGAAGGTAGAAGACATATCGGTAGTTAAGGAGTTTGTGGACGTTTTTTCGAGCGATTTTCCAGGACTTCTGCCAGATAGGGAGACAGAGTTCGTGATCGATTTAGTGACGGGAACTGCTCCAATTTCAAAGGCTCCGTACCGAATGGCTCCAGTCGAGATGAAGGAACTGATGGTTCAACTGCAAGAACTGTTAGACAAGAAGTATATCCAACCGATCGTTTCGCCGTGGGGAGAGCCTGTTTTATTCGTGAAGAAGAAGGATGGATCAATGCGTCCTTGCATTGATTATAGGGAGTTGAATAAAGTTACGATCAAGATTAGGTATCCTTTACCTAGGATCGATGACTTGTTTGATCAACTGAAGGGTGCGAAGTACTTCTCAAAAATCGATTTGAGAAGCGGGTATCATCAGTTGAAGGTGAGAAAGGAAGATATACCGAACACTGCTTTTAGGACTCGGTATCGTCATTACGAGTTCTTGGTGATGTCATTTGGTCTCACGAATGTCCCAGCTGCATTTATGGACCTAATGAACAGGGCGTTCAAACCATTTCTGGACAAGTTCGTGGTAGTGTTTATAAATGACATCCTGGTTTATTCCAAGACCGAGGAGGAGCATGCTGAACATTTATGACTAACCTTAGAAGCACTGAGACGAGAAAAGCTTTACGCTAAATTCTCAAAATGCAAATTTTGGTTGGAACGTGTGCAATTTCTTGGCCACGTGATCGACAAGGATGGTATTTCGGTAGATCCGTCGAAGGTTGAAGCGATAATGAATTGGGATCAGCCGAAGACGCCGTTTGAAGTGAGGAGTTTCTTAGGATTGGCTGGTTATTACCGAAGATTTATCCAAGACTTTTCTAAAATCGCAACTCCGTTGACGAATTTGACTAGTAAAACAGTTAAGTTTGTTTGGACAGAGAAGTGTGAGGAGAGTTTTCAAGAGTTGAAGAAGAGGTTGAGTACTGCGCCTGTATTATCTTTACCGGATAGTTCAGGGAATTTCGTGGTATATAGTGATGCCTCACATAAAGGATTAGGCTGTGTGTTGATGTAGAGCGGCAAAGTCATTGCCTATACGTCAAGTCAGCTGAAGGACTACGAGAAGGGGTATCCGACCCATGACTTGGAATTGGCGGCAGTAGTGTTTGGTCTAAAGATTTGGAGACACTACTTATATGGAGAGAAGTGTGAAATATACACAGATCACAAGAGTCTGAAGTATATCTTTACCCAGAAGGATTTGAACATGCGCCAAAGGAGATGGTTGGAACTGATCAAGGACTACGACTGCGAAATACTTTACCATCCGGGTAAAGCTAACGTTGTTGCCGATGCTTTGAGTAGAAAAGGTCGGGAGAAGCTGAATATGTTAACTGATCAGGATCAGTTAATAGAGCAGATGGCTAGATTAGAGCTGGAAGTAAAGTTTCCAAAGGAATTGGATGAGAAGTTGTTTCAAGTAACCACTAGTTCTACTATGGTGGACAAGGTGAAAGAAGCTCAACTTCACGATGAAGAATGCGAGAAGATTCGGAAGAGAATAGCTGATGGCGAAGAGTTTAAATTCAAGATCGACAGTGAGGAACTACTACGATTTGAAGGTAGAATCTGGGTACCGCCAGTACCAGAAGTTAAGGAGGAGATCTTGAGCGAAGCTCACAACTCGAGATATTCAATTCACCCTGGGAGTACGAAGATGTACCAGGATCTCAGGCATCATTTCTGGTGGCCGAATATGAAGAGGGATGTTGCTGAATGCGTTGCGAAATGTCTAACTTGTCAAAGAGTCAAGGCAGAAAGAGACCTAGCGGATTGCTGCAACCGTTAGAAATTCCAGAGTGGAAGTGGGAGCATATCACGATGGATTTCGTGGTTGGTCTTCCCGCGACTCAGAAAGGTTTCGATGCGATATGGGTTATTGTGGATCGACTGACGAAGTCAGTCCACTTTTTACCAATCAGGATTAAGTACAACTTAGAACAATTAGATAAATTATACGTTAAGGAGATTATTTCTCGACATGGTGTTCCAGTGTCGATTGTGTCAGACAGAGATCCGCGTTTTACGTTAAATTTCTGGAAGCGTTTGCAAGAATGTTTAGGAACGCAGTTGCGAATGAGTACAGCGTACCATCCTCAAACCGATGGCCAGAGCGAAAGAACAATTCAGACGCTTGAGGATATGCTGAGAGCTTGTGTGATGGACTTCAAAGGAAGCTGGGATAATCATCTACCGTTGGTGGAGTTCACCTACAACAATAGTTACCACGCGAGTATCGGCATGCCGCCTTACGAAGCGTTATACGGCAGAAAGTGCAGAACTCCTTTGTGCTGGGATGAAGTCGGTGAACGTCAGCTGTTGGGACCGGAATTGGTGCAACAAACTGCTGAAATTGTGAAGTTGATCAGAACAAGATTGGTTGCTACTAAGGACAGACAGAAGATATATGTCGATCAACATCGACAGAACCGAGAATTCTTACCAGGAAGCTTCGTTTTCCTGAAGGTATCTCTTTGGAAATGGAAAATTAGATTTGGCAAGAAAGGGAAGCTGAGTCCCCGATTTATTGGACCTTTTGAGGTATTACGAAAGGTTGGCGAGGTAGCTTACGAAGTGGCATTACCTCCGGAACTCGAGAATATACATAACGTATTTCATATTTCCGTGTTACGGCCTTACAAACACGACTATAAACATGTAATAGAATATGAGCCTTTACACTTTGATGAAGACTTAACTTATGAAGAGGTTCCTGTTCAAATTATTGACAGAAAGGAACAAGTACTTAGAAATAAAGTGATACCTTCTGTTAAGGTAATTTGGAGAAACCACAGTGCTGAAGAAGCCACGTGGGAACTCGAAGATGTAATGAGAAAATCGTATCCTCAATTATTTGTTTAATTGATTTGTGTAACCCCTTATATATCGATTCTGGGGACAGAATCCTTTTAAGGGAGGAAGAATGTAACAGATGAGAATTTTTATGAGAATTTTTTTTATGTTGTGATTCTGGGGACAGAATCCTTTTAAGGAGGGAAGATTGTAACGATTGAGAATTTTAAATATTAATTTTAAATATTTATTGAATTAAATAAATATTTTATTGAATTTATTTGTGAAGATAAATAAATAAATTGTGCAATTGTTGTGGACAATTTAATTAAGTGCTATATGATTAATTAAATTGATATGTTAGCAATGGTGTAGCATAATTTTAATTTAATTAGATTTAATGTTATGTGCTAAGTGATAATAATTTGTTACACGAATTATGTTTAATAAAGGAAATTCAATTGTGTGATAATTTGGTATTATGTGAATGTTTGTTTATTTAATTGAATTAGAGTGTTGTAATTTAATTAAATAAGTGTAATATTTAATCTATGGATTTAAAGAGTTATTAAAAGACTAGAAAAGGATTTTAAAGTATTTTACCAAACAAGGCCCTTGTACTTGTTTAATCTTATTTTACCCAAACAAGGCCTTAGCACTAAAAAAACCTATTTTTTTACTAAGAGGTTGCCAAACATGGCCTTGGGCTTTTCAAATTTTGTAACCTATGTAATAAGTGGTAGTTAGTATAGCAATTAGTATAGTATTTATTAGCTATATTAATAATATAAGTTACATATATTATATATGTATATGTATATTGTATATTGTATAATATATGTTAAGTTAAAAGATACGTTAGTTTTTAAAAGCCTAAGTCAAAACAAAGAAAAAAGAAGAAGAAGAGAGTTAGAGAGAATTGTTAGAGAAGAAGAAGAGAGAAGAGGAAGAAAAGCTTGAGAAGGCAAGAGAGGATCATCATCTTCATCATCTCTTCTCTTTAATTAAAACTAGTAAGGTTATAGCCTAACCCCTCAATTCTTATGTGTTGTAATTCTTCTTTATCAAATTAGGTTTTTACAATCATGAAATGATATGTATATATGGTGTTCATATATTTTCATATGTAATTGTATGCCATGAAAGGGTTTTCAAAATACAATTGTTGTAAAAAACAATTTTTCAAAGCATATTCTTCTATGTTTTCATGGTTTTAGAATTTTATGTGGAAGTCTCTTTGTGAAAGTTGATATTTTGATATGTAAATGGGATATGTATATATATATATATATATATATATATGCTTACATGAGAGTTTCATAGTTGTTTAAGAATTTTAATTCACAAGTTATGATGAACACTATGAAATTCATGTTCATAGTGTTGGATTATGAATTTATGTTCAAAATTTCTTTAAATCCTTGATGTGAGCATGAATTATGTGTAATATGCGATATAACATGATTATATATGAGTTATATGGTTGTTCTAGTAATTCAATCCATGAATATTTGATAAACAATTGGAAGTGTGTTCATAGTGATTTTCGGTGAAGTTATTTCTGAAAAACGGCTTTTGAAACTATCAAATTGATGTTTGATTTTGAGTTATTGTTAAAATTGATCATGTATTATGTTAATATGTTAAGAATATGAGTTATCACAATTGGAATCACTCGAATTGATTGAAAAACGAGTTCGTAATAGTAATTTTCGTCAAGAACGCTTAAAATTGTGTTTTTCTTCGAAACTCGTGAAATCTTGATTTTTATTATATGTTATATGGATTTTAAATCTTATAAGCATGTTAATGAGTTTAAAATATTGTTAGTATCAAGTTTTATGTTTATCATGTTGTGAAAAATTGAATTCGGTGTGAAGGAATGAGCCAAATTGGCTTATTTCTCCACCAATTCGCGAGCCAGCCCCTCCACCAGTGGGAGGACCCGCCCCAGCATGTGTTTTACAGTATGGGGACCCGCCCCAGCGAGTAAAGCTGCTGCCTGGAGATTTTCGTTTTTGGTTTTTGAGTTTTTATGCCCCGTTTGTTAAGCTAACTTGTTTCTAAGACTTGGAAAGTGAAATGTGCAATAAGATAACATATTTTTGATGTGTTTAAGTTATATTGAAGTATATTATGATTGTGTTACATGTGTGTGTATGTGTGTTGTTTTCACAAGACACACAACACGATTCTTTGAGTTATAGGCTTATGAATGTATGCCGTGGGTATAGACTCGCGTACTTGACTAATTAGTAACCAATGTGGTAAATTATATTGTGAGTTGGACTTGGATATGAAGTTCGATGGTTTAAATGTTGTAGTTGGATACTAATAGATGGTTTGAATGTAATATAAATGTGTAGGGTGTTTGTGAAGTGGTTGTAATTGTTAAAGTGTAGCTTGCGCTTAAGGCAAGTTCTCTTACCCTTATTCTCTTATGTTAAGCAAGTTTCTAAACTTGTTATTTATATTGTGCAAGTTATTTAAACTACTCTTGAATGCTATACAAGCCTATTCATTGTATCTTTTCATTGTGCAAATTCCTAACCCTTGCTCAATAAATCATGAAAGTTTATTTACGTTCCTTAACTTGTTATATGTGGTACAAGTTATACCATACTCCAATATTCATAAAGCGTAAGTATTAAAGTGTTATTTTAGTAATATGATCTTGACTTAATTGTTCAAGCAAGATCTACTTAGTCTATCGAATGCTTTGAGTTGTTTCTAAAAGCATGCCTATCTATTATGAAGTTTATTGTCATATTTTGCAATTGGTTCATGATTCTTATATTATTGAACTGTAACGTACTGTAAGTCGATTCAACTACTCCTAGTTGATGATAGTTGAACTCTAAAGTTCCCTTATCTATCCAAACCAATCTTTCTTTGGTGCGGACTTCTATTCAATTTCTGAGAATGAACAACCCTATTAATTAGGGGATATTTTATACGAAAGCGTTAAGATGGTTGTGCACAATTTATGGTACAAAGGGTTGATCCCCCTAAGTACGAGTTAATGGTCTATAGTCTTATTGACTGGTAAAGGTTTAAATAGAAATATTTATAACCTAGGACAATGGTTCAAGGTCTTATGACCCTCAGAAGTTTCTATAATTTAATTTTTATATGGATGAAAGTAAAGTTGTTTAAACTCTTTTGAAACGATGCACTTATGTCATATAACTGTTGTATTTTCAAGTGAGCTTTTGTTTGCTCACTCTTGCATGTTTTACCACCACTTGCAGTTGAGACCAAGAATGTTGACATATCGTCAACAAGTAAAGGAAAAAGAAAGATGAATAAATGAAGTCTTGTTATGTCAAGTTACTTTTGTAATAAGACTTAGTTGGTTATGTTTTATGTTTCTGCATTTACGTTATTTGAATGATGTTAAGGTTTAGATAACCCTGGGATTTTATTGGACAAGTTGTCATTCTTTCTAAAGGAAGATTTTTATGAAGGTTGTAATTAGTTTGAAATTCTTTATTTGGGTAGATGTATGTTTTAATTAGAAAGTGAACACCAAATCATGTGGAAAAGAAGTACCCGGATTTGGGGGTGTCACAGTTGATGCTTATCTTCATCTTATTTCAGCTTTGCACACTTTCACCACTTGGGATCTGCTAAGTCTTTGCACTTCTGGTAGACTCCATCTGGTACTTAGCATCCCTTGACATAGAATGACTTGTGTGCAGATTTGGTTCTGCATCTGTTTCTCTTCAGCCCAGGTTGTTCATGGTGAATCGTCGAGTGGCCCGTTGGATCCGCTTTCTGGTCTGCCACTCCTCCTCTTGTTATCTTGGCCTTCTCGGCTCTCAGCTTAGATGCCAATTTCTTAGGTATTCTCATTTGTGTTGAGTGAAGCCTTCATCAGTTAAAGCTCTTCTTCAAATCTGCTTCACTTCTACTTTGGTAGTCTCACTGCTACTGAGACATATTCTATTAAGCTCTATCAAACTCGTAGAGTCAACAACTCTTTATCTTTGAAGCTTCAGCTGTTATATACTCCTTTATAAGCTTCCCGTTGGAATATAGTCGTTGGAAGCTATTTGAATTGCCTCAAAGATCCTGATTTATTTGGTGTAGACTGCTGACTTGACATGATAGCACCTTTTTGACTTTTCTGACACACCAGTCTATTATTCCACCTACCACTTCAGAGATATCACTTTCACGTGTCAGGCTGGTAGTCACCTTTATTTTTCCTTTCTAATTCCTCGATTAGAACCACAGGAGTTGTCCTTCTGCAACGGTGCTCTCAATTAGCAACGTTCGAATGTCAGTCTTTATATTGAGATGTTGCCAAGGCTTCAATAATCAGATGGTCGAACTCCACGATTCTGATGTAGATGACCATAATCTTGATCGTAGTTTGCCTGTTGAATGTTGCTCGTTGACTGGTTGAGACAAAAATATGATTCTGAGAGTGTTCTCTAGATTGACAATGTAGAACCTCTCCTTCTTCACTCGTGCAGTACTTCAATGCTTCTGTTTGCCTTGACTTGCTTCAGGAACTGACAACTTGTCTGAACGCTTTGGCCCTTCTGGTTTGCAAGACTCTTCTAATTAGTCATGCTCATCTCTCTCTACATTCTGCCCTGTGATCTCCCGTTCACTCTTCATGATGAGGCTGAGCCATAGACAATCCTTTTCGTCTGTTCACTATAGCTTGGCCAATGCCATCGTATGTGCTTCATCAATTCTTGCTGCTCGTTAGGCAAATACAATGATCAGAGTCATCACCATGATAGTTGTCTTCTGTTGGCTTGACAGACACTGCACTTGCTGACTTTCTTTGGTTAGTCACTTCATTAATTACCTTCTAATGTTTGCTTATGGAAGACTTCTCCTGAATGGCTTCACTTCTCAATTAGTGTCCGGATAGAGTTGGTGCTTCAATCTTCTATTTGCTTGCAGACCATTCGGTGATTGCTCGCTGGCTTTCTTAAGGTCGATTGACTTTTTACTACTCTTTCTAGAGGCTTCGATCTTTGAATACTTCGGGAGTGCTCATTTGATGAGAATAGTATTGTCTATATGATTCTTCCTTGGCGTGTTGAGCACTTGACTGACTTTGTCTGAGTCTTTGATCTGCAGACTACGATCTGGCTTTGGTTCTGCAGACACTACGACTCCGAGAGCAGATCATATGACAGACTACGATTTCTTCCTTAATAATTTCTATCCCTTGACTGATCTGTCCAACTACGATTTTTACCTCGGATATAATCATCAGGCTTCACAACTTCGAGTGAGGCCTACGATTCTTGACTTGACTCGGCAGGCGCTCGACAGGCGCTTCGACAGGCTGTCTCCACGATTCTGAACTTGACTTTCTCGACAGACTACGACTTCGAGAAAGTCCTCCTCGACACACCACGATCCTGCCTTGTCTCTCTTGACAGACTACGAACTTCGAGAGTGACTATCCTTACAGACTACGATTCTGCCTTGATAGACTCCCATTCTTCCTTTTCTCTCCTGGCAGACTACGAATGCTGGTGCAGTGCTTGACGATCAGACAAACCTATCTATTACAATATATAAGATCAACCTAACAATTTTGATCTTTCTATTCATAGTCCTTGTACACCATATTCTTTTGAAGGACTTTACAAGGCTGTTTGTTCATGTAGGATCAACCTAACATATTTGATCATTCAAGTCTAAGTCCTTGTACAT
The DNA here is from genome assembly GCA_020205555.1 of Panax stipuleanatus. Taxonomy (NCBI): domain Eukaryota; kingdom Viridiplantae; phylum Streptophyta; class Magnoliopsida; order Apiales; family Araliaceae; genus Panax; species Panax stipuleanatus. Next base: position 95,181,365 of record CM035120.1, read on the forward strand.
ATGACTATCATCTATTAAGAACTTTATAGCTTTTATCAATGGAGACATATTTGCATATTCGTTTATTAAGATCATAATCAAATCTTATATAAATAGGAATAACATTCTCATACAATTCCTAACAAATATTATTCCTTGGTGGATCACCTCTAGAGGCCAAATACTTGAATGACTTACATTGATCTAAAGAAGGAATTTCATCGGTGGAATTCAAGGAGAACGCGAAGGAATTAGAGGTGAACTTGTGCAAGAGGAAGCTTTGATCTACGAGGGTATGATTCTATATCTCCATCTCTTTTGTTTAATATATAATTGTGCACAAGGATGATCATGGTGATGGTTTATATAATAAATTTTAAATTCTTTTTTCATCGTGCTTCCACTACATTTATGTGATTTGATTGCATGATGGCGCTATATACAAACCTAACACCTCTCTTTTCTTAGCCTAAAATACGTAGGACCTGATCTCCTCCCATACGGGAGTATGTAGACAACCAATTGTGGTGTGGTCTAATCTATATAAAAATCTTTTAAACCTACCATATACTCGTGAAGAGTCTCAAACAGCCTAAATTCTAACCACCACACAAAAATCAAGACTTGAAGCATAAATCCCTATAAGCCGAACCGATACACCAAAAATAACCTAAGCCAGCGATCCAGTCTGATGATTCTCCAATGGCTTCTTAGTAATCAGCCACCGAATCCGACGCGAGCACCTAAAATGAAGAAACACAACAATATATCTCGACAGTAATCGTCAGGAAAATATGGCAATCAAAGAACAGACAACGGTATATCCAAAGAGGGAAGTTGACTGATCTCTAAATGTGCATATATATTTAAACTGTTTCAATATCCAAATGTATTTCTACGATAAATGATAAACTGATATAGTTTGTGCATAAAATGGGACGAAGAATAATCTATAAGTCCGAAGTAATGCGGGATAGAAACTCCAGGTAGTCGGCAATCTCTGCAGTCGGAGGGGCAGATCTGAGCTCATGCTGTAAGGACCGAGAATTTTATATGATTAATAATGTAAATTTTAACTAATAATTTTTTATTTATTAGAATGTACTTGAACTATATAAGTGAATATGTGTTAGTAGATATAAATTAAGTAATATAGTTAATTTATTTATTTTAAGTTAACTAAGATGAATACTTAATCAATTTGATTAAGAAAGAGTAAAACAAGTTATGTTAAAAATTAACATAGCTTGAATGTTAACATTGAATGGTAAATTAAAAAGATTTACAATCTTTAAGTGATTAATTATTGATATGAATTATAAAGTTATTATATAAATATGGAAATATAGGTGTAATAACTTATCAAGCCAATTAGGGCTAATTAAGTTAATGAATTAGTGGAACAATAAGGAAAGCTAAGAAATAAGTATATTAAATTATTTATTAATATTATATTGAACACTTTGTGTCATATATTAAATATAAGATTAAATAAAAGTAATAATTATTTATCAATAATGATAAATGTGTTATGAATTATGTGGAAATATGTATGTGGCTATATATATATATATATTATGAATATGTATATATATATATTTATTTATTAATTAAATTAAAAAGAAAAAGTTACATAACCTAATTATACATTAGGTATAGAAATTAAATAACCTAAGGGTTATAATATGGAAGAATATTAGTATGTAAAATGTATGCTAATACTAAGAGATTTATTTTATACATCTTAATTAATTAATTTTATAACTTAATTAAATAAAGTTTAATTGGGTTATAAAAATTAAATGTATATGAGTAATTATTTAAATTACAAATGAGTGAATGAAAACTCTAATTAAATGAATAGGGTAGGATAAAATTAAAAGTATTGGACTATGCTTTTTTTCATGGCCCAAGAAATTATTTAGGAAGCCCAAAAGAATTAAATGTAAAGCCCAATCTTTAGCCCAATTGTTAAGGGACTTTTTGGACATTTGGTTAAGTAAATATTACAATAAAAATTAAATCACAAATGGGAGAGAAAGGGGTGGAAAATTTGGCCATGGGGGAGGAACAAGGAGAGGCCATGTGATGTAATTATTTCATTTTAACAACTCATACCAAAATTTTACCTAACCTCCTTATGTGTTTAATTTTTATTTAACCAACACATTTGCTAAAGAGTGCAAGCAACCCTAAGTGACAAAAAGTAGAAAAGATGATATTGGGGGATGTATATAGATATACATAATATATTTATACATATTTTACTAACACACAAAATCATTTCATTTCTCTTTCATCTATTACTTTCAAGCTTAACAAAACAAACAAAGAGAGAGAAAAAGAGGAGGCCATTTTCGGCTATTACAAGGAAGAAAAGGGAAGAGGTTTTGATCATCATACACCCTAGATTCATCATCTACTTTGGAATACCAAGAAGAGGTAGCCTTAAATCAAGGTATAAAACACCTTTTGTTTAAGTTTTTTTTAGTTGTTTTAAATCAAAACTTGGATTTATGTTCTTGAACATTAAAACCTTAGATCTACTTGTTAATAGGTGTTTTATGTTTAGATCTAACCCTTTTGAGTGTCAAAAGTTGGATCAAAAGAAAGAAAAGTGAAACTAGTTTTTTAAGGGTTAGAAAACCCTAATTTCTTTTCACTTTGAATGTCTACCATTTTAGATCTACACCTTTTTGCGATCCGTCAAAGTGGGTGATAGATATGTAAGTTAACTAGAAAACCAAAGTGGTAGCACTCAAAAATAATGATTTTTCAAGACGTGGTGATTGTTTTGGCAAAAACAGTCCAGATTTTTCAAAATAGGAAGTACACTGTTGCTGACTAGTCCCTTCAGGGGGTATTTTTGTCATTTTTTGTGCTATAAAAATTCTGGCCAAATTTGGCAAGTTAATATGATGAGTTAGCTAAGTCATGTAAAAAGATGGAAATTTTTGGATGTATAGAATGAGAGTTATGAATTATACGGGAAATGACTATTTGAAAAGTAAACTTGAATAACTCTTCGTGTTTAACTCCAAAAATTATAAAATATTTACTGGAAGTACATATATATAACTGGAACATCCCCAGAAAATTTTGGAATTTATGGACGTAAGGTCTGTTCTTGATAAATGTAGTAAGATCTAGCTATTTTGGTAATTTTAAATATAGTAAATAAAATTCTAAAATTCTAGAAAAAATATATGTTCATGAGGATATTATATACTGATATATCCCAGAACAAAAACATTTTTGGAGTTGTTTTGGTAGTTTTCATGGATGTGCTTGAGTTATGAATAAATAATAATAATAAGTTATGTAATGTTAAAATTTGTGTAATTGTGATTTTCTTGACAAAAGGCCCTTAAAATGATAGGATCATATTTGTGGAAGATGTTTTGGTCATTTTTGATAATGTATTATATTTATGGCCCTTTATGATTATTAAATAAATAAATTAGTAAAGATTAAACAATTAAAACAAATTGTTTATAAGTTTAATAAATGATTAAAATATTATTAAAAGATTAATAATATTAGATTAAGATATTATTAAGTAATTAATAATATTTAGATTAAAGTTAAATTAAAATATTATTAAATAATTAATAATAATAGTAAGAGATTAAAATATTATTAAATAAATTAATAATATTTGTAAATGATTAAGGTATTAGTATTCAGTTTACCGTATTAGTATTCGAGTTGCCGTATTGGCATTCGGTTTGCTGTATTAGCATTCGAGTTGGTGTATTAGCATTCAGTTTGCTGTATTAGCATTTAGGTTTGCTGTATTAGTATTTGATTTGCTGTATTAGTATTCGGCTTACTGGATTATAAAAAAGAATTACTTATAATATAAAAGATTAATGTTAAATCATAATGTATATGATATTGTGATTGAAATATTATCAAAGGATAATAATATTACTAATGATTTATGGTAGTATCAAATGTTTGATTATATGTGTAGACACTCAAAATTCTGCATTCCTGCTAACTAACCTTGCAGAAGGGCAAAAGCGCCTTTTCACACTCCACAGATAGCCTTGGAGGATTAAATAATCAAACCATACCCCCAGAGACAGCTCCGGAAAATCATCAAACTAGAGCCCGGAGACAACACCGGGAAATCAGCAAACTAGACCCCCGGAGACAGCATTGGAAAATCATCAAACCAGACCCCCGGAGACAGCTCCGAGAAATCATCAAACCAGAACCTCGGAGACAGTCTTGGAAAATCATCAAACCAGAACCCCGGAGACAGCACCGAGAAATCATCAAATCAATATCCTCGGAGATAGCCCCGGGAATCATCAAGTCAACTTCAAAGACAGCTCTGAAGACAGACGAAAGTTAACAGCAGTCAAACCCCGGAGATAACCTCGAGAAAGATAGCTTGCAACCACGTTAAGCCTGGAACCAACCCGGAAGGGCAAAAGAGTAATTTTTCCAACTCAACATCAAATCAGATCAACTTACTATGAGGAAGGTCACACAAAACCATCACAACAATCCAGAGTGAAAACTATGCCAAACTGCTCCACGGACTGATTGCGAAGACTCGAAGATCTGGTCATGGACCCGTCTTCTTGAATTCGGAAAAGGTCAAGCCCCATGTCATTTTGTAGCTCTCAGAAAGGGCTTTTAGGAAAGGTATAGCACGCCTCCATCGGATTCCCAGATTATAAGTTATGAAGGTTCTAGCGAACAGCGCGTTGGTCAGAGTGCACGTACTTCGAGATAGCGAGGCCCACCAGGCCCAGTCGCAGGTAGACCCGCGGAAGATCGGGTCTATATATACCCCCTTATCTTATAGAAAGAGAGAGAGAGAGAGAGAGAGAGAGAGAGAGAGAGAGAAAGAAAGGGTCACGGCGAGAGAAATAGAGGCTAGGAGGGTCAAACGGAGGCTCTAACGTACTCCAATTCTTTTAAAACTTCTTTATAAACGTTCATACACATATATACTACAACATATAAAATTTTAACTTGTGGGAAACGAGTATTGGGGTGCCAAAAGCCATTCGAGAGCCATTCTCGCGATATACTATAAGATTTTGCCAGATCTTTCTTCTTCGCTTACTCTAATACATATATAAGTGCTATATACATATATCTAGTAGCTTATATTAATCAGATCTGAAGTTTTAACCTTTTATTTCTTATAAATAGTCAATATTTGAGCTGTATTGACTAGATTTTTACTAGATCTAGCCAGATCTAGCTTTTAATCGGTTCAAAAGTTGTAAAACTTGAACCTAGAAGCTAGAGTGGCTAAGATCTTTATAGATCTAGTTTTCTTTCTAGTTTTTTTGTAAATATTTACCAACCATGTGACCTTAGATCTGTATCTTGAGGAAACTGGAAGCTATGAGCTGCTCGCGTATGGAGATTTGACTGATGAATCTTTCGTTTAGCGTTGTCTAGTATAGTATTACGTTTTACTTCTGTATATTTATTATGAAGGCTGTTTATTTGATATTCTGTGAGCCTAGGAGCTACTGCATCTACGCTTCAACTCATGGATCTAGATCCGGTTCCCATGATGGACTTGGTTGAGTTGTACAGCCAGCTTGCAAATTTTGTAATTGTAAATATAGGACCTTAAAATGGTTATCCGGATTTAAAGTCCCCGAAATAATGAAAATCTATGTGTGGTGTCTGGGCATACTTTTATGGCTTTTATGCCCAAAAGGAGCCCGACACTTATATATACATATATAAGTATTCCACCTAACACTTATATATCTTACACAAACCAAATATGGAATAATATGGATGTATCAAAGGGCTTCAATTCCTATGCGATTGAAAGGGTTTGAAAACCAATGTTCAAAACATCATGTTTACATTCTTGCCTAAAAATGGACTTTTTAATAAATCAAACCTTTCGTATATAGGTCTAACGAAGCACAACACTATTTTCAAATAAAGAACTTAGGCCCTAATTAACTACAACACACACACACATTCACAATGATTAGGGAATGAAAAGTGCGGTAACCGTGTTTCACTGAAGTCGGGGGGTGCCTAACACCCACCCCCCGCTTAAGCAAGCCCCCGAACTCTATGAATCTCGATTTTCAAGACCAATTAAACAGATTCCAATAATTGGGCCATATTGCAAAATCTTTCAAAACTCGGTTGAGTTGGTACAACCATTTAACTTATACCAATTGGTGGCTCTGTCTAATTCGAACCAATAAAATCAAATCTTTTCAAATCAGTCGACATTTTATGTCGGTCTCTTTCTAAAAATCTCACCCTTAAAATAAGACAAATCAACATAGAAAACATAAAGGGTAAGAAACATATAGGAAGATGGATTAATTTTTTCGGCGTCGACAGGTGGCGACTCTGCTGCGGACAGTAGAGTGCTTAAACCGTTTTTTTAAAATTTTTAAATTCCCTTCTTTGTGCTTGTGTGTGAAATGACGTCTTTACATTGAATGGATGTGAATGTCTCTTTACCACACTTTATATTAGTTCTTCGCACAATGTCATCATTTTGCATGCGGTGAGATGCGATGAATGTATATTGTGTGTTTCTCCACCAGGAGGCGAACTCGTTGGTCACTAATTACTAGACTCCAATGGCGATTAAGTCCAAGTGAGGCTCAGGAAAGGTACCACTCAGATCCGCTCTAATTGAAAGATCGGATTAGCTTCCTATCTAGTAGATTACGATGATCTGGGAACCTCCATGCCGAAAAGCCCGTGAGAGTAAACCTAAGATAGGTCAGTATCTGATAAACCAAACGTGAAGGTAAGGTTCTTCATACCTTTCCCTTTCAATTCCATGTCAGATATTAAATGTTGTAAATATTTTATTCCATGTCAAATATCAAATGTTGTAAATATCAATTCCTGCCAAATGTTGTAAATTATAAATTCTTTCAAATCTAGTGTCAAACATCAAATCCTGTCATAATATCCTGTCATCAAAATAACTGACCTCTGTTTTGCAGGAGAATATTAAAAAACCCCTAAACTTGACACATTGCATAACATGCATATTGCTTGTGTCTATCAAGACTAAACTACCTACTTTTATTGTAGGCAAGATTGGTCCCACTACTAGATCCAAATCTAAGAAGGCAAAAAGCCTACCCACTAACATGGAAGAAAGTACCCAACAGGGAACAGGCTTCGTGTCTCGAGAATAATTCGAGGGACTCAGAAATCAGATAGCAGAATTAACTATTTTCTTGAAAGAACTGAGCAAAAGTACTCAGGGTCAACAAATACCCAATCAAACAGAGGCCTCCGAACAAGGTGGCCGTAAGGGTACTGACAAGGAAAATGAAGCTCAAATACCTGAACCTGAAAATAATGAAAAAACCAACAAAACCCCTAAAATCATCAAAGAAGATTGAGAGACTAGGTATATCCGAAACAAAGTCCAACAAATGGAAGAAACTCTCCGGTCAATCAAAGGGACTGGATCCTATGGAAGTGTCAACTACTCAGACCTTTGCTTCATTCCCGGGGCTCGGTATCTAGAAAAGTTCCAGATCTTGGATTTTGAAAAATATGATGGATTGGGAGATCCCTACACTCACTTGAAAGTATTCATTTGAGAACTCAGATCCTATGCATAGGAAGAGAAGCTGAGAATGCAGTTGTTTCAGAAAAGTCTAACCGAAAAAGCCAGAGCCTGGTATGCCCGACTGGACAATTCCAAAATCCATAGCTAGGAAGAACTCATGTCTTCCTAAATCAATACAGCTTCCAGCCACAAATGGCTCCAGGCAGATACCAGATTACCAAGGTTAAAAAGAAGAACATTGAGTCATTCAGAGAATATGCCCAAAGATGGAGACGTCTTGTGACGCCCCCAAATTCGGAGCGCCACTAGGTCTCTCGAATTCGGTTCGTACCATTTTACAATCTAGCACCATGATAATAATATTACGACTAAGTGTCACATTGCACAGCGGAATAATACACAATACTACTACCGAATAGATTACATTTAAATAATATAATTTATTCACGTCTCAAGGTCTCGTAACTTAAACATCGATTACATAGCTTAAACATACCTTAAGCATATATAAACCTACTGATACATAACAACGTAAGTTCTTATTATAATCATAAGATTCTACATAAATAAAAGCTACTCTGTAGCCTTGCCTTTGCCCTTATCGGTGCCCGAAGGTCCACATTGGTCTGCCTTAACTGAAATGTTTTAGGGAAAGCAAGAATGAGCAACAAGTTTGCTCAGCAAGTAATATAACAACAAGGGTGAGTAATATAGTTCTCGAATCCAAAAGGGTATAGCAAGATATGATAGTTCAAGGATAGCAAGAAATATCAATAATTCTCAATAACAGTCGCTAAGGACAGCAGAATATCGATAAGATTCAATACTAAATCAATTTAAGATTTCAAGATAATTGCAAACTGAGCAGTCACTAAGGACTATGAACTCTTACTAGAATTAACAGTAATATACTGATAATCTAACAAAAATAAGTACAACAGGTGATCAGCCTAAAGACCCCAAATTTTATGAATAAGAATTTAATTTTCTTTATATATTATTTTGAAATAGTAAGGTGTTAATTTGATAAATGTGATCAGTTATGGGAGATATGTGCAAAATTTTTAAAGTTAGCAAGTGGTAATAAAATATTCATTGTTGTCGGAGAATATTCGTTTGGTCGTGGAATATTCTTGTTGTCGGGGAATATTCATACGACGACGCAGCCATATATGGGCCCCACAACGGAATACCTGTCGGATATAGAAAGCGACAGTAATAACCTTTTTATAAAATAACGGTAAAACTATTACCGTTAAACTGTTGAAATACCCGACGATAAAAATACAGTAATATGCGTTGTTGCACAATAGCACACGGTTATTATCAGAGATTTATGGAAGAATTTTCTCGAATCGCTACTCCATTAACTCAGCTGACTCGGAAAGATACGAAATTCGTATGGAATGAGGAATAGGAGAAGAGCTTCCAAGAGCTCAAGAGGAGACTCATTTCGGCACCTGTTCTGACGATACCATCTGGTTCGGATGGATTTGTCATTTACAGCGATGCTTCGGGCAAAGGGTTAGGATGTGTTCTCATGCAACATGGTAAACTCATAGCCTATGCCTTACGATAACTCAAGGAATATGAAAGGAATTATCCTACTCATGATCTAGAGTTGGCAGCTGCCGTTTTCGTGTTGAAGATCTGGAGATAGTACCTATATGGGGAGAAAGTGGAGATCTATACGGATCATAAGAGCCTTAAATATTTCTTCACCCAGAAGGAACTCAACATGCGAAAACGATGTCGGCTTGAGCTGTTAAAAGATTACGACCATACCATCCAATACCATCCTGGAAAAGCGAACGTGGTAGCAAACGCGTTAAGTAGAAGATCATATGCGGGAATGAGTGCAATGCTGTCAACACAAAGACCCATTTTGTGTGACTTACAAAGGATGGAGATAGAGTTCAAGACTCCGGGGACCCACATGATGATGTCAAGTATACGCATAGAACCAGCTTTGATTTATAAAGTTAAAGATGCTCAAACTACAGACCCAGAGCTGATGAAGATGAAGAAAAAGGTGCAAGAAGGTGCTATTCCAGAAGCAAGAATTGATGAAGAAGGAATACTTCGAGTTAACTCCAGATTTTGTGTTCCTAACGATTCTGATTTGAAGTATAGAATCATGATGGAGGCCCACAACACACCGTTTGTAATCCATCCTGGAAGTACCAAAATTTATCGTGATCTTCGACATACATTTTGGTGGAGCAATATGAAAAGAGAGATCGCAGAGTTTATCTTTAGGTGTTTAACGTGTCAAAGTGTCAAGGCAGGGCATCAAGTGCCAAAGGGTCTATTGCAACCACTTGAGATTCCAAAATGGAAGTGGGAACACATTACCATGGATTTCGTTATAGGTCTTCCCAAGGTTTCTCAAGGCATAGATACGATTTGGGTTATTGTCGATAGATTAACTAAGTCTGCTCATTTCTTGCCTATACGAAAGACTTATTCCCTTGAATGTCTTACTCGTATGTACGTGAATGAGATTGTGAGGTTGCATGGCATGCCAGTGTCCATAGTTTCAAATCGTGACCCAAGATTCACTTCACGATTTTGGGTCAGTTTGCAAAAAGCTATGGGCACGGATTTACGATTCAGTTTGGCTTATCATCCTCAAACGGATGGGCAATCAGAAAGGATTATCCAAACTCTTGAAGATCTATTGAGAGTCAGTGTTCTAGACTTCAAAGGGAGTTGGTATAAGTACTTACCATTGGTGAAATTCTCCTACAACAACAGTTATCAAGAAAGTATAGGCGTAGCTCCATTCTAAGCGTTGTATGGACGAAAGTGTCGTTCTCCAGTATGCTGGGATGAGGTGGGTGAAGCAACATTGTTGGGACCGGAGTTAGTACGTATGACTACGAAAAAGATTCAAATGATTCGGCAATGGATACAAATCGCACAAGATCGACAAAAGAGTTATGCGGATCTTCATCGAAGGGACGTGGAATTTAATGTCGGAGATCATGTATTGTTACGTGTTGCTCCATGGAAAGGAGTTACGAGATTCGAGAAGAGAGGAAAGCTCAATCCACGATTTATTGGTCCATTTGAGATTCTTGATCGAGTAGGAAATGTGGCCTATAGACTTGCTTTACCGCCAAGCATGTCTCGTGTTCATAACATTTTTCACATATCCGTGTTACGTAAATATGTGAAAGACCCAAACCACATTATTGAGTTAGAACCAGACGAGATAGCCGAAGTTTTAACAAACGAGGAGATACCTGTTAAGATCTTGGATAAGAAGGAGCATGTCTTACGCTCAAAGATTATAGCTCAAGTTAAAGTTTTGTGGAGGAACCATGATATTGAGGAAATGACCTAGGAGTTAGAATCGAAAATGAAAGTGAGGTATCCTCACCTTTTCGACATACCAGGTACGTACTTCAATTTCGAGGACGAAATTTCATAAGTGGGGGAGGTTGTAAGACCCCAAATTTATGAATAAAGATTTAACTTTCTTTATATATTATTTTGAAATAGTAAGGTGTTAATTTGACAAATGTGATAAGTTATGGGAGATATGTGCAAATTTTTCAAAGTTAGCAAGTGGTAATAAAATATATTGTTGTCGGGGAATATTCGTTTGGTCGTGGAATATTCTTGTTGTCGGGGAATATTCATACGACGGCGCAGCCATTTGTGGACCCCACAAAGGAATAACTGTCGGATATAGAAAGCGACAGAAATAACTTTTTTATAAAATAACGGTAAAATTATTATCGTTAAACTGTTGAAATACCCGGTGATAAATATACAGTAATACGCGTTGTTGCACAGTAGCACACGGTATTGCACAGTATTTTGAATTATTAATTCTTACGTAAGAAGGCACTTACTCAATTATTGCTACAATAATTACTATTTAATATTTTATATTATTGATTCAATAATTGCTACCGTGGATATTTTATATTATTGATTCAATAATTGTCACAGTAACCATTGCACAGTATTTCACATTATCAAATCAATAATTCATGTTATTTGAATAATATTATTAGACAGCATTATTGGCAGTATTTCTTGAGTTTTGCGCTTCATCTAGTATCATTTCACCGGAATAATTTTTTGAACTTTTCATGAAAATTTACAACTTTTCATGACGAGTTATTATTCACGAGTTACTATTCACAGTAAAAAAAACATTTTTTTTTATCTTTGATTGGATCCAAGTTTTGATCTTCATTCTTGAATTTTGCTCCACAATTGATTATTATGGAGTATTATTGAACTTGGATAAACTAAATTACGAATCCCTAATTTTTGTCATTTATCTCACTGGATTCGTTATTTATATTATTTTTCATCATCCTCAATCCTAAATGGTGATATAACTGAATATCTTTGGCCTGTAGTGCAAAGATGAATGATTACTTGATGAATATCTTTGGCCTGTAGTGCAAAGATGAATGATTGCCTGATGAATATCTTTGGCCCGTAGTGCAAAGATGGACAGGTGTTGAGATGAACATGACTAACTGGTGATACAAATGAATATCTTTGGCCCTTAGTGCAAAGATGAATATTTGGTTCGAGATGTATATTGATTGATGTTATAGGGATAAAATATTGATGATGGACTTTTAAATCATAGAAGATAGTAGACTTCATTCTCTACTTAACTCTCCTAATGAATTGTTATTTCCGCTGCAGTTATTGATCTAAAACTTGTTGTCCATAATACTTTATCTGATTTGTTGAAGACTAACGATAATTTATTTTTCATTATCTTAGTCATAATATTATTTACTGGGCTAGTTGAGCTCACCCTTTTCTTCTATTGTTCTCTTCAAGAAATGAGAATATCGCGGGGACTAGTCGAGGAACAGTGTGATGATCAGAGTTAGATCTGTAAAAATCCTCACTATTCTATAAAATAGTGGGATAATAATTGTAATGAATAAGGAATGAATTTGAGTGTTTATATTTCGTATTATATACGATTTGTATTGAAGCTCATAGTTTGTGTGGTCGTATTTTACACGATCGTATGTTATAAAAGATTGTATTTGGATTCTGTACCATGTATTTGGCGACTCATAATGGATTGAGTATTGAACCTATTTTGGGGGCGTCACAACTCATATAACTCATTAATCTTATAATATAGTTTTCATATTGCATAGTTTCACTAAAGTGTCACACTACACTTTATAATATAGTTTATATATTACATAGTCTCTTGTATTGTCACAATACACTTCATATAATATGTATTCTCGTAAGTCTAACCATGTGACTCACTTCCTTTTATTATATAGTTTTTATCAAAATGTCACCTCATGCTTTATATTATATAGTTGTAGTGATAACTTTAACAAATATTTGAACAAACATTAACCTTTTAATATTAATCAAATATTTATTCATTAATATGCTATCACCCATAATTACCATTAATCAATATTATATTATTAATTAAGCATCTACTTATTAATTCCTTCTCCAATTAATTAAATCATCAATATTTCTCATCACTGTGCCACACAAGGCATTCATTGAGCTTATCATAAACTCCACATTTTCTTCTCAATTATTATAAATTCAATTTGAAGTAATTGAGTTAACTCATCTCATAACACATAAATATTTATATTCAAATAAATATTCAATTGTTATTAATATATTTATTTAATAATATTCAAAAATTCTTGGGTATTACACATCTGGCTGCTCAAGTCATTCCATCAATGACAGAGACTGAGATGGTAATGACATTCATCGACGTACAAGAAGCTCCATTCTATGAAAGGGTCCTAGCAGGCATAGGAAAACCATTCTCAGAGATGATCAAACATGGAGAAATGGCTGAGATGGGGCTGAAATCTGGAAAGATTAAAGACCTTACTGCTTTAGAAGTCGTGATCGAACACATTCAGGCCGAAAATTATGGGAATAATTCTCGTAGAGTTCATAAAAAAGAAAGAAGAGGATGTATCCTTGGTACTACAAGGTCGAACTCATCGAGGCAACCAAATCCTTTTCAAACATATGTACAACCTTCAAATCCGACGTTCCAAAGAACTGGAAAGGCTAAACGTCGAAGGGCATTTACACCCTTAGGGGATTCACTTGAAAATATACTCAAACTTCTGACAACACAAAAGAAAATTGCCTAACTCCATCCCCCAGCCAATCAAAGTCGAAAGAATTTTAACCTAAGCAAGAAATGTGCTTACCATTCTAGGGCTCCAGGCTATGATACCCAAGAGTGTTGGTCTTTAGAACACAAAATTCAAGACCTGATAGATACTGGTGAGATTGCGGTGAAAAAACCAGAGCAGCCACATGTTCAAGATAACCCTTTGCCTCAACACAATGAGGAAGGAGTTAATATGATCAGTGTGGGGAATGGAGAAGGTTCCAAGTACCTCAAATACGTAGGAGATTCTCCACAAACATGCAAGGATAGCTCTGACAAATGGAACTACTCAGAATGCGACTTCCTGATAAAACGAGAAACAAAGTCTATCAAGGATCAGGTGGGTCAACTGGCAGAATTGATGGTATACCAGCACCAAGTGACGCGACAGTTGATAACTCAAGTCAACCAAAGGAGAACAAATCCTCCCACACCCAAAATTCTTCCAATTGCAAGGAAGAATCACTATAGGTTCCATGAGCACGAAACCTAGGCAAACAAAGTTGCCAGGGAAGAAAGAGTCTGAGCTCATAGAGAATTTACTTTCAAAAGAAGTTCACTTCTTTGAATCAACCTTTGGAAGAAATTCTCTAGATGTTGATAAATGAGGGAAAAGTCACACAACTATTACCTCCAGTGGACCCTCGATCAAGGAAGTTCAATCCTTCCAAAATATATCAATATCATTCCAACACTCCTGGTCATGATACATAAGAATATTGGGGACTTCGTCACCTAATTCAGAACTTGATTGAAAGCGGCGAACTGCTAAAAGCAAGTCCAAATAATGGCTTTCCTGATGAAGAAGCCATATTTCCTCCTCGGGCATGGAATCTGAAGAAAGTTATGGCAGTTATTTTCTGTGAGAAAGACAGAACTGTCATACCCCTGACAATTCAAGGACAAAGGGATAAAGGAGGAAAGAATCCTTTGAAACTGGCTGCACCAGAACCATTAATATTTCCATTCAGAACGCTATATCCTTTAATCAGCCTGAAAAGAGTCCCATGGAACTATGGGGAAAATAATGGATTAACCTCAAATTATATGGCTGCTATATCAAAGGAAAACTCGTTGTATCTACCTCAGCGACTGATAAAGCCAGTCATCAAGACCAAGGGTAGAGTGCCTGAGGAAAAGATTGAAGAATTGCTCAGCAAAAATGGGGCATAATGAATCTAAGGTGGTGCAAAGATTAAAAACTGCACTCGACAGATATCCATTCTGGATTTGGTCTTGTCTTCGAAAGATTATAGTAAAATCTTAATATAAGTGCTGGAAGAAGCACATCTGCCAAAGGCTGTAGATACAAAAAAGTTTCGTCACTTGATAGAGCACATTTTCAACAATAATGTAATATCTTTCACTGATGATGACATACCAGGGGAATGGACTGGTCATTGCAAGTCATTTCATATAGCAGTGATGTCCTCTAGATATGTGATAGGGGGCATGTTGATAGATAGGGGGATCTTCCCTGCACATCTGTCCCTATGACACTTTAGAAAGAATGAATATTAGTCCAAATCAAATTCGGAGCAGCCATATAGTCATAAGAGCATTCGATGGGTCTCGGTGAAATGTTGTAGGAGAAATCAAACTCCTCGTGGAGATTGGTCCACATACTTTCTACGTATCCTTCCAAGTGCTGAACATCACCGCTGGATATAATTTACTGTTGGGAAGACCGTGGATCCATATGGCAGGAGCAGTCCCGTCCACCCTTCATCAATAAATCAAATATATCATCAATGGCAATCTGGTCACTGTTAATTCCAAACTAGAGTATCCAGTCTATGTACAAGGTGATATGCCTATGATCAGCCTTAATGAAGGAGTTGAGCCAGTCAGTTTTCAAGCCTTTAAAGTGAGCAACACTCACTATCGACCTATTGGGGCTCTAGCCTTGAAGCCAATAATTTCTTCCAAAGTGATGTCTGTTGGTAAAGAAATGATATCTTTGGATTTCTATCCCGACAAAGGGCTAGGGAAAAATCAACAAGGGATCAAACATCCAGTTCAGATACCTAGCCAGACAGGCAAGGCTGGATTAGGCTATTCCTATGGATCAAATCATAAGAACCCGCACAAGCATCAGCCGGTGAACGCATCCACCATTCTACTACAAAATCTCACAGATGCCGGATTCGTGAAACCAACAAGGAAAGTTCCTGCTTCTGTGTCAGGTATGCTAACCCCTAAGGTTAAATCAGCCACCGAGAAAGAAATCTAGATTCCATTTAACTGAAAACAAGGAAAGGAATGAAAGGTTCCTACAAGAAGTGCAAGATCATTTTGCAAAGATGTATTTTCTAGCACATACTGAGGGTATGAACGATTATATACCAGATGATGACTATTTAGAAGATCAAATCCTAACCCCTCTCATCAATTGGGATAAGAAGAACAGTTCAAAGAAAAGCATTGACCCTGATGTGAATTCAGTCATGGTCATCATCAAAGAGGAGGAGGATAACAACGACCCCTTCCTTATCTCAGTCAACAAGGACCTAACCCTGGACAACTAGAGCAACATTTCGTGCATCAGTCATAAAGGGTAAAAGGGCAGAGAGTCCATCTGCCCTGAAGTGTAGATATGATATACTGCTTACTTTTGTTGTATAGTACTAGCAGTTACTTTTTGCATGCTGTCATTGATGCTTTGTATGATTAAATAGTTTCATTTATTAAGTGAAAGCATTTTGTTTTAAGGACTCCAAATTTGGATTTCTTTAACATTACCGATAAATTGCCAAGTCTCAGCAGTTACTACAACTTTGATGTAGAACTGGACTTTGTCTTGATGGAGATTGATTAAGAAAAGATCGATGACTATGAGGTTCCTGAGGAGATCAAAGAATGGGTTAAAGCCAAACCCAAACCAAACCTCGATCAAACCACCGCAGTCAATATCGGAACCTCAGAAAATCCTAAAGAAATCCAAATAGGCAACGACCTTACCCCAAACCAAACCACAGACCTGATTGAACTCCTAACTTAGTTCCAGGATGTGTTTGCATGGTCACATGAAGACATGGTCGGTTTGTCCACTAACATTGTCATTCACCGACTGCCCATCAAAGAGGGATTCAAGTCTGTCATACAAAAACTACGGAGACTAAAGCCGGAGTGGAGTTTGAAGGTCAAAAAAGAAGTTGTCAAGCAATTCAAAGCAGGCATTATCATGGTCTCAACCTACCCAAAATGGTTTTCCAATATAGTTCCTGTACCTAAGCCCGGAGGGAAGGTACGAGTATGCGTGGATTACTGGGATTTGAACAAAGCTTGTCTCAAAGACGACTTCCCAGTACCTTTCATCCATATACTGATAGACAACATGGCACAATATGGCATGTACTCATTTGTGGATTGCTTCGTCTGGTATCACCAAATCATGGTAGCCAAAGAAGACAGGGAATAAATAACCTTTATCACCCCTTGGGGAATCTTCTATTATAAGCGATTGTCTTTCGGCCTTATCAATGCATGTGCCATATATCAGCGAGCCATGATGGCCCTTTTTGATAACATGATGCACAAGGAGATAGAGGTGTATGTGGATGACATCATCGTTAAATCCCGAAAGGAAGATGACCACATCGACCATCTCAGAAAGCTATTCAACAGGCTTCGCAAATATGAATTGAAGCTGAATCTAGCTAAATGTACTTTCGGTGCTAAATACAGCAAATTATTGGGATTTTTGGTAAGAAACAGAGGCATTGAGCTGGATCCCGTCAAGATTAAAGCCATCACTGAGATGCCTGTACCACAAATAGAAAAGGAAATACGGGGATTCCTTGGGAGAATCAATTTCATAAGCAGATTCATCTCTCAACTCACCATAACTTGTGAGCCCATCTTCAAGCTGTTGAGGAAAAATTCCTCTAGAAAATGGAATGAAGATTGTCAAAAAGCCTTCCTAGCCATCAAGAAGCAACTGGTGGAAGCTCTTGTTTTGGTACTGCCAAGGGACAAATTTCCTTGTTCATCATATCGGTCAATGCCAACGTTATGGGCTGTATGCTGGGACAGAAAGATGATAGAGGCAAGGAAAGTGCTATCTATTACCTCAGTAAAAGATTCAGCAGCGGTGAGCAGAAGTACACCTTGATTGAAAAGACCTGTTATCCTTTAGCATGGGCCGCCATGAGATTATAACATTATCTTCATGGACATACAACCTATCTCATATCCCATATGGATCCTTTTAAGTACATATTCAGCAAGCCCATGTTAAATTATTGATTGTCCAAATGGCAATTGATACTCCAGCAATTCGATATCATCTACGTAACTTAAAATTCCATCAAAGGTCAAGGAATTACAGATCAATTGGCCGAAGCACCATCAGGGAACTTTGAACCCTTGGAAACTTATTTCCTAGATAATGGAATAATGAAAATTCAGCAAAACCCTCGAGAAGATATCGACCAATTCTGGAAACTGTACTTTGACAGGGCTGTAAACATGGAAGGTGCAGGAGTAGGGGCAGTTCTTGTATCAATTATAGGAGAACAATATCCCATGGCTATCAAACTATAATTTGTCAATACCAATAATACAGTCGAGTATAAAAGCTGTATAATGGAATTAAAACTGGACCAATCCATGGGTATCCAACTGTTAGCTGTCTTTGGAGATTTTGAGTTGATCATCAGACAAACCACCAGGGCGTATCACACCAAGGAATTGCATTTGATGCCTTATCATTGGCAAGTCATCAAGATGGCTATGGAGTTCGAAGAAATATCCTTCATCCACATCCTTCGAAATAAAAATGATTTTGCAGATGCATTAGCAACACTGGCTTCCTTGATCCACATATCAGATAGGAGAGGAATCCCTGATATCAAATTTGCAAGCTAAAAGGCACCAGCCTATGGAAATTATATTGGAGAAGCATCAGATGAACTACTTCCCATCAAACAGCCCTGGTATCAGGATATCAAAGAATATCTTTGAGATGGATCTACGTCCACTAGGGCAAGACAAGCTGAAAGAAAGTAGATCCATAGAATGGCCATGAAGTTCTATTTAAGCGGAGATGCACTTTACAAAAGAGATGCTGGAATAGGCCTGCTAAGGTTCCTAGACAAAGACCAAGCCCAAGCCCAAAGACTGATGGATGAAGTCCACGGTGGAGTATGTGGTCCACACATGAGCAGTCCTTTACTTGCCAAGAAGAT
The DNA here is from genome assembly GCA_020205555.1 of Panax stipuleanatus. Taxonomy (NCBI): domain Eukaryota; kingdom Viridiplantae; phylum Streptophyta; class Magnoliopsida; order Apiales; family Araliaceae; genus Panax; species Panax stipuleanatus. Next base: position 95,200,254 of record CM035120.1, read on the forward strand.
ATTAAGAACATGGCATTACTGGATCTCCCTCAAAGCCGACTATAACCATCACGTCAGGAGATGCTATCAATGCCAAGTCCATAGAGATGCTATCAATGCCAAGTCCATGGAAATGCCATCCACACTCCTCTAAATAAACTGCACAAAATGAGTTTGCCATGGTCCTTTTCCATGTGGGGGATGGACGTGATCAAGCCAATATATCCCAAAGCCAGCAATGGTCATCGATTTATCTTCACCATGATCGACTACTTCACCAAATGGGTTGAAGCTGCTTCCTTTCCCAAAGTCACCAAGGAGGTAATCATTGGCTTCATCAGAAACAGTGTAATCTATCGATACGGACAACCGAAGGTGATCGTATCAAACAATGCTAAGAATCTAAACAACCAGATGATGAAGAAATTATGCAGCAAATTCCATCATCTATCGTCCCAAGATGAATGGTTTTGTCGAAGCAGCCAACAAGAATATCAAGAAGATCATGCAAAAGATGTCCGCCAATCACAAAGAATGGCCTGACTTATTGCCTCTGACTCTGTTAGCCTATAGAACGTCAATGCGCACTTATACTGGGACTACCCCCTACTCATTGGTCTATGGCATGGAAGCAGTACTCCCCATAGAAGTGGAAATGGAATCATTAAGAGTGTTGATAGATGCTCAGATGGAAGAAGACCAATGGATACAAGCACGGTACCACCAATTATCTCTAATAGATGAGAAAAGGGAGGAAACCATCTTCCATGGTTAATTATATCAGTAAAGGATTGCTCGGTCCTACAACAAGAAAGTTTGGTTTAGGCAATTCAAAGAAAATAATTTGGTGCTGAAGAAGATCCTCGCCAATCAATATGAAACCAGAGGAAAATTCGCCCCAAACTGGGAAGGACTTTTCATCATCAAGGAAGTGTTGACAGGATGAGCCCTCAGATTGTAAGAAATTGATGGGGGGGAATTTCCCCAGCTTATCAATTTAGACACCGTGAAAAGGTACTATGCAGGAAAATGGCTAACCTAGTCTATGCAGGAAAATGAAAGCTAATCTATAAACCCACGGTCAAACGGGAAAACAAATCCAACATAGCATCCCTCTCTAAAGATGGAGGCACATCTTTGAGCTCCTGGCATGCAGCCTCAATTCGAGCTAAAAGATCTACCGCTATATGCAAGGTGCTACCATGGTCATCCATAAAGGCACTCATATCTCAACAATGCCCTCTGTATAGGATCTGAGAGCCGTACTATCAGCAACAGAAACATCCCTGGTTGCCCGGGCCTCATCTCTCTCAACAGCCAAAGCATCCTTGGAAGCCCGAGCCTCATCTCTCTTAGTAAGGGCATCATCCCGGCCGAAAAGGGTCGTCAACACTAGGGCTCTAGCCTAATCTATCTCAAAGGTCAAGAGCTGTATCACCTGCTCCAAAGACTCTACAGAAGGTGGGGGCAGCAGCAGCTGAAGAACTAGGAACATCACTGATAAGGGCTGTTATCAAACTAGCAAACAGCTCATCCTTGGTGGGAGAAATAAGATCCTCCATAGGCTCCTCCTCATCAGAATCAGTACTATGCTCTAAATAAGCAACCATAGATGATGCAATATCTGCCTCCAGCCATGCAAAATACTTCGAGGAACGACCTGGATGACTCGAGGAAAAATCAGCCATCTCTCGATGGATCCAATAATCATAAACTCTAGATAAATCATCCTCTGACAAAGACGAGGCTGGTGACCACTGATCAAAAGCTCCATCAAAAGAATGAACATCCTGATATTAGTCGAACTGCCCCATGACAACCAAAGGATAATATATAGTTACTCCTCACAGACCAGCCAAGGGCAAAAAGTCCATATCCGCTGCATGGGTGACAAAGCTATAGGGGAGCTAAATCCTGAGCAATGCAAAATGGAGAAAGGTTCCTCAATCACGATCAAGAAGACAAACCAAGATGCTATATCTATGTAGTCAGCCATTCAAAAAGAATAAGATGCAGATATCTCATGTGTCAAGCAATATCCATGAGGTCTGAAAATGCCGGTCGGTCTTAAATGCATTATAAACTAGATGTATAACAATACTGCACTACCTCTGAAGAACCCAATAGTATGGGTACGAAAAAATGAGGCTGACATCAAGGTCTCCGCTAATGTCATAGGTAGGATGGTACGACCCTCTCTGAGAGCACTAACTACTGTGATCAAGCCAATATCCAGATGGTCCATATACATCGGCACATATAGATAAGCCACGACACACATCAATAAAGTATCTACCCAGGCAGCCTGCTACTCATCCTCGATAATGGAAAAATCTCCTGAGTGCAGTAGATAACTGTCTAGAGATCCGAAATGGTCAATCAAGAAATCTAGGGATACCACATGCCCTGAGGTAATCTCGTCTAAGATAACAGGGCATCGCAAACCGATCAAGGTTATAAACTGCCTCCTCAACTCTCCAATAGCTACCCTAGCACAGGGCCAGTCTAGCGGGAAGTTTGTGATGCACTTATACTCCTCTAATGTAGGAGTCAACTCATAAGTCCCAAACCTGAAGACCTGTCTTTCAGTGATCCAGCATGATAACATACCCTCCATAAAGCCCACTAGAACCTGGAATGGCAGGAGGGCCATGGAATGTCCCAATAGGCGATCAACTGCCACTCGATCCAAATGGGGCAGACTATCATACCACAACCTCAAAGATGAGGCTATCAAAGTAGAAGGACTGTGCTCGATCCTGGTCACGGTGGATGAAGACATCTATAGAACCATATTATGAGACCATCCATGGGTCAATGCTAAACTCATCAATATACATGCATATCCATGATATATAATGTATGCATCATGATAAATGACAAAGATAAATGACAATATGATATAATGAATAGAAAGCATTATACATACATTCCTAAATACATTCATCATCTAATACATCATTTCTATCTGAAAGCTAAAAAATAAAAAGTACAGGGAAATGGGGCACATCCGCCCAATATATAACAATGGCCTATCAAAAGAAATCTATGATATCTTCAACTAGCCGATCAACCTGTTATAACTCTGCCTGAGTCACCGTATCTCTGCCAGACGGGATATTGAGTCAATATAGCGGGGGATCTACTCCTGTAAAGATGTTAGAATATGGGCCACCTGAGGGGCCAGCACCAGAGCTGGAAGGATCAAAAGAATCTGCCTCTAAGGGATCTCTGCCCAAATTCTTGATGAAAAAATGTGCCCAGTCCAACCGTTGGGACAATCTGGTAATCTGCTCCAAATGAGTGGGCTCTCTGACTCTAGTCTGTCATCATCACAGACCCATGAACCATGTCCGCCAAGAACTGAGTGGCACAGGTCTGAGCCCCATTGGTGCGAGGAGTCCACCAGCGATAGAATGTGTCCTGAGTGTAGGGACCCTCTGACAATGTGAAGTCGTCTAAACCCGCCAGGGGAATCTCTGTGACCGGCTGAGATAAAGACCAATGACGTCTAGCAGGAGGAGGAAATGGAATACGAATCTCCTCTATAGTACTCCTGATGGCACGCTCTCCCAAGTAGAGCCCCCAGTCTCCCTCCGTCAAGAAAGGGATCTGACGAGTGGATAATATATACTCCATCCCGGTCAAAAAATCATTCCCGAAATTAACTGTCAAATAATCGAAGGTATAAGGAACTCATTTGATGACATCGACTGTCAACAACTCCAACTATAAGCGAAAATGGGTAAACCCCTCCGCCACAGGGACCTCGGCCAAGGTGGAATAATGTCAGCATAATCCCCGCTGGTAGGTCTCCTGACCTAATGTAGTAACTGGGCATAGGCAAGGGAGCCTCTCATATGCCCAAAACTAGAAGTACAAAGATCAAATATCCTCATTGATAAAGATTGACAACCCGAACGAGGAAAATTAAAAGATAAAGGAGAAATTACTCACCAATAGAAATGGGTAAAAGCCTAGCCAAGCCTCTGTCACGCCTTCTGAGCATAGGCACATCCCTCGAATGAAGTAGGCGAAGGTGAATGAGTCCCAATCAAACTCTCTGATACGGTCCACTTCCCAAATGGCACTGACCAAAGAGAAAGAAAACGTCAAGGAGTTGTCGTCTAGGAAACAACCCCTGATGATGAACAAGAACAATCGCCGAAGGATGTGATCTCTATCCTTCTGATCATCAGGCAGAGGCTCGGACAAAACCACATTCGCAACATCAATACTCAAAGGGCTAGAACGGACAGCCCGACCCTTGAGGGCCGGAGTAGGAACTCCCAAGAGGGGTCAAACTACAGCTGGTGAAATATTCGCCACCAAAGGCATCGGCTCCCCTGCAAACTCCATCCAAGTGATGAACCATAAATCTATCAGTGTCATCATCACTCACTGTCCAGTAGATGGAGTGACTGAGTATGGTGAAACCAGTGCTCAGGCAAAGCCCTCAGATAACCCCATGGGTAGCGACGGGGTGGAATGGAAAATAATGCCACAAAGCCCCAAGAGTGGACAATGGTCTGGTACTCCGAATGAAGGGTCCGGTACAAAGAAAGAATACTGAACAAGTTCCCCCTGGGCTGAGTAAAGTCGGGAACCTGCATCAAGTTCAAAATCAAGATCAAACCATTGCCCCAAAAGTGGAAAAAGAGAAAAAATGAAATGAAAACTGCTATTACCTCGTTCGCGTGAAGATAAATAAACGGATGTCGTCTCAAATCATCCAGCAGATCTAGAACTGTCACGCTAAAAGTTAGAAGCTCCCGACAGGGAATAAAAGAAGGAGGGATAGGATCCTCAACTAGAACATCCTCCTCCTCGTCTACAGCCTCCATCCTATCAACCTGAATGAGACGAATCACTGACTCGGTCAACCGGCGAGGCTTTGGGGCCGAACGAGGCAAAAGGACATCAGCAGCCCTCCTCCTAACACCTGAAGAAACCCGACGAGAACTACTCGCTCTATCTAGGTCCATAACCTAAACAAAATCTCCAAATCTCCTCAGAAAAGGTGAGGTACACTTCAAAATTAAAGCCATTAAATTCAAATCATTGCATCATACATAGCTTATGTGAAAACATGCATTAGTTTAACATACTAACCCAATAGAGTTAAAATTGCATGCATATTAAATGCCCATACTCGTGAAAAAATTTCGCTAGTGTCTCATTTGTAAAACGGACTATCCGCATGCACATAGGAATAACTAGGTGGCCATTCAGTAGCACACCAACCCAAAATTATGAGCTTTTCATATGTATGAAAAACATTAAAATCAAAATCACCATGGCAGCTAAATTACCATGTGTATTTTTATTTGAAAATCTATACTCATTTGTCCTCAAATAGGATGAATAAACTAGCCAAAAAGGGTGCAAATCGACTGCCCTAAAAATGAAATTTTTTTACACCAGAATGTTCAGCATAGTAAAATACATGTACTTACTAGGTCTGTTCATTTTTATCAAGTCATCTATGCATACATATTGGATACATTGCGTTTAAACTCATATTGCATGAAAACTAACGTTCTAACGGTCAAAACTTGAAAATAAAGGATGTAAACGTTACTATAGTTGTGTAGAACATTTGTACAGTGACGGATTTCACGAAAAGCAGCCCAAACTGAGTAGATCTGAGAGAGAAATTTAGATTTTTTTAGTTTCTTTCAAGTTAGAAATGATTTTTTAAAAGGCCAGGGGGTATAAATCTACCTACGGTCTACCGCGAGTCTTTCTGTAGCAGCTGCAGATAGACCAGCGGCAACCTAGGGTAGGTCCCACCCCCTCCGTCTGGATCAAATTTGAGTCACAGCGGAGTCCCCTAAGGCTAAAAAGTCAAATCAGCAAAACAGGTTCTACGCGATTGTGCGAAAAGGGCCTGAAACCCTGAAACGGGACGTCAAACTTCAAAGTCTAAAAATCTTCTGTAAACCATTAGTAACAGCTCCAGCAAAGCATCGGGGAAGGGTCCGGTGATGAAAATTGTTGAAAACTGCTTCGATGAAGATTTGAGTACCTGACAGTGTGAACCGTTAGCAACAACCCCAGCGTAGCATTTGGAAGGGTCCGGTGGTGTAAGCCATTGAGAATTACTTCATCAAAGACCAGAGTATCTGATGTTGCAAACCGTTGGTGACAACCCTGGCGTAGCATCGGGAAAGGGCCGATGCTATAAACTGTTGAAATCTATTTCCGTCAAGATAAGGGAATTTGACATTACAAGTCACTGGCATCAACCGAGCATGGCATCCAAAAAACCTGGCAAGAACGACCGTGGAAAACTATCTTAATCGGGAAGGACCAATGATGGAATCTGTTATACAATAAATCTCCAGCTAAGGCATCAAATCAGTTCAGTCGACCGTTGTAAACTACCGTTCGAGTAGGCATCGAGGAGGTTCGATGATGGTCAACCCTGTAAACTACCGTTCGAATAGGCATTAAATCAGTTCAGCCGACCATTGTAAACTACAGTTCGAGTTGGCATCGAGGAGGTTCAGTGATGGTCAACCATGTAATCTATCGTTTGAGTAGGCATCAAATCTGTTTAGCAGACCATTATAAACTACCGTTCGAGTAGGCATCGAGGAGGTTCAGTGATGGTCAAATCCTGTAAACTACCGTTTGAGTAGACGTTAAAGTAGTTCAGTAATAATAGACCATTGTAAACTACCGTTCGAGTAGGCATCGAGGAGGTTCGATGATGGTCAAATTGTTGTAAACTACCGTTCGAATAGGCATCAAGGATCCTATCTCCGGCATTAATGTTGGCATCAACAGGATAAAAATCCAAACCGTTGGTGACAATTCTTCCAGCATAGCATCAGGAATCCCCAATGAGGTTACTCGTAAAAAGAGAAATATCCCTAGCGGAGGTAAAACCAGAGAGCATATCTGAAAAAGAGAGCATTGGTGACAACCCCAATGTCAAATTCAGAAGGTACAGTGGTATCAGCTATAAAAGTCATCCCCTGCAGAAAATAGAGAATGAGCGTTGATACAACCTATGGAAGCTGACCCCACAGATGCATATAGCATTCATGACATATCATACCATGTATTGCATTACATTTGCATTTATAATATTTTTAGTGTCTATCAATCTTTATCCTATTCATTCCATTGCATTGCATAAACATGATAAAGAGGGGCATATGTAGACAGTCAAAATTTTGCATTCCTGTTAATTAACCTTGCAGGAGGGCAAAAGTGTATTTTCACACTCCAGAGATAGCCTTGGACGATTAAATCATCAAACTAGACCCCCGAAGACAACATCAGAAAATCATCAAACTAGACTCCAGAGACAGCACCGGGAAATCATGAAACCAGACCCCCGGAGACAGCACCGGGAATCATCAAACTAGAACCCCGAAGACATCCTTGGGAAATCATCAAACCAGAACCCCGGAGACAGCCCCGGGAAATCATCAAATCAATATCCCCGAAGACAGCCCCAGGAATCATCAAGTCAACTTCAGTGACAGCCCTAAAGACAGAAGAAAGTCAACAACAGTCAAACCCCAGAGATAACCCCAAGAAAGGCAATTGCAGCCACGTCAAGCACAAAACCAACCTAGAAGGGCAAAAGAGTAATTTTTCCAACTCAACATTAAATCAGATTAAATTACTGTGAGGAAGGTCACACAGAACCATCACAGCAATTTCGAGTGAAAATTGCGCTAGACAGCTCAACGGACTGATTGCGAAGACTCGAAGATCTGGTCATGGACCCATCTTCTTGGATTCAGAAAAGGTCAAGCCCCATGTCATTGTGCAGCTCTCGGAAAGGGCTTTCCAAAAAGTTATAGCACGCCTCCATCGAATTCTCGGATTGTAAGTTATGAAGGTTCGAGCGAATAGTGTGTTGGTCGGAGTGCACATACTTTGAGACAGTGGGCCCACCAGGCCCAGTCGCAGGTAGACCTGCGACAGATCGGGTCTATATATACCCCCTCCCCCCTTAGCTTATAGAAAAAGAGAGAGAGAAAGAAAGGGTAGCAGCGAGAGAAATAAAGGCTAGGAGGGTCAAACGGAGGCTCTAACGTACTCCAATTCTTGTAAAACTTCTTTGTAAACGTTCATACACATATATACTACAACATATAATATTTTAACCTGTGGGAAACCAGTATCGGGGTGCCAAAAGCCATTCGAGAGCTGTTCTAGCGATATACTGCAAGATTTTGCCAGATCTGTCTTCTTCGCTTACTCTAATACGTATATAAGTGCTATATACATATATCTAGTAGCTTATATTCGTCACATATGAAGTTTTCACCATTCATTTCTTGTAAATAGTCAATATTTGAGTTGCACTAACTAGATTTGTACTAGATCTAGCCAGATCTAGCTTTTAATCGGTTCAAAAGTTGTAAAACTTGAACCTGGAAGTTAGAATGGCTAAGATTTGTACAGATCTAGTTTTCTTTCTAGTTTTTTTGTAAACAGTTAGCAACCACGTGACCCTAAATTTGTATCTAGAGGAAACTGAAAGCTATGAGCTACTTGCGTACGGAGATTTAATTGATGAATCTTTTGTTTAGTGATGTCTAGTGTAGTTTTACGTTTTACATCTGTATATTTTTTATGCAGGCTGTTTATTTGATATTCTGTGAGCCTAGGAGCTACAAGATCTACGATTCAACTCATGGATCTAGATCCGGTTCCCATGATGGACTTGGTTGAGTTATACAGCCAGCTTGCAAATTTTGTAATTGTAAATATAGGACCTTAAAACGGTTATCCGAATTTAAGGTCCCCAAAATAATGAAAACCCTATGTGTGGTGTCCTGGCATACTTTGATGGATTTTATGCCGATAAAGAGCCTGACACTTATATATATATATATATATATATATATATATATTATTTTGTCGAGGATGCTTCGCATCCCGAGAATAAAATCAAAACAAACAAATTATGGAATAAAATGAAAATATCAAAGGGCTTCAATTCCTATACGAGCGAAAGGGTTTGAAAACCACTTTTCAAAACATCATGTTTACATTCTTCTCTAAAAATGGACTTTTTAATAAATCAAACCCTTCGTTAGGTCCAACGAAGCGCAACACTACTTTCAAATAAAACACTTAGGCCCAATTAACTGCAACATACACACACACATATACACAATGATTATGGAATAAAAAGTGCGGTAACCGTGTTTCACGGAAGTCCTAAGTAAGCCCCCGAACTCTATGAATCTAGATTTCCAAGACCAATTAAACATAGTCCAATAATTGGGTCATATTGCAAAATCTTTCAAATCTCGATTGAGTTGGTACAACCATTTAGCTCATACCAACTGGCGACTCTGTCTAATTCGGACCAATAAAATCAAATCTTTTCAAATCGTCGACATTTTATGTCTATCTTTTTCTAAAAATCTCACTCTTAAAACAAGACAAATCAACATAGAAAACATAAAAGGTAAGAAACATATAGGAAGAGAGATTAATTTTTTCAGCGTCGACAATGTGATTACATGTTAGATAAATTATTGTGGAATAATGGTATTATAAGTAAGATATGTGATGCTAATTGAGAGATCGATCTTATTAATAATAGGTCTTTCATAAGAAGCTAAATTAAATTGCGTAGCAGTAGTCAACAGATCAGGCAAGTTTCCTAACTCAAACTCAAGTTATTATCTTTCAAGCATGTTAGTGGATAATTATTGTTGATTATTCCACATCTATGATTATTATTGAATATTCGTATTTATTACAAGTTTCCTAACTCAACTTGAGTTAATAATTTCAAAGCATGATTAGTGGATAATTATTGTTGGTTATTCACGTCCATAATGATTATTGTTATTCGCACATAGTGCAATTGATTCCTGTTCTATTATTTGAACTGTGTATGAGCCATATCTCAGCTAGTTGTTTTGGCGAGACTAATATTCGTTAAAGCATGAAACGTTCTATTAATTATGAACTGATCTATTATTGGAAGATCTATGCCATTTATTTCGGTTAGATTAATATTGATATTATATGTTGAAATCATTGCATTTCTTTGAAAGCTATCCAAACCACATTGTTGTGGTACGGACTCATGAAGTATGACTGAGATGAACAACCCTTATAAAAAGGGAAACTTTATTGTCGGACATCTGACCCTTGCGCTATTTTTGAGTATTATGCATACTCTAGGGTACAATGGAGCTGATCACTTCATGTACTCGAAGAATAGTATAATTAGTTTTTATAACTAACTTATATTCTTGAGGTAATTCAATTTTATTAACTGATTATTCCTCTATTAGTTCTTGATCCATTTGTGATCACTTAGCATAAAATCTGGGAATATCTCACTTTGTTGAATATTGTTGTATTGATAATTCGTCTTAATTAATTAAATATTATTGAACCTTTGAAATAATTTTACTCTTTCATCCTTGATATGTTACCCAACATGGAATTCAAGAAAATTTGTGTTATTGAAAATGATTTATTATTCAGCTACTTTGAAATCTTTTGAATATTGTTGAAGTTCTATAAAAGTTAGTCTCTTCTGTTTATGATATATATCCTTTATTGTATACTTTAACTTGCTGAGCAAACTAGTTGCTCACCCTTGCTTAAATAAAATATTTCAGCTAAAGACAAGGTAGCCGAAGGGTCGAATAAAGACAAGGGCAAAGGCAAAGTTCAAGAGTAGTTTATTGTGAACTTTAATTATTATATTACCTTCTGTAAATTAATTATGTAAACCTTTTGAGTATCTAAGAGTATGTAAGTTAAAATTAAGGTTAGTTAACTTGGGATATTGTTATAATTTATAGATGTGATATATATGAGGATCGTGAGCACCAAACCCGAGGTTAGGGAACCCGGATTTGGGGGCATCACACATGCTCTATTGTATCAATGCACCTCAAGTAGGATAGTGCAGTGCGAACTGTCCCATCCTTGCAATCTTCATTAGCTCTGGCTTCGTCTGCAAAAGCATCCACATACGATATATAAGCATCTCTATCAACAATAACTACATCCCTGGTTGCAACAGTCATATCCCTCTAAGTAAATATTGCATCTCTACCAGCCATAGCGGGGACCATAAGGGCTCGAGCCTGATCCCTCTCAAAAGTGAGAAACTGAACACGACTCTCTAGCTTGGCCCTCGAGGCAGTCTCTGTATCAAAAGTAGAAAAAGGGGCCTTTCTAGCCAAAGCCTCTGCCAAACCCATAAACAACCACTCCTCTGTGGGCTTCAAATGACTGTCCTCAAAGTCCTCTATCGGCTCCTTATCAAAAGATTTGGCTGCTACCTTAGCAGAATTACCTGCAATGCCTGTCTGGTCTACCTCTAACAAAGCTACGTACTCAGGAAACTAACCCAGATGGCTGTCCCGAAACTCAGTTGTCTCTCTATAGGCCCAGAAAACAAACACCCTAGACAAGTCAGCCTCGGTGGAGGAAAGGATGGGAAATTTATAATTTGGAGTAGCGTCAAATGAATTAAACTCATGAGGCTTATCAAACTAACCCGCCACTGCCAGTGGATGATAAGTACTATTTATATACTCTTTCACATACAAGCACACAATGTGATTATCAGCTGTGAATAGGGTTTTTTTTAATGTGTGACATGGCATGGAAAGTAATGCCCCAAAACTCGGTCTATCTTCAAACTCGAGTTTTGTCCATCACGAGTGCTACTCATTCCGTACATACATATCCTTAAGATATAATTAAATCTTTAAATTATAATAGTATATTTTACTTAAATCCTAGATTCTATCACCTTAAAATCTTCATACATACAAATAATGATAATTACATTATTCTTTTCCTTACATAAGTGTGACTTTAATCCACCACAACAGATACGAATAAGTTTTTCAACTGCATTACAAGACTCAGCTTGATCTTCTCTTCGATCTTCCTCGAACTCTTCAGTTCTTTTTAACTTCGTTCAAAGTTTTTTTATTTTAAGCAAGTGTGAGCACTCGATTGCTCAGCAAGTTCTAGCAGTTGAATAACAACAAAATCAAGAATCAAGTATTCTTTTAAAAACTTCAATAATTGAACAAAAGTTATGAAGCAGCTCAAATAACAAGAATAATTCTGATTCCTATCATTTTAAAACATTAATAACATATATCTTCTCATATATATATTAACAACAATATATTCTTTAACACTTCTACGACTTAACTCATTCCATACAATAATATATGTGAAAAGAATCACCTTTTCGACATACATTTACAAAACACATTACATAGCACACATTGAGTTCTCAACAAATATCAATATAGTAAGCTGAGTGGCTCCCCACCATAAACTAATGAATTAGTTTTCCGTCTCATCTACATTGTCCTTCATAGAGAGTTAGATCGGTTACTAGCTCATCTTAAACATCTGCCCATACAAAGGAGTCGTTTAACTCAAATACTATAAGCTAACAATCAAAAAGTACGACAGTACCTACATATTAGCTCAATCAACTTCTTACCATTCTGTCTGGCTAAAGTAATTAGCACAGACTTAAATCTTATCACAGTTCATAAATGAACAGAATTCTTACAGCTCAAACAGTTCATCTTATAGAAACACATAAATGTTGAAAATTAGGAATATGGCCTCATACATAGAAACATCTTGTACAAATATAACACATTTTCACATAGATAAAACTTTCTCAAGTACGACATTTGAGTTAGCTTAAGAAACTAGCATTTGTTTCACAATATGAATGAAGTTAGGAAACTTGCCTTAAGCACAGCTACAACTTACTGTTTACGTTATACGGCTCTGTGCAATCCCTATATATCACATAAGGATAACACATATCAATTAGTCATATATTTGACTTACACATTTGTTTAACTTAACTTTAGTTCTTATGGTTCGCGATTTATAACCTAAGTTCACATAACCAAACTTTCTTGATCGTCTTTCGGTGTTACGACATTCGGAGATGTTTTAACTCTTATATCATCGTTCGCAATGATTTACCTTAACTCCTTCTCATATCTTACAATGTTCAGGTTATTTAATTCAGAACATTTTACAAGTTATTATATATAACTCGGTTTTCTGACGTTTATACGTCCTTCATCAAACTTTCATTACTCTATGTTCAAACTATACACGCGTGTGTATGCTTAGCACACTTAACTTACACGTACACTAACCATCTCGTTAGTTTTTTAAGTGTTTAACGCTTAAATTGTTTAACCTTTAAACTTCGATTCAACCTTTACATAAGATTGTAATCAGTCATTAAAGTGATATATTAAGTGAACTATACGTTCATAATCATTCCGTAATCCTTCCCCAAGCTTTGAGCTATTAAAATCTCATCACTGGGTCTTGCCCTGCACCGGCGTTGTGGTGCCCGGATGCAATGAAAATCCTGGCGATGCTGGCATGGGACTCAGCCCTAGAGCCGGCGCTGCCATTCAAGCCTTGGTCGGCGTTGCGACGCCAAGCCTTAAACTCAGAAACTTTTCTAAATGTTCTAACACAGTTGAGATGCTAAATTTGCAATCTCGTAACTTCTTCATTCTAATTCAGAATGAATCCGTTCTTGAGCCTATTTCTTGCTCCCATTACATACTATAACTTCTCCAGACAGAATAATTTTTTGAATCCGTTAACAAGCCTAAATCTTGGCTCAAAAGTCCTACATCGCTTAATTTTTTAACTTCGCGTTAAATTTTCATTTCTCCACAACTTACTCATTCAAACCCAGAATGAGTTCGTTCCCGAGTCCACGAATCATGTTTTTCATGTTCTTTGACATTCTTATGAAACCCTAATTATTAAGGATGATTAGCTTACTTTTAAATTCTTCCGAAAATCATACCGAACTCAAATTTTTGTCATAACTTCGTTATAGCTTATTCTTAATCCGTTCCTCTTGGAATATTTCTTACACTTCAATATCTCCTAACCAAACATATATCAGCAAATATATATAGATGGTTTTAAAATTGTCCATCAACAACAAGCTCTAAGAAGGTTTTCAATTTGTCCATCAACAACTCGTTCTTCGTTCGTTCTTCATTTTACATTTTTTTTTTATTACAATTTCACTTTTACATGGATATTAGTGTTTTAAGTCCACTAATTCTTTCTTATTGCTCCAGATCGTTCATATGATTCATCCGAATCATTCGACTATAAAGAAATTCATAAATCATATGAAAAGCTTTAAAAGAAATTGATGAACTAAACTTCAAATTCTTATTACTTACATATTTCTATGGTTAAACCATATTAATATGATTTCTTATCATCTTATACTTCCATGTTCTTAAGTTATATGATTATTACATATGAAACCTAAAGAAAGATGGATTAAAACTAGGTTTTGGTATTTCCTTCTTCTTGATTATCCTTCTTTATTGACAAAGCTTGCAAATTAGCTAGCTTTTCTTCTTCCTTCTTCTTCAAATCCAAGCCCTCTAGCTCTCTCTCTCTCTCAATATTGCTCTTGAATGTGTTAGTTGAATAAACTAACACATTAAGAAATGTCTTAGCTTTAATAGAAAAGCAAGACTTAGGTTAAAATGGTCTTTAAAATAACTTTGCTTTCCTTACAAATTGGTCATTTAACTTAGGGTCTTGATTAGTCAACACCCTTAGCTTTGCATAACTATAACGTCCCAAAATTCGGTCTATCTTCAAACCCAAATTTGGTACGTCACGAGTACTTCTCATTCCATACATACATCATTATATCATAAAGAATAACAACATATTTTGTCAAATCTCATATTCTATTACCTTAAAATCTTCATTCATTACAAATAATGGTAATTATATTAATCTTTACTTCTTACAAGTGTGACCTTAATTCTCCACAACAGATACATAACAGTTTTATAAACTATTCTACGAGTCTTCGTTTGGTCTTCTCTTTAATCTTCATGCTCATGGTACTTGCAATCATAGCACCTTACCAAGATTCCTATCAGCTCAATCACCACAAGATCCTTTAAATCTTCTTACTCATACCGTTGAAAATGTTTTTATTTTAAGAAAATGTGAGCATTCAATTGCTCAGCAAGTTCTAGCCGTTGAAAAATATCAAGAATAACACATTCTTTTAAAAACTTCAATAACCGAACATAGGTTATGAACCAACTCGAAAAACATGAATAAATTATGATTCCTATCATTTTAAAACATCATTAACATCTACATTCACATAACATCAATTCTCATACTCTTTTCTTTACATCCTGTCTAGCTAAAATCATTAGCACAGACTTAACATTTCAGTTCATGAATAAAAAAATTCTTTCACATTGAACAGTTCAATCACAGAACAGTTCATCTCACAGAAACACGTAAGTGTTAAAAAATTGGCACATGGCCTCATTCATACTAACACCTTGTACAAATATTACACATTTGCACATAGATAAAACTTCCTCAAGTATGACATTTGAGTATGTTTAAGAAACTAGCATTCATTTCAAATATGAATGAAGTTAGGAAACTTGCCTTAAGCACTGCATACTCCTTACAGTTTACGCTATACTTCTTCTCAAAATCCCTATATATCATATAAGGATAACACATACCAATCAGTCATATATTTCACTTACACATTGGTTTAAACTATCTTTACTCTTATGGCTCGTGTCCTAAACTTAAGTTTACGCAACCAAGTTTCTTTACCGACTTTCAGTATTACGACATACGGAGATGTCTTAATTCTTACAATCATCTCTATGATGGTTTTGCATCATCATCTTCTTCTTTCTTTCGTAACTTATCCGAACCATTATAACTATAATGTTCGTTAAGTTACTTATCGTTCCTTATGGCTTTCTGACAATTAAATGTCATACCTCAGGATTATTATTTTTTAACATAGAAGTCATACAGTCTTTTGTATGCTAAGAGTCAACATTCAATGTTAATGTTATGCGTTCATAGCTTTTAAATATTTCACATTATCTAAATTTCATATCTTATAACGTCTGGTCCATTTAACTCGGAACGTTATTCAAGTTATATCATTAACTTGACTTTTCAACGTTTACACGTTATTCGTTACTCTTCATTATCTCACGTTCAAACCATACACGATGTGTAGGTTAAATACGTTTATCTTATGCATACACTCAACACATTCACGTTGTAATAGCCAGAAAATTTGAAGTCACATTGTAAATAAATATATTAAATAAATATTAATGATAATGAAAACTTTGTGACATATATAGACTGGATATGTGATTAAATGAATATAATAATTACTTATCAATGATGATAAATATATTATTACTTCTGTGGAATATGTATTAGACTAAAAACTATATATTAAAATATGTATATATATTTATTTATTATATAAATAAAATTAAAAAGATGCCTTATAACCTAATATTATATATTAGGAATGGGAATTAAATAAACTAAGGGTTATAATAATTGAAAAATCATAGTATTTAAGCTATGTACTAGTAAACTAACCCTAAGAGATTTATTTTACATATATGAACTGTGACAACCCCAAATTCGGGTCCCTTGAACCTCAGATTCGATGCTCACGATACAACATACGCATCACATCTATCTATTCATTCCTAATGAATTATATCATTCATTACATACCTTAATACAAATATATAACAACATCCCATGTTTTACTAACCTTAACATTACATGACCAATAATACAAAAGGTTTATTTAATGTATAACATAATTAAGCAGTACTTCAACAGTTACTATTCAGTCGCCTTTGCTTTTCCTTTGTTCTTCCTAGAACCTTCGGCTATTTCGGCTTTAGTTGAAATGTTTTATTTAAGCAAGGGTGAGCAACTATTTTGCGCAGCAAGTTAAAGCGTACAATAAAAGATATATCATGAATAGAAGAGTCTAACTTTATAGAACTTCAATAATATTCAAAAGATTGTGAAGAAGCTGAACAATAAATCATTTGTAATAACAAGAATTTTCTTGAATTCCAAGCTGAATAACATATCAAGAATGAAAGAGTTAAATTCTTTCGAATGTTCAATAACATTCAATTGATTATGAACAATTAAAAATAATGCAACAATATTAAATATGTATATATATTTATTTATTATTACTTGCATATTAATAACGATTTGCACAATGTGTGAATATCAATAATATCATAGATGTGGAATAATCAACAATAATTGTCCACTAACATGCTTTGAAAATAATAACTCAAGTTTGAATTAGGAAACTTGTCTTGATTGTTTATTACTGCTACACAATCTAATTTAACTTCTTTTGAAAGACATATCATTTATAAAATTGATCTCTCAATTAACATAACATATTTTAACTCGTAACACTATTACTCTTATAATAAGTTATCTAACATGTAATTATATAATCATACATTTGATAATACCTTACTCGTTGATAATATTATCACCTTTAGATAATATTTCTATCATTTAATCATTATCTTAAACTCTCGTCTAATATTGTTAGTCATTTAATAATATTTTATTCACTTCATAATATTATTAACCATTTAATAATATCTTAACCACATAGTAATATTATTAATCATTTAATAATATTTTATTTACTTCTTAATATTATTAATCACTTAATAATATTTTATTCAATTA
This sequence comes from Panax stipuleanatus, assembly GCA_020205555.1. Classification (NCBI taxonomy): domain Eukaryota; kingdom Viridiplantae; phylum Streptophyta; class Magnoliopsida; order Apiales; family Araliaceae; genus Panax; species Panax stipuleanatus. The sequence goes on from CM035120.1 coordinate 95,217,837, forward strand.
CTAATATTATTAATCATTTAATAATATTTTAATCAACTACTAATATTATTAATCATTTAAAAATATTTTAATCATTTAAAAATATTATTAACCATTTAATAATATTTTAATCAATTAATAATATTATTAATTATTTAATAATATTTTAATCCTTAAATAATATTATTAATTATTTAATAATTAACTAATATTATTAATTATTAATAATATTTTAATTATCTTATATTATTAATCATTTAATAATATTTTTGTCATCTAATATTATTAATTATTTAATAATATTTTAATCATTATCTAATATTATTAATCAATTAATAATATTTTAATTTAATTTTAATATAATATTATTAATCATTTAATAATATTTTAATCTAATATTATTAATTACTTAATAATATTTTACTTTAATATTATTAATCATTTAATAATATTTAATTTAACTTTAATCTAATATTATTAATCATATAATAATATTTTAATCTAATATTATTAATTACTTAATAATATTTAATTTAACTTTAATCTAATATTATTAGTCATTTAATAATATTTTAATCCAATATTATTAATTATTTAATAATATTTTAATTTAATATTATTAATCATTTGAAATATTTAATTTAACTTTAATCTAATATTATTAATCATTTAATAATATTTTAATATAATATTATTAATATTTTTTATAATATTTTAATCTAAATATTATTAATTACTTAATAATATTTTAATATAATACAAGTAATCTTTTAATAAGATTTTAATCATTTATTTAAACTTATAAATAATTTAGTTAATTATTTACCCTTTATTATATCATTTATTTAACAAACTTAAAATATCATAAATATAAAATTTTATTATAAATGACCACAATACCCTCTAAAAAACTGAATACACCATATCAAGGGTCTTTAAGCAATAAAATCATATTTTCACCATGTATAACATCACATAACTTATTATTCTCATTTATTCAAAACACAAACAATTACATGAAAATGCCAAAACATCTCCAAATTTTTTTCTTTTCTAGGAAATATCAGAACATGATATTCTAATGAACATATATTTTTTTCCTAGAATTCTTCAATTTCGTTTACTATTTTTAAAGTATCCAAACAGTCGGATCTTGCAATATTTTTCATAAATTTTTCTTTTGTCTAAAAATTACGAAATTTTCAGGGCATACTCCTGTTATGAACTTCTACTTCCAGTAAAAAGTTTATAATTTTTGGAGTTACACACAAAGAGTTATTCCCGTACACTTTTAAAATAGTATTTTCTTGTAAAAATCATAACTTAAGTTCTAGACATCCAAAAGTCACCATTTTTGGACTGAACCTTGTTAACTCATCATCATAACATTCAAAAAAATCTCAGAATTTTTAGAGCAAGAAAAATGGAAGAAACTGCCCTTACAAGGAACTAGCTTGGACAACTTCTTTCCAATTTTGTTTCAGCTGGACTATTTTTGGGAAACTAGCCACCATTTAATGTATAGTTAACATATTTGAGTGCTACAACTTGGGTTAGAAATCTAACTCATATATCTAACATCACTCTTTGAAGTATCGCAAACACGATGTGTAGATTTTAAATGGTAACCCTTTAAATTAAAGTGAAAGAAAATCAGGGTTTTCAAACTTAGAAAACTAGTTTTCTTTTCTTTCTTTGTTTAAGCGTTTTAATACTCAAAATAGTTAGATCTATGAATAAAACATGCTTTAACATGTAGATCTAAGGTTTTTAAAGTTTTGAAACATCAAATTATGATTTGATTCAAAATAACCAAAATATAATATATAAAACTAATTAGGGTTTGATTTTCTTATACCTTGTTCTTAAAGCAACTTTCCTTCTTCTTCCAAGATATTAAATGAAGTTTGGTGTCATGGAAAATTTTTTCTCCCTACTCCTCCTTGGAATACCCGAACCTAGCTCTTCTCTCTCTTTTTTTTTATTTTCTCTCTTAGCTAATTTGGAGAAATGAAGAAAAGAAACTTACTTGCAAAAATAGATGGGGGTATGTATAGTTGTAAAAGTGTATTTATATAATATATATATCACTTGTATATATATGTATATATATAAATCTTCCAACAAATCTTCATTCTCTCTCTCTAATCTTGCATATCTAATGCAATTTCAAAGGGTAAAAAGGCTAGGCTAGGGAGTTGGTGTATTAGGCTTTGAAAATGAGAGATACGGAAAGATTTTTCCATGTGGCTAATTCTCTCCTCCCTTTGTCGCCCCCCCCTTAATTTGCTTCATTTTTGATTTCTTTGTAATGAATTATTTGTTCATCTAAGTTTCTAAATAGTCCATACAAAAGTTGGGCTAGGTTTGGGCCAAAACTAAAATTTATTTGGTCTCTCTAATAAATTATTTGGGCTATGTATAATATCATGGGTTCAACATACCAATTTTATCTTACCCTAATTATTTAATTAGGGTTCTTAATCCACTCATTTTGGATTTAAAATAATTACTTATGTAGATTTAATTTTATAACCCAATTAGACTTGCTATAATTAGGGTATAATAATTAATTAGTCGAGATAAAAATAAATTTCTTAGGTTAATTTACTAGTATGTAATTTAAATACTAGCATTCTTCAATTACTATAACCTTTAGGTTATTTAATTCTCATCCCTAATATATATATTAGGTCAAATAGTTTTCTTTTTATTTCTCTTTATATAATAAATAAATATATATGCATATTTATAATATATATATATATATATATATATATATTATTTAACATCTTACATGAGTCACAAAATATTTACCATCATTGATAAATAAATATTATATTCATTCCCACACATATTCATTTTATATAGATCACCAAGTGTTCAATACATTGATAAATAATTTAATAGTCTTATTTCTTGTCTTTCCTTTTTGTTCCACTAATTCATTAATTCAATTAGCCCTAATTGGCTTGATGAATTATTATACATATTTATTCACTTTATATTAATTATACTAATTACTTACTTAAAGATTATAAATTTTTTCATTTACCATTCAAGGTCAACATTCAAGCTATATTAATTTACAACATAAGCTTATCTTACTTTCCCTGAATCTACTTGATCAGTTGTTCATCTTGGCTTCCTTTACATTTCTTAGTCAAATTAAAATAAATAAAATTACTAACTTATTTAATTCACATTACATAACCCCTATTCAATCAAATGCTCAAAGTAAGTTCTAAAAAAAATTATTCATAAAAATATATGTATATAATCATATAAAATTCTCGGTCCTTACATTCTTCCTTCCTTATAAGGATTTCGTCCCTAGAATCACTATTACCATACGTTCAAATTATGTTTATCTTTAGACCCTTATTTATTAATCAATTAATTTGAATTATTATAACATATGTATTACTTTATTTCTTCTTGCATTTACTTAAGTCTCAGTTAACTGAAGTTTTTTTTTTTACTTAACTCAAGTATCATTTGACTTGCCATAGCTCATAATTATATTCGTTTTCTACAAACTTTTTAAATTTGTATCATCAATTCCCTTATTTCTAAATCTGACTCATATCCGTAAATAAAAAGTACCTCACAGTGATATCTATCAAATAAGACAGACACAGTTATATTATTGAGTGGAATTTTTACCTGTCACTACTTTTTTTGCAGCCACTGCATCCTGAACCGTCATGTTAAACGTGTGTGCCGTTAGTCTTCCTGGCTGAGTTGGTTCTTTGATCATCAATGTCCCACTGCTATTTCCTTTGTTGTTGCTTCCTCTCTCTGCATTCTTCTTTTGACAGTTGCGGCTATGGTGGTCTTATAATTCACATGAAAAACAACCTTGCAATTTCTTCGGACTGAGACAGTTGGGAGAGAAGTGTCCCTCTTGGCCGCAATTAAAACATGCACCTTTGCCCTTCAGGTAAACTCCCTGATGTTTCTTCCCGCAATTTGTACACAGTTCACCTCTCTTTCTACTTTCTCCTGATTTATTTCCTGATTGAGTGGTGTCGTTCCACTTAAGCTTATTTAAATTACTACCTCCACTAATACCTCCCCTATTACCTCCTTCATTCGTCTTCTTCCACTTCTGTTGTTGATTGTACTTTGATACGGCTTCACTTCCTCCCTCGGCGATGATTGTTTTTTCCAACAGGGTCAAAAATGAATTAATCTACAGAACAGCTACCTTGCTAAATATCCATGGCTTTAGTCAATTCTCAAACCTTCGCGCCTTTCATGCCTCAGTGTCCACTTGATGTGGAGCGAATCTAGCTAGTTCGTTGAATTTGGTGGCGTACTCCGAAACTGACAAATTCTCCTTCTTCAATTCTAAGAATTTAATCTCCATCCTTTCTTACATACTCTGCGAAAAGTAGTTCTCAAAAAATAGTTCTTTAAACCTTTCCCACGCAACCACTCCTTCTCCGGCACTATTCTGATTTGATTCCCACCAGAAATTAGCCTCACCCTTCATCAAGTAGGTAGCAAAAGCTGTCTTTTGCTCCTCTGCAACTATCGCAATAATAAAAGCTTTCTCTATTTCCTCCACCCACGTTTGAGCTTCTATTGGATCCATTGTACCCTTAAATTCTGGCAGTCTACTGCCTTAAAGTCTTTAAATTTTGCCAATCGATTATCTGGCAGATTTCCTACGGTTGGTGCTCTATTCTACATTGCCTCTGCTAACATATTTACAAAGTCTTGCATCGGGTTTGCATTCCCTTCTTCATTATTAACGAATCTTTCCTCCATTTGGTTTTGTGGTACTCTTCTTAGCGGCATTATCTGATTTAAACAAAACCTCCAATTATTCCTTGGTATTTTACATTTGATGCCACTTTTATTAGTGTTATTACCTTATCATCGATCATTCATTACTTATTTTAAAGCATTTAAATAATTTTCAACACTTAATAATCAAAAAAAAATTCACAATCATGGTTATATGCATTCAAATAGTGCATAGTACTTTAAATCACATATCGCATATTACTATAAACATTTACTATCTCTTTGCAACAGCAAAAGTCGGGATTCACGACTATTACACAACTTATACAAAAGTTGGAACTTATAGAGGCTATCTCAATATTCATACAAAAGCGAGGATTACATTTATATATATATATATATATATATATATACATATATATACACCTACATATACCTATCCATCGTCTATGATACTACATTACTAAGATATTATTGTACTTAATAAGGTCCTATCTCTCGGACTTAGTTTTTCTTTTGTCCACTTCCTTCACCAGTCTCCTTTTTAGGACAATTTCGAGCCTGATGTCCTTCTCCGCACAAAAAACATCCTCCTTTCTTAGGTTTAAGATAATTGGGAGATATATCCCCTCCTTGTCCACAATTATAACATACATTCTTACCCTTCATACATTCCCCAAAATGCTGCTTTGCGCAGTCAATACATGCCTTCTTCTTCGGCTGTGAATTCCCTTGTTGGTTCCCTGAGTCACTGTCGTTGTTCCATTTCCTTTTATTATTATTCCCCTTCTCCTTCTTACTTAAAGCTACAGATGATACACTTCACTCAACCTTCATTCTATTGACTTGTGCATTCAGCTCATTTCGTTCTTCTGTTATCTCACTCAATGCCCTTACCAACTGATCATTTAATAATCTTTTCGCATTTCACATTTCCTCCAGCAAAAACACCTTATTCCTTAAATCTTGAACTTCTACTGATGCTTGACCATCTATGACTACTACTCAGCCTTTTTCTCCATCTTCTGTCTCTATTTTTGGTTCTACCCTAGCCTTTTGGGGATCTACTTCCTCCTCTTCATTCAGTTCCATCTCGGGATACTCGTCATGATCGCTTCCTAGATTTACCGCAGGTTCTTCTTTTAGTTCTTCCTCAACTATCTCTTCTTCTTCAAAATTCTTCTTTGATTCACCTACCAAATCACTCTGAGCTGCCACCTTCGCTATTGGCACTGGTGTAACTGCTAACGTCTCAGTAACCACATTGGTTTCTCTAATCCCCTCATCTCCTAACATCCTACAATAAGTTTTAAGTAACTTAATTAGTACGACACCAATAAACATAATTCATAACTACAAAATATCAACATCTTACTTTTGATGAATTTTCCTCAATCCATCACTTAGAACTTTAAATGAGTTTCTCTATCTTTTTTGTGGTTATATGTCTAAGGCTTTTCCCCAACCTAAGGTTTGTAACCTACAACTTTGATACCAACTTGTGACGCCCCCAAATCCGGGTCCCTTGAACCTCAAATTCGGTGCTCACGATACAACATACACATCACATCTATCTACTCATTCCTTATGAATTATATCATTAATTACATACTTTAATACAAATATATAACAACATCTCAGGTTTTACTAACCTTAACATTACATGACCAATAATACAAAAGGTTTATATTAATGTATAACATAATTAAATAGTACTTCAACAGTCACTATTCGGTCGCCTACTCTTTTCCTTTGTTTTTCGTAGAACCTTCGGCTACTTCGGCTTTAGCTGAAATATTTTATTTAAGCAAGGGTGAGTATGACGCCCCCAAATTCGGACCGCCACTGGTCTCTCAAATTCGGTTCATCACGTTATACCATCTAGCACCATGATAATAACATTACGACTAAATGTCGCATCGCACAGCGAAATAATACACAATACTACTACCGAATAGATTATATTTAATTAATATAGTTTATTCACGTCCCAAGGTCTCGTAACTTAAACATTGATTACATAGCTTAAACATACCTTAAGCATATATAAACCTACTAATACATAACAACATAAGTTCTTATTACAATCATAAGATTTTACATAAATAAAAGCTACTCTGTAGCCTTGCCCTTGCCCTTATCGGTGCCCGAAGGTCCACATTGCTCTGCCTTAACTGAAATGTTTTAGGGAAAGCAAGAATGAGCAACAAGTTTGCTCAGCAAGTAATATAATAACAAGGGTAAGTAATATAGTTCTCGAATCCAAAAGGGTATAGCAAGATATGATAGTTCAAGGATAGCAAGAAATATCAACAGTTCTCAATAACAGTTGCTAAAGATAACAGAATATCGATAAGATTCAATACTAAATCAATTCAAGATTTCAAGATAATTAAATACTGAGCAGTCACTAAGGACTATGAACTCTTACTGATAATCTAACAAAAGCAAGTACAACAGGTGATCAACCTAAAGTACCCTACGTTCTGTATAACATTTAATCATACTTATGTGCGCACGTCGGTCTCCCGATAAATTATATTTTCTCTTCAAAGAAGGTTGTTCATCTCAGTCAATATAAGACTCTGCACCAATCAATTGGTTTGGATAGCTTTCTAATCATGATATAAGTCTAGCCGAATCAAATGGCATAGACTACTCTTTATAAGTTCAATATTTTACATTAAAGTTCAAAGATTATAATCGACTTTATCGTAACTATGACGCAATAAGTCATAATTTGGATAACTCACTAGCACAACAATAAACTTAATACGATTTTAATAAGAATAGAGTTCAAGTACTTGCTTACAATATCCGTTGAATAAAGTAACGCAAGGGTTTAGGATACTTGCCTTAAGCGTAGTCTATCTACGTAGAGTAAATCAACACTTTTGAATCCCTATCGTAATATTTTTACATATGTAGGATATTCGTTAGCTAAGTATATTCGATATACGAGCTTGATATGTAATTCAAGTATACACATAGGACTCACACTTAGTCTTGTAACTCTATACATACGTCATTACGTACTTATTCGTATGTAGCTTGAAATCAGATTATAAGTTACTATGAATTCAAATAACATAGTTCGCAACTCTCATTTGACTTATCATTTGAAGTTTATAAACACTTATCGAATCCATGATAGCTTTCTTATGATATGCTCATTTGTCACTTTAAATAATGTTCTAGACATGTATTACAATTCAGGTTAACAATATAAGCATACATCAATCTCATATCACAAACAGAATGGTCATACAACACTGCAAGTTGGCGTGGCCAAGCTTGGTTTACACTAAGGAGTGGCGCGGCCGCACTGCTCCTGGTGTAGACCAAGACATGGTTGTTCCTGTAGAATCCCAACGTATCCCGACTTGTACATATATGAAGACACTTGCAGAATCATACATGGTATGATGTTCATAACTAGGTTTGGTCTCTTCTATATTATGTTCTTTACATGATTCATTATCAAATTTCATAAAAATCAAGGCTTTAAGTGTTCCTTAGACAAGGTTTCTCATGTTTAGTCCTTATACAGATGCCACGTGGTCAATAGGTCTCAACTATACATGCTAACATTAGATTAGTCATGTATTTCAAGTTATGAAATCCTACCTTACTTAGACTTGTCATATTCCATGCCCAACTATTATACAATGCATAAGACTAACTAGTCATTCATGTTAATCATGTCTATAGGAATGACACACCTAATCATGAAGTCACATTCTAGAATACTTATAACGTAGTTATTGACAAAACTAGTTTTCTAGATTTCTTTTGAAAATCTCATGTTAAGCCACCAAGCATGCAAAACTACTTCACTTATTATTCCTCATACTTTCATATATGCATAGCTAGAACACATAAGCATGCTCACAAGTTTCAAACTCAAAGTGTAAATATTTCATTAAGTTCGCCTTTGAATTCTAAGTTTCTATTAGAATGCTATCAAAACTATTTAAGCATATAAGGTAAGTCCACATATATCATGCTTTTATGCCTTCACGCTTCCTTGTGCATGTATATATGTAATCAAATCATGATACCAAGTTCGGAATTCAAAGTATACATGGTTTATCGTACACATAGCAAGTATAGTCTTTTACTTGAAAACTTATTTCAAATTATGCTTGGATAGTCTATATTACCTTCACCAATATAACTAACATATTGTCACATGTCAAGGCATATCAGAACGTAATACATTTGCACATAACGTCAGAACATGTATTACACAATGTTTATCAAAACTAGTTTCCAAATATTTAAGCTTTCTTTGAAATATTCAAACTAAAACAAACTAACATGGCTTACTACATACATAGCAACCTTATTCCACATGTTAAGGTGATTTATATGCATATTCTAACTAACATAACATGCTCAATACATCAGAAGGCATAACAAAATCACCAGCTATTTCTGCAGAAGGGCGCGGCCGCGCCCTATTTGTACTAAGGAGTAGCGCAGGCCGCGCCCTATTTGTACTAAGGAGTAGCGCAACTGCGCCACTCCGGTTCCAGACCATAGAGCTTTCTGCTATCGCAGAGCTTCTAGACCATCACTCAATTTGCTTATGACCCAAGCTTACACACTACCACATTGCACATACAACACACCTATATACTTTACTAATCATGCTAGTACCCTCACATAGATCAATTTCAACCATTTCATGTGAATTGAATTTCAAAGTGGTTTCTAGCATTATACCTCTTGAGCTTTGAATTGGGCAGAGCTTCCTCTTTAATATCAGATTACTCTCACTTTTCTATAGCAACTTAGCAATTAACTTAACAAAATCAAATGAGGAGAGGAGGGTTTAATTTATAGAAAATTCCATATCCGGTTAATGTATTTATCTCCCAAATCAAACTATTGGGAACCAAGGATTGTATGAAGGATAATGAAGGTTTGGTAAGTAGTTGTTGAATCTCATCATAATGCCCACTCCCCCATTGATGATTACTAGTTGCTGAGTTTGGGGAAAAGAAGAAGGAATAGGCTATAGCCTTATGTCATTCACGTGAATGAGAAATGGACACTCATTTAGGGACAAGAATAAGAACTCAGCATTTGGAATATGAACTAAGTATAACACTTAGTTTATTTCATACATATAGGTTATAAATGTATACTTAGGTTATAAATATACATACTCACATATATATACTTAGGTTTTGAAAATCAATTGGGCACACCTAAACACATCAATATATAATCCATGTACATTTTGGTAATGCCAAATTATGAGTTAATTGAATAGTGACATACTACATTATTACAAACCTCATTATTTCAATTACGTAACTTATTGAAATAATTATTGCTATTAATTATTCACATACTTTAATTTAATATTCCATATAGTATTCATTAATGTACTATACCTACCGCATGGTCACATAAGCATCATTTATGTAACTTATACAATTCATTTCTCTTACAATATAGTTCCCATATGGCATAGCCTCAATAAAGTGTCACGCTACACTTTATAATATATTATGATCCCACATTGTACAATGTACACCTAATATGTATTTACTTGGGGTTTATTTATGTAATTCATGTGGCTTGCTCCCTTTTACCATATAGTCCCTATTTTACATAGTTACCATCAAGATGTCACATTATTCTTTATATTATATAGTTGTAGTTACTATACAATATGTGATTACATAACTTTACACTAAGCAAGTAATCGAACAACATTAACCCCAAAATATTAATTAACTATTTATACATTAATATGCTATTATTTATAGTAACCATTAATTAATAATATATTATTAATTAATCATCCACTCATTAATTCCTTCTTTAATTAATATAATCATCAATATTTCTCATCACTGTGCCACGCAAGGCATTCATTGAGCTTATCATAAATTTCACATTCTTCTCAATTATTATAAATTCAATTTGAATTCATTTGAATTAACCCATCTCAAAACACATAATCATTTATATTCAAATAAATATTCAATTCCATTAATATATTTATTAAAAATATATGGAAATTCGCGGGTATTACAGTGAGCAACTAATTTGCTCAGCAAGTTAAAACCTACAATAAAAGATATATCATAAATAGAAGAGTCTAACTTTATAGAACTTCAATAATATTCAAAAGATTATGAAGTAGCTGAACAATAAATTATTTTCAATAACAAGAATTTTCTTGAATTCCAAGCTGAATAACATATCAAGAATGAAAGAGTTAAATTCTTTTGAAGGTTCAATATTATTCAATTGATTATGAAGAATTAGCAATATTGCAACAATATTAAATAAAGTGAGATATTCTCAAAATTCATGTTGAGTGATCACAATGGATCAAGAACTGCTAGAGGAATCATCAGTAAATAAAACTGAATTACCTCAAGAATATAAGTTAGTTATATAAACTAATTATACTCTTCTACATGTACGTGAAGTGATCAGCCTCATTGTACCCGTGATTATGCATAATACCTAAAAATAGTGCGCGGGTCGGATGTCTGACAATAAAGTTCCCCTCTTTTTATAAGGGTTGTTCATCTCAGTCTTACATCATGAGTCCATACCACAACAATATAGTTTGAATTACTTTTAAAGAAATGCTATGATTTCAAAATATATTATCAATATTGATCTAGCCGAAATAAATGACATAAATCTTTTAATAACAACTTAGTTCATAAATAATGGAACGTTTCATGCTTTAACCACTTATTATTAGTCTAGCCAAATCAATTGGCATCGACGTAGTACTTAAACAATTTAGGCATATTTGGATTTTAAAGATAATTTGAACACTTGTACAAATATAAAATATTTGTACAAGTTCTAGTATTTATTTAAAGTAAGATCTTTGAACAAATTTAGAATTTTAAACATTATGAAACAATTATAAGAATGAATGTAAAAACTTGCATATCAATAATGATTTGTATAATGTGCGAATATCAATAATATCACAGATGTAGAATAATCAATAATAATTATCCACTAACATGTTTTGAAAATAATAACTCAAGTTTGAGTTAGGGAACTTGCCTCGATTGTTGATTATTGCTACACAATCTAATTTAACTTCTTTTGAAAAATATATCATTTACAAGATTGATCTCTCAATTAGCATAACATATTTTAATTCATAGCACTACTACTCTTATAATAAGTTATCTAACATGTAATCACATAATCAAACATTTGATAATACCATACTCATTGGTAATATTATAACCTTTAGACAATATTTCTATCACTTAATCATTATCTAAACTCTCGTCTAATATTATTAATTATTTAATAATATTTTATTCACTTCATAATATTATTAACCATTTAATAATATCTTAACCACTTAATAATATTATTAATCATTTACTAATATTTCATTTACTTCTTAATATTAATAATCACTTAATAATATTTTAATCAATTACTAATATTATTAATCATTTAATAATATTTTAATAATTTACAAATAGTGTTAACCAATTATTAATATTTTAATCCTTAAATAATATTATTAATTATTTAATAATTATCTAATATTATTAATCACTTAATAATATTTTAATTATCTAATATTATTAATTATTTAATAATATTTTTATCATCTAATATTATTAATCATTTAATAATATTTTAATCATTATTTAATATTATTAATTACTTAATAATATTTTAATTTAATTTTAATCTAATATTATTAATCATTGAATAATATTTTAATCTAATATTATTAATTAATTAATAATATTTTAATTTAATATTATTAATCATTTAATAATATTTAATTTAACTTTAATCTAATATATTAATCATTTAATAATATTTTAATCTAATATTATTAATTACTTAATAATATTTAATTTAACTTTAATCTAATATTATTAATCATTTAATAATATTTTAATATAATATTTTTAATTATTTAATAATATTTTAATTTAATACTATTAATCATTTAATAATATTTAATTTAACTTTAACCTAATATTATTAATCTTTTTAATAATATTTCAATCTAAATATTATTAATTACTTAATAATATTGTAATATAATACAATTAATCTTTTAATAAGATTTTAATCATTTATTTAAACTTATAAACAATTTAGTTAATTGTTTATCCTTTATTATATCATTTATTTAACAAACCTAAAATGCCATAAATATAAAATTTTATAAAAAAATATCCAAAATAGCCTCCAAAAATCTGATTACACCATATCAAGGGTCTTTAAGCAATAAAATCACATTTTCACCATTTACAACATCACATAACTTATTATTCTCATTTATTTATAACTACAATATTTACATGAAAAAAACCAAAACATCTCCGAAAATTTTTCTTTTCTGGGAAATATCAGAACATGATATTCAAATGAACATCTATTTTTTTATAGAATTTTTTGATTTCGTTTACTATTTTTAAAGTGTCCAAAAAAGTCGAATCTTGCAACATTTTTCATAATTTTCTTTTTATCCAAATATTACGAAATTTTCAGGGCATATGCCTGTTACGAACATCTACTTCCAGTAAATATTTTACAATTTTCGGAGTTACACACAAAGAGTTATTCTCGTACACTTTTAAAATAGTCTTTTCTTGTAAAAATCATAACTTGAGTTACAGACATCCAAAAATCATCATTTTTGGACTGAACCTTGTTAACTCATCCTAATAACATACCAAAAAATCTCAGAATTTTTAGATCAAGAAAAATGGACGAAACTGCCCTTATAAGGAACTGGGCTGGACAACTTCTTTCCAATTTTGTTTCAGGTGGACTGTTTTTGGGAAAATGGCCACCATTTCATGTACAGTTATCATATTTGAATGCTAACACTTGGGTTTTGTGATGCCCCCAAATCCGGGTACCTTCAAACCCTGACATGGTGCTACACGGTGCTACTATCTACTCATACATTCAATTGAAGACTTCAATAACATGAATAAGTTTACTAAATATTACATTATAATAATCTATTCCCAAGTTCTTTATAACCTTACATTAGTTATGAAAGTAGTATGCATACAAGCTAATCATATATGTATGATGATAAAACATATACTTTGTAAACGATCTTATTTATTTATTAATAAAAAAATTCATTTATTAAAGGCATTTAATTATCTACATGATGCTATTTTTATAATGTGTAAATAACCCATAGTTTTAAGTAATGCTTTTAGGATCATGATGTTGATCATGCTAATGAGATCTAAATTCTTAGGAAGCTTAAAACTAAAATTGTTCCCAATCGTGGGATTACTAAAAAAGGGATTAGTAAATCCGGATAGATTGGTACATATGTTGTTTCTTCATTGGATGAGAATGATTGATCTCATGATCATTTGTGTGGAGACACTAAAGCAAGTATGTAGGTGCTTATTGGAGAATAAGTTCACTAAACGTGACTCGATATGCCCTAGAAGCGGCTGCATATCTACTAAATAAGGTCCCCTCAAAATTCGTCCCCAAGACTCTATATGAGATGTGGACAGAGAGGAAACCTGGTCTTAAGCATGTTAAGATTTGGGGATGTCCAGCTTATGTGAAAAGGTTTCAAAATGATAAGTTTGGGACAAGATTTGATAAGTGCACGTTTGTGGGCTATCCTAAAGAAAATTTGGGATACTTTTTCTACAATCCTACTGAGCAAAAGGTGTTTGTTGCAAAATACGCTGCCTTCTTTGAAAATGAATTTATTCTTAAAGGGGCTAGTGGTAGGAAAATAGATCTTGAAGAAACTCAAGAAGCACAAACCACTACAGATCAAGTGGATGAACATGTCCAAGTAGAGACACCTTCTGTACAATACCCCGTTCGTAAATCTAGAAGAGTATCAAAGATACCTGATAGGTATGGATTCGTCATAGAGGATGACGATGAGGTACACGTCATGGATGATGATGATCCATTGAATTACGAACATGTTATGAGTAATAAAGACTCAAGGAAATGGCTTGAAGCCATGAAATTCGAGATGGACTCCATGGATGAGAACCAGGTATGGACTTTGGTTTCATCACCTGAAGGCATTAAGCTTATTGGGTGTAAATGGGTCTTTAAAAGAAAGACTAGAGCGGACGGCAAGGTAGAGACCTATAAGTCCCGACTGGTTGCAAAAGGTTTCAAATAAAGACAAGGAGTTGACTATGATGAAACCTTCTCACCGGTAGCAATGCTCAAGTCCATTCGAATTTTTCTTTCGATTGCAGCTCATTACGACTATGAGATCTGGCAGATGGACGTGAAAACAGCCTTCCTCAATAGGAAACTTGAGAAGGATGTGTATATGACACAACTAGAGGGATTTATTTCAAAGGTTGGAACAAATCAAGTCTGTAAGATGAAACGATCCATTTATGGATTAAAACAAGCTTCTCGTAGATGGAACATCCGTTTTATGAGACAATCAAAGAGTTTGATTTTATCAAAAATGAGATTGAACCATGTGTGTACAAGAAGGTTAGTGGGAGCGCTGTTTCATTCCTTGTATTATATGTTGATGATATATTACTGATAGAGAATGACATTCCTACGCTACAATCGATTAAAATATGGTTATCAAAACACTTCTCCATGAAGGGCTTAGGAGAAGCATCCTATATTATGGAGATAAAGATCTATAGAGATAGATCTAAAAGGATGCTTGGCTTATCCCAAGGAACGTACATTGACTGATGCTAAAGAGATTTAGCATGGAAGATTCCAAAATAGGTCTCATGCCGATGAGCCATGAAATAAATCTCTCCAAGAAATAGGCCCCAAAAACACCTGAGGAGAGAGACCGTATGAGTAAGATTCCTTATACTTTAGCAATAGGATCTATCATGTACGGTATGATATGTACTAGACCGGATGTCGCTCATGCACTTAGTGTAATGAGCAGATATTAGTCAAATCTAGAAGAAGAGCACTGGAAGGCAATGAAAAATATCCTAAAGTACTTACGAAGGACTAAAGATGTATTTCTTGTCTACGGTGGGTCTGATTTAAAACTCGAGGGCTTCACAGATTGAAGTTTTTAAACAGACCAAGATGACAGTAAATCTATTTCGGGGTATGTATTTACCTTGAACGGAGGCGCAATGAGTTGGAAGAGTTCCAAGCAGCAAACAGTTGCTAATTCAGTGACAGAGACAGAGAACATAGCTGCAAGTGAAGCTGCAAAGGAAGCTGTTTGGATGAAAAAGTTCATAACAGAACTTAGTGTGGTTCCTAGCATTGGCGTAGTAGTCCCCTTATACTGTGACAACACCGGTGCCGTTACACAGGCTAAGAAATTCAGGTCTCATCAAAAATCCAAACATGTGTTACGGCGATTTCACTTGATCAGGAAGATCATTGAAAGAGGAGACGTCACCTTGGAACGTGTAGAATCTCAAGACAACATTGCAGATCCATTTACTAAAGCTTTAATACAACAATAGTTTGATCATCACTTAGAGAAGATGGGTATGAGATACCATGGCGATTGGCTTTAGTGCAAGTGGGAGATTGAAAGTAGTATGTATACAAGACAATCATGTATGATGATAAAACATATACTTTGTAACGATCTTATTTATTTATTAATAAAAGTATTCATTTATTAAAAACATTTAATTATCTACGTGATGTTATTTTTATAATATGTAAATAACTTATAGTTTTAAACAATGCTTTTAGAATCATGATGTTGATCATGCTAATGAGATCTAAATTTTTAGAAAACTTAAAACTAAAATAGTTCCCAATCGTGGGATTACTAAAAAGGAGATTAGTAAATTCGAATAGATTGGTACATATGTTGCTTGCTCATTGGATGAGGATGATAGATCTCATGATCATTTGTGTGGAGACATAGTGGATTTTACCTCAAGAAATTCCACAAAAACCAGTTATTAATAATTTATTGAACTTAGAGAATATTAAACAATTTTCTGATGGTACTGTCAGAGTTAGCTTTGAACGTACCAAAAGACCTTTAATAATAGAAGAATTTACTAATTCCTCAGTTCCTTCGATTATTTCTAGAAGAGATACTCAAGTCTTAAGTGATTTTTCTATTAAAGCAAGTATGTAGGTGGTTATTGGAGAATAAGTTCACTGAACGTGACTCGCTATGGAATACCTAATGAAGTTTTACTTGTCAGTCAATAGGAATTTTTAATGTGATAGTAGTACAAGTGATCCTTGGAAATGAGATCATCATAGTATCTTGTGTGTAATGAATTATACTTTGAATTATTCCTTAAGACCCTTAGGGTATATCAAAGGGTATGCTTGAGAATAATGAGTTACATATAGAGATAATGAATGATCAATAAAGAATCTACCACTTCTAGTAAAAGAAGAGATATGTCCTATGTTATTCGTTAAATGACAACCCAGTAGTCATTGGCCAAGGCAAAATGAAATTAGAAAGGAGTTTTTAATTTGCATTATTTGGAGTTGTGCATTTTCTAATCGAAATACATATAATTAAATAAAATAAGACTTGACAGTAATTCCATATCTTATATTTAATTGGGACATTATATGGTGGAAGGATTGAATTGTACGCTAACTATTTACTCATAGGTTCTTTTATGATTAATGTTGAAATCTATATTATCTGAAAAGTTGTTGATCGCTAGGGAGGCTTATCCCTATTGTAGAATAAATATTATTTATTTAAATAGATTATTAGTTTAATTTATTTATTTAAATAAGATTAGAATTGTTCTAATTGATTTATTCACAACCGGTTTAATATGGAGAACCTAAAGGGTCACACCCTAAAAGGAAGAATAATTATTTAAGAAGGTAATGACATAATCATAATAATACATTAAGTGTAATTAATTTAATCTATGGTGATAGAATAAATTAAATAGCTTAATGTTATTATTTATTTTTTTGGAATTATTAAATATAAATTAATAAGAGAAGTCTTATTAATATTATTACAATTATTATTATTTTAATTTCTAAAGGAGTTTAGAAATTAATTTAATATTAGTACTCTCATTTATTCCTAATAAGATTAGGAGATAAATTAGTTAAAGGAGTTTAATTAATTAATCCCAATATGATTGGAAAGCCTATTTAATTAAAGGAGTTTAGTTAATTAAATGAAACCCTATTTCTAATAGGATTAGAAAGGTTGACCAATATCTATATAAGAGGAGTCTAATGTTAGATATCAGTTGATGCAATTCTAATTGTTGGAGAGTACTCCTTTTCTATAGATGATAGAAAACTAGAGTTTAGCCAACCACTCTCCTTCTTATCTAATTCCTCTTCCTTGGTGGATCACTTATAGAGGCCAAACACTTGGGTGGCTAACGTTAATCAAAAGAAGGAATCTAACCCGGATATTCAAGGAGATCGCGAAGAACAAAGGATTTGAACTTGTACCTGTGGAAGCTTCGTTCTACAAGGTTATGAATCTAAGCTTCTTCTTTTTTGTTATAATTAATAAATGTGCCTAAAGGATGATCTGGGTAATGGTTTTGTAGAATTTTTTTAAAACTCTTATATATACCATGCTTCATCTTATTTTTGCAATTTGATTACTCACGATTTCAAACAAACTAGTAGTGGCATCATAGCCAAACCTTTATGTAAGTTATTAATTGTGTTTATTTAATAAAAATACTGATATGTGTTTTAAACAATTTAATTGGGCATAATAGTAAGCTAGGAATTTAGTTTTTAGAGAAAAACTACTCAATTCGCGAACCAGAAAATTGGATTCTGCCCAGCGGCACTGCAGCGCCGGCTTCAAGCCTTGCAGCAGCGCTGCGTCGCCAATACCGGCTTTATGTTGATGACGTGGCACTGCAGCGCTAGATGCCAAATCATTGGCAGCGCTGCAACGCCGGGTCCGGGTCTCGAATGTTGATGATGTGGCGCGGCAGCGCTGCAACGCCAGCTCCGTGTCCAGCCTATTGATGACGTGGCGCGGCAGTGCCGCTTGCTAGTGCAATGTCAGCGCTGCTGCGCCACCCTTGCAGATTTTTTTTTATAGATAAAAGGTTTATTTTAATTAAAAATTAAATGTTTTCTGTAATTCCATATTAATAAAGGAGTTTATTAGATTTGGAATTGGATTAAAATAAAGTTGTTTATTTGAATAAGAATTGAATTTCATGCTAACTAATTAGAGTTGGAATTGGATTCTATGATAACTAATTAGAGTTGAAATTGATTTTCAAAATTAACTAAGTTTGCCCATTAAATCGATATCAGTGTATATATTAAATGTTTATTTATTGATGCATATGGTGATATGTATGATAATAAATGGAGTTGATTATGGATTGTTGACCAATGTGATTGGATTTTATTTTAGTTGAATGCTTGAATGAATGAGTTTTATTAAATGGGGTCTGAGTATCTCGTCTTCTCTGATTTTTCTTGATGTAAAATTCTATCTCCCTCCTATGTACTTTCTCTTGACTGCTCATCAAGGTTTCTATTTAAATTAAATATTTAATGTAATAGAAATAGTTAGAATTATCTTGAAGAAATTGGAGACCAAGGAGCAAGGAGCGCATGCAGACCCGTTTGTATAGAGCCCGAGTTTAAATATAATAGTTACGTTTAAATTTAAATTATTGCATTCCTAGGTTTGACCTTTTGGTTCACTTGGTGGCTCTAGTGAACCAAACTAGAATAAAAGTCCATAATCAATCCAGGTAGAATATAGTATTGTATATGTGCATGCTAAGTATTATATATATTATATTTTATGAAAACATATTTCGCATGTTTAATAAAATGATGCGTATTATATATATATATATATATATATATATATATATATGTGTGTGTGTGTGTGTGTGTGTGTGTGTGTGTGTGTGTGTGTGTGTGTGCATGTGCGCTAAACAAGATGAGACAAATAATAACAAACCCTTCAAAGAAATTATATTAAGTTTAAAGCTTTCAAAGATATCTGGAATATCGAACGTCGCCTTCTAGCATGATAAAAATTAATAGAGTATTAAATATTTAATATGAGTTTGTTGTGCACACACAAGGCAAGTATTAAGTATTTAAGATATTAATTTAATCACATTTGATGCTTATAAAAAAAATTGAACAATATTATTTTGTTGTGTACACACAAAGACAATATTTTTCTTTTTTGAATATATGGAGTGCTAGGTTGGACTTAACTTAAAAAAATTTAGTTCGGATGTGCACACACTTGACCATTATGATCTAAGAGACATAATACAAGGAGTTACATGTTGACGTAATTGACAAGAGTTGTCTACCTATTTACTTATATATAGTTTGTTGTGCACACACAAGACTATATACATTTGAAATAAGATCCTTAATCTCACTAGCAAATCTTTAATTAGATGTTGCCGAACTATATAAGTGAGGGTAATATAGTTTGAAAAAAATAGTGGGAGATACAAATTTAAAATAAGACCTAATTTATTTTGGTATATAAAATTAATTAATTGAATGTTTGCTAAAATATTGTCTTTTCACATGCAAAAATTTAAAAATGTCGAAATCACTAATTTCACTGTGTAGCATACTTGATGCTAATAAACTGACCGGATCGAATTACACGGACTTGTTAAGGAATCTGAGAATAGTTCTCACTGCTGAAAAGATTTCGTATGTCCTAAATTCGCCTGTCCCTGGAACTGTTCCAGAATTAGCCTCTGAGGAAGAGATTGCTACCATTATAAAGTGGCAAGATGATGCATCGGTGGCTTAATGCATCATGCTTGCATCCATGAATAACGAGCTTCAGTGACAGCATGAAAACATGGATGCTCCTACTATGTTGCTTCACCTCAAGGAGTTGTATGGTGAACAAATTAGGACTGCTAGATATGAGATATCTAAGGAGCTCTTCCGATCTCGGATGTCCGAGGGCACTGCCGTTGAGACTCGTGTCCTAAGGGTGATCAATCTGATTGAACGCCTTGGACAGCTTGGGTTCATCATGGATGGGGAATTGAGTCAAGACTTAGTCTTGCAGTCACTCCCTGAGACCTTCTCGCAGTTCGTTGTTAATTTCTACATGAATAAGTTAGATGCCAGCTTACCTGAATTACTTAACATGTTAAAAATTGCAGAAGGTCACTTCCCATCCAAGAAGAATCTTGTCTTAATGGTGGATTCTTTCAAGAAAAGGAAGAGGCCCCATGTGTGACGCCCCAAAATTCGGGTTCTCTAACCTCGAATTCAGTGCTCACGATACATCATCATCATAAGCATTCTATATACTATTGCGGAATAATAAACATACATTGTTCATTATAATAAAGTCTTACAAACATATCCCAAGATCTATTATCTTGACTTATACATACCTTACTTAAGTTACATATAATAACACTAAAGTTTTATAACCCATCAAACATATTATCTCATGATACATATACATTTATATTAACTATTCCTGAACCTTTACTTTGCCCTTGTCCTTCTTGGATGATTCTGGCTTAACTGCAATAATTGTCATGATATAGCAAGGGTAAGCAACTAATTTGCTTAGCAAGTTTAAGTTCAAAGGAGATATATCATGATTAGAAAAGAATTTAGCTTTCAATGTTCAACAAGATAATCGATTGTGAAAGAACATGAATTACATCTCTATAACTGTATATTCGAATAAATGAATAACAGATGCTGAGTGGTTTTAAATAACCATGAACATATACTAAGGTTGTCAGTTTTTAAACTGGTCCTTCTAATAAAGTTTGGTAGTCAAGGGGATCAGCCTTTCCTACCCGGTGAAATATGCATAATCACTCAATATACTAGCAACAATTGTTTTCCAATAATGCTCTTTTTCTCAGTCAAGAGTCCTTACCATTTCAATTAGTTAGGCATCGCTTTTAAAACATATTTGATTTAACAAATTTAAACATGCTTGATATAGCTGATACAACTAGCATAGATCCATATCATAAACAGTTTATGAATGAAAGAACTTTAACTAATTCACTGTTCAATAATAATAGAATAGGAATTCAATTGCACAAAGTGCGATTTGTCAGCAATCAGTAAGGATGTGAATAATCATCAATAACTATTCACTAACATGCTTTGGAATATAACTCGAGTTTGAGTTAGAGAACTTGCCTCAATCGTGATCTACTGCTACGCAATTTAGTTTAGCTTCTTAGAGAAAAGACCTATAATAGATCTTTCAATCAGTCATAGCATATACTCACTTATAATCTCAGTATTCTATGTTAAATTGTCTAACATTTAATCATATAGTTAAGTATTAGATATTACGTTAAAGTCTTAATGTTATTGTTATTCTTCAACAACCATTTATTCACTTCATTGCTTAATCCTTTCTAATATAAGCTCTTCTTTATTACTTAGTAGGTTAAATATCCCAATCCAGCAGACTGGATTCTAATTCCAACAATCCAGATGCTAATCCAGCAACCTGGATTCTAAACCAGCAGCCTAGATTATAATTCTAGAAACCCAGACGCCAATCCAGCAATCTGGATTCAAATTGAATTTCAATTTAGTAAATTATTTTCCAATCCAACAGACTGGATTCAACAGAACTTCAATCCAGCAAGCCGATGGCCAATCCAGTAAACTAGATGGCTATCAAGCAAGCTGGATTCTCCCTTTTTAACATAATCATCTTATTATTATTATTTTTTTATCTTTTTTTCACACATAAATACATGTATTTCATACACAAAAATAAATTTTCAGGAATTTTTTAATTTCCTTTAGTATTTTTCAAAAATCAATTTTTAGTTAATTTCTTAAGAAAATAGCTACCTCTCGCTTAACTCCAGAAATTCCCAACTCTTGGCGGAATCTTACCTATGTTAACGTGTGCCTCCAGTTTAAATTTCGTGGCCATCGAAGTTATACAACTTCGAATATAGCGATTTTCGTCGAAAAAATGTCAATATTGAAATGGTCATAACTTGCTCAATTTTAGTCAGAATGATCTCATTTTTGGACACAAGCTACTTCATCTCATATATTCTCATGTCACAAAAGGCCTGATTTTATTTCACAAATTAAGTGGCCAAAACAGTCCCTTAAATTTCCGTACAACCTACTTTTAGTCATTTTTAGTTTTGGCATCCTTTGTTAAAAACAGTCCACACCGAAATTCACATAGAATTTTTTAGTGATTCCACTTGGAAAAGTTAGAAGACTTATATATCTAACTCCAAAAATTGACCACACGCAAAAATTCAAAACACAATGAGAGATATGGTCGTTTGAATTTCATGTTCCGTTTTCTCAAAAATCTAATTTTTTAACTTTGTGTTTTGTAAGAAAACTTTCATGATCTCTTGATTAATCTAACATTGGTCATCATAAACCATCATAATACATACTAATATACCTTAAGATCAAGGATCCACCATGATCCATGATCTATTACACCAAACATACACCAAAACCAAGCAAAACATAATTTATGCTAAGAAAAATTAAAGTTTTCTAACTTTTAAAACATAGTTTTCTTTTTCTTACTTTTGATCTAACTTTTGACATTCAAAAGTAATAGATCTAAATATATAACACTTATACATATGAAGATCTATGATTTTAAAGTTGGAAACCAAAAACTCCATACTCTATTTATCTATCAAAAAGAATGGATCAAAAGTTCTAAAATTAAGGTTTATACCTTGATTTGTGAGCTACCTTCTTGTCCAACCACAATATGTAATGAATCTAGGATGCATCAAGAGTAGAATTCTTCCTCTTCCTTCTTTTCTTCCCCACAAATTTTCTCTCTCTCTCTCTCTCTAGCTTTTGTTTTAACTTAGTTTACTACTTAGGAATGAAATGAGAGAAAAAGAAAATAACTTATGTGCTAGCAAATAATATTAGATATAATAGATATATCTATCATTTTTACCCACATTCATGTTCCTTCTCTCTCTCATTATTAGACTTTTTCTTGCAAGAAAGAGTAAAGTTGTGGCTTGCTTTAAAGTGTGACACATGGGAGAGTTGTTGGAGTAGGTAATTCACTTTTTGACAAAAGAACCACATTACTTGCTCTCCTTTCCTTCCTTATCATAACCGGCCACATGGCCCCTTTTTCTCCAAGTTTGGTTTTTGTTTTCTTTATTTAGTTAAGTAAATGCCCAACATGTCCCTTTCTAATTGGGCCAAGACTTGGGTCATTGTATTTAATGTTTTGGGCTCACATTTAATTAAATTTGAGCCATGTAAATTCACTATGGTTCCATTACTCTTTTAATTTCTCTTACCCTAATCATTAATTAGGATTTTCATTCCCCACATTTGTACTTCAATTTATTACTCATGTTCATTTAATTTCATAACCCAATTAGACTTGTTTTTATTAGGTTATAAAATTAGTTGAGATATATATAAAATAAATCTCTTAGGGTTAATATATATTTCTAATACTAACATTCTCCTATACCATAACCCTTAGGTTATTCAATTCTCATACCTAATGTAAAATTAGGTTATGTAATCTTTCTTCTTAATTTACTTTCTATAAAATAAATGAACACATATACATAATAAGAGTACACATATTCATTTAACCCATTATTCATTCCACACATATCACAAGGTTTTTAATATCACTAATATTTAATTAATATATCTATTTACAAAGTGACTTAGAATTCTTAGTTATTACACAATGCATCTTCTGAAAAGAAGAAATCTAAGAAGGCTAGAGGCAAGGTGAACACAAAGGAACAAAATAAACCTGATCTTGCTAGCCAAGGAATGTGCTTCCATTGCAATGAGCCGGGTCATTGGAAGAGGAACTGCAAGAAGTTTCTGGCAGAGAAAAAGCTTGGAGAAGCTTCGACTTCCAATCAAGGATTGTTCATGATTGAAATTAATTTTTTAGAAAGTCAAAATTCTACTTGGGTATTGGATACCGGCTATGGTTCTCACATTTGTAATATTGTGCAGGGACTGGTCAGAAGTAGAAAGCTGAACAAGGATGAGGTCGTCCTACGAGTGGAAAATAGAGCAAAGGTTGCTGTATTAGCTGTAGGCATTTATTGTTTAGCACTGCCTACGGGTAAGTCCAATTATTTAAATAACTATTATTTTGTTCCGAATATCATTAGAAATATTATTTCTATTTTCATATTAGATATGGATGGATTTGACATTTTAATAAAGAACAAAAATTGTTCTATTTATAAAGACAATATTTTATATGGTGTTGGTAATCAGCGAAATGGACTTTATATATACTTGACTTGCATGAAAATATACTTCAAATATAACAAACTAAGAAAAGAAAAAGAGATGATGTTAATTATATCTATATGTGGCACTGTAGACTCGGTCATATCAATGAAACAAGATTATCCAAGTTGCATAAGGATGGGCTCTTAGAGCTATCCGATTATGAATCATATCCAACTTGTGAATCTTGTCTCATGGGTAAAATGACTAAATCTCCTTTTAGTGGAAAAGGAGAAAGAGTTACAGAGTTGTTAGCGTTGGTTCACATAGACGTTTGTGGACCTATGACAACGAATGCACGGGAATGGCATTCTTATTTTATTACTTTCACTGATGATCACTCAAGATATGGTTATGTGTATTTAATGAAATACAAATATGAATCATTTGAAATATTCAAAGAGTTCAAAAGTGAAGTAGAGAAATAAACTGGCAAAAGTATTATGATTCTTCGATCAGATCGAGGTGGTGAATACTTAAGCGGTGAGTTTCTCGATTATCTCAAAGAAAATGGTATAATCTCACAATGGACTCCACCAGGTACACCACAGTTAAATGGAGTATTTGAAAGGAGAAATTGAACATTGTTGGACATGGTTCGTTCTATGATGAGTCTTACCGATCTTCCAGTATCATTATGGGGTTATGCCCAAGAAGCGGCTGCATATCTACTAAATAAGTTCCTCTCGAAATTCGTTCCCAAAACTCCATATGAGATGCGGACAGGGAGGAAACTTGGTCTTAAGAATGTTAAGATTTGGAGATGTCCAGCTTATGTGAAAAGATTTCAAAATGATAAGCTTGGGACAAGATCTGATAAGTACACGTTTGTGGGATATCCTAAAGAAAGTTTGGGATACTATTTCTACAATCCTACTGAGCAAAAGGTGTTTGTTGCAAAACACGCTGCTTTCATGGAAAACGAATTTATTTTTGAAGGGGCTAGTGGGAGGAAAATAGATCTTGAAGAAATTCAAGAACCACAAACCACTACAAATCAAATGGATGAACCTGTCTAAGTAGAGACACCTTCTGTACAACACCCTGTTCATAAATCTGGAAGAGTACCGAAGATACCGATATGTATGGATTCGTCATAGAGGATGACTATGAGGTACACGTCATGAATGATGATGATCTATTGAATTATGAACAGGCTATGAGTATAAAAAACTCAAGGAAATGGCTTGAAGCCATGAAATTCGAGATGGACTCCATGGATGAGAACCAAGTATGGACTTTGGTTTCACCATCTGAAGGCATTATGCCTGTGACACCCCCAAATCCGGTATCTTAATTTCTACAGGATTTGGTGTTCACTGTTCCAATATCATACAACTATCTACCCATAAATAATGAAATTCATTTATTAGATAAATAAATCATCATCTTACATCATCTGAAATAAAAATACATCATAAATCCCAGGTTATACTTAACCTTAAATATCTGTTGCGGAAACGTAAATAAATAAGTCTTAAATCATCACACATAAATCTTAAACTTTAACATTATTCATGACAACACAAATCTTCATCACTTGTTAGCTTTTCCTTTGCCCTTGCTACTAGAAGGTACATCACTTCGTTCATTATTAGCTGCAATGTTATTATGCAAGAGTGAGCACGGATGCCCGCAAGTATAAAAATATGACAGAATAATAACATGCGAGTGAAAGAATTCTGAATAACAGAAAGCTCAACATTTGAATCAAGAATATTAACCAAGAGTCAAATTACTTCTCAACTTTTGAATCAAGAATATTAGTCAAGAGTCAAATTACTTCTGAGGGTCATTAAGACCTTGAACCGAGTCTTAGGTTGTCAAGTATATTAACATTTCCAACCTTTAACAGTCACAAGACTATAGACTTTACTTCTCGTACTTAGGGAGATCAGCCCTTCGTACTGATACTGTGCACACTATCTTAACGCTTTAAGCATCTTCATTAATTCCCTATATTAGGGTTGTTCATCTCAGTTTGACATCAGAATCCGCACCAAATAAAGTTGGTTTGGATAACTCAATAAATGATATTCATATTGAATATTAACTTCTCAAGGTATACAATCGAATAAGTATTGTACACTTAAATGATACTTTTAAAAGAATCATGGCATCTCATATGAAATTTTAAACTTGGATATTCAAGAGTAAGAATTTGCTCAACAATAGTAATTAAGCATAGCAATTGCTTAATTTAAAGAGTTTAGTTTAGGAAACTTGCCAAACAATAATAATAAGTTAGGGATAGAAAACTTGCTCAAATATAAAGATTTGAGTTTAGGAAACTTGCCTCGTGCGCAAGCTACAATTATTACTCACTTCTTTAATTACTCTTACCTATCAATACATTCACAATATCAATTAATCACAAGTTCGATATGATGATTGATTTACAATAGTATTCTTCAAACTCATTATTAGGTTTTCAAATAATGGTTTACGTTGATTAATTAACTTGTTAATTAATCACGTATCTTAAGTTATTAACTTGTATTAATAACTCATTACATACATAACATGTCATCATGTTAATTAAATTTAAAATAATGTCTTAATGTTTATAACACATTATTTAACCTTTACAAATAATAGTTTAAGTCATGTAATTAATTTATTAATTAATTACATAACATAAATTATTAAACTCATATCAATATTTTATTATATTTATGCAACATGTGTTCATGTTCATTAGACTCAAAACACATTTCAAAATTTTCCAACACTTAGCAAAAAAATTTTTCAAAATTTTCGGACAGGCGCGGCCGCGCGCCATTTTGCCTTGCAGCCGGCGCGGCCGCGCGGCTGCGGAATTTCAGAATCTGAAGTTCGTGAACGAACACAGATTTTCTCCCATTTTCTCCCAATTCACATTATTACACTAATTTATAATGTTACCCATGAAGTATAAACTTCACAGGAACATTATATATCACTTATAACATATTCTTAACATTCCAAGTTATGTAATTATACAAATCAAAATATTAATTTTCACTGTTCTTCAAAACTTTCAAGAGTTTAATGAAAAACATAAAAATCTCCTTACGGATTCGTTACTACACCAAATCCATTCATTTCAATTCCATTTTCTTTGTTTTACATATACAATCATATTCATGTATCAATTTAAATATAAACATATGATTCAATCATTAATTTAACCCATATGGGTTATTCACCCATATTCAATACTCTGTAATTTCATCAAACCCATTTATTAACAAAGTTATTTGGTGTGATCAGTGTAAATCATGGATACATGATCCAACACATAATACTAACATATACGGTCACATATATAATAACCTCACACTTTAATTTCCCAAAAATAAGTACTGACAGAGAAATTTTTACAACATCGTAGAAAACTCTGTAACTTTTCGAAAAAAACAATTAAGGCCAAATTATATAAAATTGATTACTTTAAAACATGTATATACGTTAGAAAATATGTTATAATTACATACCCATATAGATAAAGCCATATCATAACCCAATTGGAAAACCCAATTTTCACAGAAAACTTAAAAGTACGTATTTAAGAAATCTTAATTTTGAAAACTTAAAAGAAGAATTACCCTTTTGGTATGAAGATAACACAATCACAAACAATACTTAAGATTTCTCAAATTCCTTTCTCTCAATCTCTTCTTCTTCTTCTCTCTGAAACTTTCTACGTTTTTCTTTCTCTGACTTCTCTAATTTCTTCTGATAAAATGACTTAGGAAGATAACGTACATATATATATAAATATATAATATATCCGTTGTAATATAACTCCCACAAGGGCCTTGTTTGGCTTCTTCTTCTTTTATTTTTTTCCATTTATTTTAATAAACTAATTTACTATATACTTAATTGTCACATCACTTATTAATTAATTAATTTTATTTAAATTAATTAAATAAAATAAGATAATTCACATTAAACACATTGTCACATAATTAATATTTTTATTTATTAATTATGTCAATTCATTAACTCATTAATTAATTATTTAATTAATTAAAGTAACATATGCTTATTTAATTAATTCAATTAATCAAATAAACTCAATTAATTAAATACTTTGAACTATTAAATCACTACATATTAATTTAATTAATGTCACACATATAATTAAATTAATCTACCACAAATTCATGAATTAATTATTTAATTCAATAATTAAATCATTAAAAATATTTATTTATCTCCATAAATATTCAATATCTTTACAAAATTCTCGTTCGTCACAAAGCCTATTGGGTGTAAATGGGTCTTTAAAAGAAAGACTAGAGCAGAGGGCAAGTTAGAGACCTATAAGGCTCGACTTGTTGCAAAAGGTTTCAAACAAAGACAAGGAGTTGACTATAATGAAACCTTCTCACCGGTAGCAATGCTCAAGTCCATTCGGATTTTACTTGCGATTGTAGCTTATTACGACTATGAGATCTGGCAGATGGACGTGAAAACAGCCTTCCTCAATGAGAAACTTGAGGAGGATGTGTATATGACACAACCAGAGGAATTTGTTTCAAAGGTTGGAACAAATCAAGTCTGTAAGCTGTAACGATCCATTTATGGATTAAAGCAAGCTTCTCGTAGATGGAACATCCATTTTGATGAGATAATCAAATAGTTTTATTTTATTAAAAATGAGGATGAACCATGTGTGACAAGAAGGTTAGTGGAAGCGCTGTTTCATTCTTTGTATTCTATGTTGATGATATATTACTGATAGTAAATGACATTCCTATGCTACAATCGATTAAAATCTTGTTATCAAAATACTTCTCCATGAAGGACTTAGGAGAAGCATCCTATATTTTGGGGATAAAGATCTATCGAGATAGATCTAAAAGGATGCTTGGCTTATCCCAAGGAACGTACATTGACTCTATGCTAAAGAGGTTTAGCATGAAAGATTCCAAAATAGGTCTCATGTCGATGAGCCATGGAATAAATCTCTCCAAGAAACAGGCCCCAAAGATACCTGAGGAGAGAGACCGTATGAGTAAGATTCCTTATGCTTCAGCAATAGGATCTATCATATACGGTATGATATGTACTAGACTAGATGTCGCTCATGCACTTAGTGTAACGAGTAGATATCAGTTGAATCCAGGAGAAGAGCACTAGAAGGTAATGAAAAATATCCTAAAGTACTTACGAAAGACTAAGGATGTAATTCTTGTCTACAGTGGGTCTGAATTAAAACTCGAGGGCTTCATATACTAAAGATTTCAAACGGACAAAGATGACAGTAAATCTGTTTCGGTGTATGTATTTACCTTGAACGGAGGCGCAGGGAGTTGGAAGAGTTCCAAGCAGCAAACAGTTGCTGATTCAGTGACAGAGGCAGAGTACATAGCTGCAAGTGAAGTTGCAAAGGAAGCTGTTTGGATGAAGAAGTTCATAACAAAACTTGGTGTGGTTCCTAGCATTGGCGGAGCAGTCCCCTTATACAGTGACAACACCGGTGCGGTTGCACAGGCTAAGGAACCCAGGTCTCATTAGAAATCCAAACACATGTTGCGACGATTTCACTTGATCAAGGAGATCATTGAAAGAGAAAACGTCGCCTTGGAGCGCGTAGACTCTCAAGATAACATTGTAGATCCATTTACTAAAGCTTTTACACAACAATAGTCTGATCGTCACTTAGAGAAAATGGGTATAAGATACCATGGCGATTGGCTTTAGTATAAGTGGGAGATTAAAAATAGTATGCATACAAGGCAATCATGTATGATTATAAATCATATACTTTGTAAACGATCTTATTTATTTATTAATAAAAATGTTCATTTATTAAAGACATTTAATTATCTGCATGATGTTATTTTTATAATATATAAATAACTCATAGTTTTAAGCAATGCTTTTAGAATCATGATGTTGATCATACTAATAAGATCTAAATTCTTAGAAAGCTTAAAACTAAAATAGTTCCCAATTGTGGGATTACTAAAAAGGGGATTAGTAAATTCGGATAGATTGGTATATATGTTGCTTGCTCATTGGATAAGGATGATTGATCTCATGATCATTTGTGTGGAGACACTAAAACAAGTATGTAGGTGCTTATTGGAGAATAAGTTCACTGAACATGGCTCGCTATGGAATACCTAATGGAGTTTTACTTGCGTGCCAATAGAAATTCCTAATGTGATAGTAGTACAAGTGATCATTGGACTTGAGATCATCATAGTATCTTGTGTGTAATGAATTATACTTTGACTTATTCCTAAGACCCTTAGGGTATATCAAAGGGTATGTTTGGATATAATGAGTTACATATAGAGATAATGAATGATCAATAAAGAATCTACCACTTCTAGTAAAAGAAGAGATAAGTCCTATGTTATTCGTTAAATGACAACCCAGTAGTCATTGGACAAGGCAGAATGAAATTAGAAAGGAGTTTCTAATTTGCATTATTTGGAGTTGTGCATTTTCTAATCGAAATACATATAATTAAATAAAATAAGACTTGACAGTAATTCCATGTCTTATATTTAATTGGGACATTGTATGGTGGAAGGATTGAATTGTACGGTAACTATTTACTCATAGGTTCTTTTATGATTAATGTTGAAATCTATATTATCTGGAAAGTCGTTGATCGCTAGGGAGGCTTATCCCTATTTTAGAATAAATATTATTTATTTAAACAGATTATTAGTTTAATTTATTTATTTAAATAAGATTAGAATTATTCTAATTGATTTATTCACAATCACTTTAATATGAAGAACCTAAAGGGTCACACCAAAAAAAGAATAATAATTATTTAAGAAGGTAATGGCATAATCGTAATAATGTATTAAGTGTAATTAATTTAATCTATGGTGATAGAATTAATTAAATAGCTTAATATTTATTATTTAATATTTTGGAAATATTAAATATAGATTAATAAGAGTGGTCTTATTAATATTATTACATCTATTATTATTTTAATTTCTAAAAGAGTTTAGGAATTAATTTAATATTAGTACTCTCATTTATTCCTAATAAGATTAGGAGACAAATTAGTTAAAGAAGTTTACTTAATTAATCCCAATATGATTGGGAAGCCTATTATATTAAAGGAGTTTAATTATTTAAATGAAACCCTATTTCTAATACGATTAGAAAGGTTGACCAATATCTATATAAGAGGAGTCTTATGTTAGATATCAGTTGATGCAATTCCAATTGTTGGAGAGTACTTCTTTTATATAGAGGATAGAAAACTAGGGTTTAGCCAACCACCCTTCTTCTTGTCTAATTCCTCTTCCATGGTGGATCACCTCTAGAGGCCAAACACTTGGATGACTAACGTTGATCAAAGGAAGGAATCTAACCCAGATATTCAAGGAGATCGCGAAGAACAAAGGAGTTGAACACATGTACCTGTGGAAGCTTCGTTCTACAAGGGTATGAATCTAAGCTTCTTTTTTTCGTTATAATTAATAAATGTGCCTAAAGGATGATCTGGGTAATGGTTTTGAAGAATTTTTTTAAAACTCTGATATACCATTCTTCCGCTTATTTTTGCAATTTGATTGCTCACGATTTCGAACAAACCAACATGGCATATCATAATGTCATTCATTACAAAAATAATAATATGCTATTACAAGGATAACTAGTTATCCATATTGAACTTGCCCTTGTCCTTACCGGATCCTTCGGTCCGTTCGCTCTTAGCTGAAATCATATAATTTTATGCAAGAATGAGCATAACTAGCTCAGCAAGTTTAACATTTTATTCTGCAACCACAAAATTAAGAATCATATGACTTCATCTTCAATAACTATACAATAGTTATGAATTAGTGTGAATAATCAAAATAGCATTTTGATTCCTTTAAAATCATTCCCAATGATTTATAGTCACAAGAATCTGAGCTAGTCAAAGACCATGAACATTCTCTTCAATTTTCATTCATAAAAGAACAACCCGACACTAAGACCGTAAGTTCGATATATCTTACGAGCACGTCCAGGTGATCAGCCTGTATTACTCTATGTTGATCAACACTCATTCATTAAACGTATTCAGCCTGTCTGCTCCTTCACCTCTCAAACAGTATCCCGTAACTCGATGTTACAGTCATACAGCTCATCGTACATCTCAGCACTGATAGAGTTAAGTGGGAACTCTTCCGGGTCTTCATCCTCCTCCTCAGCTGCCTCAGCCTAAATCTCAATCTCCTCAGAGTCCTCCTCTGAGTCAAACACTGGCTTATGCTCCCGACCAACAACTGTGATCAAAGGAGATGGCTCCCTACGAATCAACTGCTCCCAGACTGTATGAATGTCTCTGGGCTCCTCCTCAATACCCACTTGGGGTACAACCTCCCTAGGCTGACTGGATCCTCCAATATCCGACATCCTGACAATCAAAATTTTAAGTCTTTAATTATTACGTGATGCTAATCGATACTCGCGCAAGTACATAAATATAAACACTTAGCACATAAGGTAAGTTATTATCTTTCTTAGAACTCGATAAGAGTTTATCATTACTATGTTATCGAAGGCTACTACCCTAAGGTTTTCCCCCACCTAAGGTTCATAACCTACGGCTTTGATACCAACTTGTGACACCCCCAAATCCGGGTACTTCAATTTTCACAAGATTTGGTGTTCACTATACAAATATCATATATCTATCTACCCATAATAAATGCAAACCATGAAATAGATAAAAACATCTCCATCATCTCCCCTTATGGGATTACAACATCTGAATAATAAATACATAATTAAATCTCAGGTCATACTAACCTTAAATCTCAAATGCATAAACGTAAACAAATAAGTCTTAAATATCTTAACATAAGTCTTAACAGATATTCTCAAATAAAATAACAAGTCTTCATCACTTGTTAACTTTGCCCTTGCCTTTGCTAGTGGAAGGCTCATCGGACCTTTCGCTCTTAACTTCAATGTTATTATGCAAGAGTGAGCACAATTGCCCACAAGTATACAAATATAATAATATAATAGCATGCGAATAAGTCAAAGAAGTCTGAATAATATAAAACTCGGCCTTTGAATCAAGAATGGATAACAAGAATCAAAAGTATGTTTGCGGGTCATAAGACCTTGAACTATGTCCCAAGTTGTTAAGTATTTTTACTTTAAACCTTTAACAGTTGTAAGGCTATATGGACTCTACTTCTCGTACTTAGGGGGATCAGTCCTTAGTACCATACTGTGCACAATATCTCAACGTTAAAGCGTAAATAATCCCCTAAAATAGGGTTGTTCATCTCAGTTTGACATCAGAGTCCGCACCAAATGAAGTTTGGTTTGGATAAGCTCAATAGTAGTTCTACAATTTAGAACGTTCATCAACTATGGACTAGTCGAATCAATAAGGGTTTGCTATTCTTACAAGGTTCAACAATAAACGATATTCAAATCAAATAATAATTCTCATGAGTATACAATCGAATAAGTATTGTATAACTGGAGTCATGCTTTAAAGGAATTATAATATCTCATATGAAATCTCAACTTGAATAAACAAGGATAAGAACTTGCATCATGATAGTATTTCAAGAATAGAAAACTTGCTCAATAAAAGTAAAGTTTGAGTTTAGAAACTTGCTTAACATAAGAATAAGGATTAGGAAACTTGCTTAACGATAATAAGTTAGGAATAGAACACTTGCCTCGTGCACAAGCTATGGTTATAATTATAATTTAATTCCTCAATGTCCTACACATTACATTATATTATGTATACAATATCGATTAGTTTTCATAACTACTATGTTTAACTGTTGAACTTTTCACTTAAGTTCAACTTAGCAACTTGGTTCACAAACCATAACTTGTTGACTAACCACCTACATAAATCTGAATCACAACATGCATACTACACAAGTGTAACTCTTAAATGGTCAAACATCACACTTTACGACAATAATATTCAAGTTCGCAGATAACTAGTTAACATGAAGCTTTAAATTATCTTATATGTGTCAACGATACGTTATAGCACTGAATTACATGCTCATCATGCTATTAGGCTCATTAGGTTCTGTATGTAACACTAACTTGTCATGTTATGGATTAACACGCAAAAGAAAGCAATAAAAAATATTTTTCTCTGCACCCCGCCCCCCTCAATGGGGCGGGTAAGGACTCTGTACGGGGCCCGCTGGGGCGAGGTGCCTCGGTTGGCCCAGTTGTAGTTTGCGAAAATTGCAGTTCGTAGCCCAATTAAATCCAATTTACACTAAAACGACGATTATTACTGTTACCCATGAAGTATAAACTTCATAGAAATATTATACAATGATTCTAGCATACTTTAACACTTTAGATCACGTAATTACTCACATTAGAATACTTAAATTCACTATTCATGGTATTTTGAAAAGTTTCAAGAGAAATCATGAAATTCAACGTTACAGATTTGTTATAACTCCGAATTCATCAGTTTAAAGTTCGTTTTGTTTATTTAAACATGTATAATCATAATCAACTATCAATTTAAAGTTAATTAAACAATTAGAGCATAGTAGTTTGCACATAAGGGCTATATACGTGTTCTTCATACTTTTCATACTTTGTAACTCATGAAACTTTGATTAAAGCATAATTACATGAAATTGATTGTTTTAAAACATGAATACATGATAGAAAACATGTTATGAATCTATATTAGTACATATATGATCATATCCCAAGTATTCATCACAAAATTGTTAACAGAGAACTTCAAGTTGGTTTTCATGGAGAAAAACATAACAACGTGAAATTAAATGCTTCAGATAAAGAAATTACCCTTGATAACTCAGTTAAGATTGTTAGAAGATGATAGAACTCCTTTTAATTCTCCAAATCTTCTCTTCAATCAACTTTTTCTCTCAATTCTCTCTCTTTTTCTCTCTGAAACTTACTAACTGATATACGATATATAAAGGCTGATATAATTATAATATACGTATATAATATATGTATAAAACTGACGATGTAAGGACCGAGAATTTTATACGATTATATATTTATATTTTTATGAATAATTTTTTTTAAGCATATAAGTGAATATATATGTGGATTAAGTGAGTTAGTTAATTTAATTATTTTAAGTTAACTAAGATGAATACTTAATCAATTTGATTAAGGAAGAGTAAGATAAGTTATGTTGAGAATTAACATAACTTGAATATTAACCTTGAATGATAAAATAAAAAGATTTATAATCTTTAAATAATTAATTAGTATTACTAATATAAAGTGATTATAACTTATTAAAGGAAATAAGTATATTAAATTATTTATTAGTGTATTGAACACTTTGTGACTTACCTTGAATAGATATGTGGATAAATGAATATATTAAATATTTATCAATGATGATAAATATATTATGACTTATGTGGAATATGTATGAGACTAAATAAATATATATTATAAATATGTATATTTATTTATTTATTTATTATATAAAGAGAGTTAATAAGTCAGCCTTTTAACCTAATATTTTATATTAGGAATTGTAACTAAATAACCTAAGGGTTATAGTAAATAAGGTAGGCTAGTATAAAATTTATATACTAGTACCCTAACCTTACAGACTTAATTCCTACATCTCAATTAGTTAATTTTATAACTTGATTGAAATAAGTCTAATTGAGTTATAAAAATAAAATAGGGATATTAATGTAATGAAATTATAGTCCAATTAGTAAATTACTAGAGGACTAGCCCAATTGGTTATTTTATTAAGCCCACTTAATTATTTGGTTGTGGACTTGAATAATTAGTAAGTAAAGTGAATGGATTAGCCTTTAGAAAATTTAATTAACTAACATATTGGGATCCCAATAAATTGATAAACTAGTAGCCCAATAATGGTGATAATTAAATTTGGTTAGTAGTAGCCCAAGTTAGTAAATTAAAGCCCAAACTAATTAAATTAATGGCCCAAATTTTCACTCACTTAAAGAAGGACTTTTTAGTCATTTAGTAAGTAAATTAACAATTAGAAAAAAAAAAGAAAAAAAAGATGAAGTGGCCGGCCCACTTAGGTGATTTAGGAGAGAAATAAGTATTTTTTTTTAAGCTTATCCATTAATGCAAGGTGTCATCAATTTAAGTTAACCACATGTCTTGATAACTTTGCAATTAATCAATGATGAAATAAGGATAAGAAAGAGAGAGATTAGGATAGCATAGATAGATATACAAGGTATATCTATCATTAAACCAAATACATTTCATTAAGGTAATTAAGTCATGTTAGTTCCATTTTGCTTCTTATTTTAGAGAGAGCAAAAAAAAATTCAAGAGAGAGAAAGGGGCCACGGATAAGAAGGAGAAAACGAAGAGAAGCTTCAAGCATTTCATGCATTCAAAGATCATCTCCTATTTTGGAAGAAAGAGAAAGGTAGCAACAAAAGGAAGGTATAGAAATTTTTTCTAGTTTTAGTTAATATTTTATGTAGTTTAGTGCTACTAATTTTGATCCTTGAAATCTTGTGATCATATTGTTTAACCTTATGAAAGGTTGAATCTTGATTCATATTGTGTAACATGTTAAAATATGTGTGAAAATGTTGGAAGTTTTAAGGAGAAAAGGAAAGTGAATAAGTTTTTTTTTGTTTTTCCGAAAAATGTTTAGTAGTAGTTATGATCTATGTAATTTATTTTGAAGATCCATGTATGGTAATTGTGATTTGCTTGTTGGATGTGCTAGATCTCTAATTTATGGGCAAAAGCCCTTTGGTTTGACTCAAAAATGTTGAGAGATGAGAAAGTTATGGGATTTGTACTAAAACAACTCTTTGATGAAAAAAAAAATCAGAAAATGAGGTTGCTGACCTTGTACTTTGGCCCTGATTTTCGAGACCTAAACTGATCTAAATTTGGTGTTTTATAAATGAAAACTGTAGTTCAGGAAAATACGAATCCAACGCCTCTGACGAAATCGCAATCCAAGAAGCATATTTCGTTTTACAAACGTTTTCGTTAAGGACCCCAAATCTGAAAAATGGACGAAAATTGTAGAAATAATGGGCATTAAATTAAAGTGAAATAAGTGAATAATTATTATTTAATTGATATTAAATAATAATTAAAAAGTGATTAAGTGATATTATATAATAATGATGTAATTATTTAATTACAATAATAAAATAATGATTTATTATTTAATTTAATATTAAATAATAAGTAAGTGTAAATGCTCATTAATTATTTTTGAGAATGAATAATTAAATATTTATAAAGTAAGAAAATTATTTATTTTTCAAGGATAAATAATTGATTAATTATTTATTATCTAATTAATATTAAATAATAAATAAGCTTAATTACTAATTAACTATTCTTTATTAGTAAAGAGTAATTAAAGACAAATAAAGTTTATAATTTGATTACTTATTATTTAATTAACCTTAAATAATAAGTAGATGTAATTAGTTATTATTTATAATAACTAAAGGTGATTAATTATTTACTATTTAACTATTATTAAATAGTAATTAAAAGAAGATAAAGTTAGTAATATAATAAGTAGATATAATTAGTTATTCTTTATAATAACTAAAGGTATTTAAATAGTTACTATTTAACCAACACTAAATAGTAATTAAATGAAAAGAGAGTTAATTAAATAAAGAGAATTTGATTAACTCATTAATTAAATAATTATAATAAATTATTTAAAGGTTTAACAAGTGTTTATCACTTAAGAAAAATAGTATTACTTAATTAAATCATTAATCTAAAGTTTATTAAATGTCCAATAGACTTAATGATAGAATAAGAGATTATAAATGTTATGTGATTAATTGATTGCCAGTTAAATAGTATATGATAGAATATAAATGTCCAATTATGCGCAATGCTAATTGATAGACCGACCTTATCAATGCTAGGTCATTCGAAGAGTTGTAATTAAAGCTAGATAATTGTAACTCATCAAACAGACAAGTTTCTTACCTTAAACTTCTTACATATTTCAAGTTTCCTAATTCAACTTGAGTTATTAATTTCAAAGCATGATTAGTGGATAATTATTGTTGCTTATTCACATCTGTAATGATTATTGTTATTCGCACATAGTGCATTTGTTTTCATGTTCTACTATTTGAACTATGAAATAAATTTAAAGTTCTTTTATTCATGAACTGTTTATAAGCCACGTCTCAGCTATTCATTTCGACTAGACTGATAATTGATAAATCGTTCTATTATTTGAACTAAGTTGTTATTGAAAGATTTATGCCATTTATTTCGACTAGATCAATATTGATATTATATGATGAAATCATAACATTTCTTTGAAAGCAATCCAAACTATATTGTTGTGGTACTGACTCATGATGTAAGACTGAGATAAACAACCCTTATGAAAAGGGGAATTTTATTGTCGGACATCCGACCCTTGCGCTATTTTTGAGTATTATGCATAATATAGGGTACAATGGAGCTGATCACTTCATGTACTTGCAGAAGAGGATAATTAGTTTTTATAACTAACTTATATTCTTGAGGTAATTTAGTTTTAATAACTAATGATTCCTCTATTAATTCTTGATCCATTAGTGATCACTCAGCATGAAATCTGGGACACTTTATTGAATATTGTTGCAGTATTGATAAACTTCTTAATCAATTGAATATTATTGAACATTTGAAAGAATTTTACTCTTTCATCCTTGATAGGTTATCCAGCTTGGAATTCAAGAAAAGTTTTGTTATTGAAAATGATTTATTGTTCAGCTACTTCGAAATCTTTTGAACATTGTTAACATTCTAGATAGTTAGATTCTTCTATATCTTTTATTGTACGCTTTAACTCGCTGAGCAAACTCGTTGCTCACCCTTGCTTAAATAAAATATTTCAGCTAAGGACGAGGTAGCCGAAGGGTCAAAGAAAGATGAAGGCAAAGGCAAAGTTCAAGAGTAGTTATAGTGAACTTTAATTATTATGATATTTTATGTAAACCTTTTGAGTATCTAAGGTTATGTAAGTTATGTTAAAGTTAGTTAACCTGGGAGATTATTATAATTTGTATTAAGTAATGGTATGAATGATGTAATTCATCACTGAATGGGTAGTTAGATGTGATATGCATGATGGATCGTGAGCACCAAACCCAAGGTTAGGGAACTCGAATTTGGGGGCGTCACAGGCGATGTAATGGTCAGTTAATCCCTACTAAGGATTAACTGCTCCAACTTCCTTTAAGGTCATGTTTGGTTTTCTCCTTTACTCCTCCTTTTCCATTAATTTAATTAAATGTTAATTACATACTTTTAATTGTCACACTCAATTGATTAAATAATCTTATTTAAATTCAAATAAATAAAATGTCATAATCCACATTAAATTACATTATCACATAATTAGAATTCTCATTTATTAATTATGTGAAATCTTTAAATCTCTAATTAATTATTAAATTAATTAGAATAACATTATGCTTATTAAATAATTCATTAAATCGAATAAACTCAATTAAATACTTACTTTGAATTATAAAATTACTACACATTAATTTAATCAATATAACACATATAATTAAATTAATCTACCTTAATTTCATCAATTAATTATTTAACTCAATAATTAAAAAATTGATAATTCAGTAAATAAATCATCAAAATATATATTTAATTCGATAAATATTTAAATTAAATTACAAAATTCTAGTTCATCACATCTTTCCCCCTTAAAAGGATTTTGTCCCCAGAATCACGGTTCAATTAAATTCGTCCCGTTACATATGCAGCCGCTTCTAGGACATAACCCTAGAATGATACTAGAAGATCGGTAAAACTCATCAAGGATCGAACCATGTCCAATAATGTTCGATTTCTCCTTTCAGATACTCCATTTAACTGTGGTTTACCTAGTGGAGTCCTGTAAGACCCCGCATTTTATAAATAAATATTTAATTTTTTTATATATTATTTCGAAATAGTAAGGTGTTGATTTGATAAATGTGAAAAGTTATGGGTGAAATGTGTAAATATTTCAAAATGAGCAAGTGGTTATAAAATATTCATTGTTGTTGGGAAATATTCGTTTGGTCGTGGAATATTCTTGTTGTCGGGGAATATTCGTACGACGGCGCAGCTATTTGTGGGCCCCACAACGGAATAACTGTCGGATATAGAAAGCAACAGAAATAACCTTTTTATAAATAACGGTAAAACTGTTACGGTTAAACTGTTGAAATATTCAGGGATAAAAATACAGTAATACGCGTTGTTGCACAGTAGCACACGATATTGCACAGTATTTCGAATTATTGATTCTTACGTAAGAAGTCACTTACTCAATAATTGTTACAGTAATTACTGTTCAATATTTTATATTATTGATTCAATAATTGCATGATATTTTATTGGTTCAATAATTGCTACGTTGATATTTTATATCAATAATTGCTACGTTGCTATTTTATATGATTGATTTAATAATTGCTACCATTGATATTTTGTATTATTGATTCAATAATTGTCACTGCACAGTATTTCACATTATCAACTCAATAATTCATATTATTTGAATAATATTATTAGATAGCATTATTGACAATGTCTAAGGAAGTTCTGTCTAGGAGGGGTTATTTAATTGCGCGCCAGTAAAGAGAAGTCCTTATCGAAAGGCCCCCTCTTTCCTGGGAACGACCTGGTTGTCAATATTGTAGTTCTGTAATATTATTTGTGAATAATTAATTATTGATTTATATGATAAGGAAATATTTATTTTGTGGATATAAAAGAAGGAATTAGTGCTGATGTGTTTTTATCAGTATTTTGGTGTGAAAAATCATCCGTTTATGAAATTCGGATAATTTATGTTTGAAATTTGGAAAAACTTCCTTCTATAAAGTTGTAGAGAATTAAATTTCCTATTGAAGGACATAGAATTTGTATTTTTCTGATAAAAGGGCTATTTATTATGAATTATTGAAGTTTTAAAGATAAATATTTTTAATAATAAAATGGTGGGCCCCATTTTTGTCATTGCTTGTTGAATGTTGAATTTTTTTTCTCACGAGGTGTGCTGGGAGAAGCCACCGGCGCAAAAGTCTACTTTGGCATCTTAAGCTTTTCCTATAAATAGGGTGCTTAGGTTAGAATTGAAAATCACACCAGAATCAGAAGTTTTCTCTCTCTATAATATCGAGCGTATTTTTGTGAGTATTTAGATACTTTGAGTGTTGCTATTCAGTGCGAATTTTCTTCAGCCTTATATCCGATATTCCAGTCAGAAGTACTATTCTTTTGAGG
This sequence comes from Panax stipuleanatus, assembly GCA_020205555.1. Classification (NCBI taxonomy): domain Eukaryota; kingdom Viridiplantae; phylum Streptophyta; class Magnoliopsida; order Apiales; family Araliaceae; genus Panax; species Panax stipuleanatus. The sequence goes on from CM035120.1 coordinate 95,260,038, forward strand.
TAAGGGATGTTATTTTCTTTCGTAAATGATGTTATTCTTTTCAATATCATTATACCAAAATATTGGCATGGATTGTATTATGAAATTCTTACTTTTTTCGTCGGGGTTACTATTCATGTATACGGCACTATTCACGTATACGACACTATTCACGTATACGGCACTATTCACGAAAAAAATAAATTTTCTTCTATTTGTTCAAGTTGCTTGTTAAGGTTCCTATCTTTGATTGGATCTAAGTTTTGAGCTTTATTCTTGAATTTTGCTCCACAATTGATTATTTTGAAGTATTTTTGAATTGGATAAACTAAAATACGAATCCTTAATCTTTGTCCTTTATCTCACTGGATTCGTTCTTTAAAATGTTTTTCATCATCCTCAGTCCTAAAAGATGATATAACTGAATATCTTTGGCCTATAGAGCAAAGATGAATGATTACCTGATGAATATCTTTGGCCGTAGTGTAAAGATGGACATGTGTTGAGATGAACATGACCACTGGTGATACAAATGAATATCTTTGGCCGTAGTGCAAAGATGAATATTTGATTTAAGATGTCTATTGATTGATGTTACAGGGATAAAATATTAATGATGGACTTTTAAATCATAGAAGATAGTAGACTTCATTCTCTACTTAACTCTTCGAATGAATGGTCATTTTCGCTGCGAAGATTAATCTAAAACTTTTTGTCAATAATATTTTATCTTAATTATTGAAGACTAACGATAATTTATTTTCTATTATCTTAGTCATAATATTCTTTACTGGGCTAGTTGAGCTCACCCTTTTCATCTATTGTCCTCTTCAAGAAATGAGAATGTCGCAGGAACTTGTCGGGGGACAGATTGATGGTCCGAGTTAGAGCAGTAGTAGTCCTCATTATTTCTAATAAATAGTGTGATAATAATTGTAATGAGGACTTAGTTTGAATGTTAATATTTTCTACATATTTGTATTGACACTCACAGTTGTGTGGTCGTATTTTGCACGACCGTGTGATATAAAAGATTGTATTTGGATTCTGTACCATGTATTTGGCGACTCAGAGTGGGTTGGGTTGACTGGACCTATTATGGGGGCGTCACAGGTGGTAGCAGAGCTTAGGGATATGATCTCTGGTGGAGATCGGGGAATAGAACTAGGAGGGGAGAGATGAGTAAATCCTTCACTAGTATGTCCTATCTAAGCTTATGTGGTATTTAATTGGTCAGTCGGAGCATAAGGTTAATATGTAATATGTTAATTTGTTTAATTAACCCTTATTTTATGGAAGTATTTGAGAATGACAGCTGAGAATGTTAACAATGAAGTGAATGAGACCGTGGAGACACCTTTAATCACCAACCAGGAGAACGTGCAACAGGAAGGCAATGTTCATCCTAAAAATAACGCTGATCAGACGATAAATGATGAGATGTTTAGAAGTTTTTTGCAGTTCAACACGCGAATTGTCACTGCCAAGCAGTTCAAAGAATTGGGACCACCAGAGTTTTTGGAAAAGCCGGATCTGATCAATGCGGAGACGTGGGTTAAGCAAATTACCAAGATATTTGATGTCTTGGGATGCATGGAGAAACAGAAGGTTCCATTTGCCACCTTTATGTTTCGTGGAGAGGCAGATTACTGGTGGAAATCTGTGAAGCATACCCAGCCTGCCGCACTCAAGATGTCTTGGAAAGCATTCCAGAAACTGTTCAATGACATGTACTTTCCTGAAAGTATTCATCATATGAAGGAGGTAGAGTTTATCAGACTAGAACAAAACAACATGACGATGTCCCAGTACGAGGCTAAGTTCGCGGAGTTGTCCAGGTTTGCACCTCATTTGGTGGAGAATGAGGAACGTATGACACGGATGTTTCTGAGAGGTTTGAAACCCGAAATACGTCAATACCTCATTTCTCACAAATTTTCTCTATATTCGGATGTAGTGAACAGGGCCCAGTTGTTAGAACGAGATAGTGATTATATTCAACCAAGGGACAACAACCAAGGTCGTACCACTGGCAGCAGTCACCGGAGCAATGACAACCAGCGGGGAGGAAAGTATGACAGAAGCGGTACCACTCCGGTGGTAATTGTGGCCATGACAGTAGAAAAAGTGAATCGGGGGGAGATTTCAAGAAGAGAAGGTATAACAATGAGAACGTGAAGACGTCAACATCAGCACCAGCATCAACTGTTTCTAGGGGAGGAGAACGACCACCAGTCGTATGCTATAAATGCGGGAAAGAGGGACACATCAGCCCAAACTGCCCACAATAATTCAAAGCATGTTATAACTGTGGAAAAGAAGGACATATAGCTCGAGATTGTCCTGTTGCGAAACCAAGTCCAGCGGGGGTGGTGATTCCAGAGGCAGTTTCGGACAAGTCAAAGTCGGTGATTCCTGGAAGAGCGTTTGTCGTGAAAGCCCAAAACACGAGGAATCCACACGAGGTGATTACGGGTAAGATAATCATAAACTCTTGCGAAGTTTACACCTTGTTAGATACCGGTGCTACCCATTCTTTTATTTCACCTGCTTGTGCTCAACGTTTGAGCTTGACTTCTGATAAATTAGACTTTGACTTATCTGTTGAAACTCCATTGGGAGAAATATTTGTTACATCCATAGTTTACAAATCTTACTTGATTCAGATTGGTACCCTTACCTTACCTGTTGATCTTATATCTTTGAAAATACTTGCATTTGACGTGATTTTAGGAATTGACTGGTTAACCACTTACCATGCCAAAATTGATTATTTTCGTAAGGTTGTTAGTTTTCATATTCCTAATCAACCTGTTATGCGAATCCAAACCACCAAATCACTAAAATCAGTCAATATCATTTCAAGTCACAAAGCTATTCATTTATTGAAAAATGGATGTCAAGCTTTCTTAGCTCATGTCACTGATCTAAACCAGAATACGTTAGGTTTGAATGATATTCCAGTTGTTAATGGGTTTTCTGATGTATTTCCCGCAGAACTTCCCGGTCTACCCTCAGAACGTGAAGTTGAATTCTTTATTGACCTTGAGCCCGGTACAAAACCCATTTCTAAAACCCCATATCGAATGGCTCCTATTGAACTTCAGGAGTTAAAGGTCCAATTACAGGAATTGTTAGACATCAGTTTTATTCGTCCTAGTACGTCTCCTTGGGGTGCTCCTGTTTTATTCGTAAAGAAGAAAGACGGGAGTATGCGACTTTGTATGGACTATCGGGAGTTGAACCATGCCACCATCAAGAATAGGTATCCGCTACCTCGTATTAATGACCTATTCGACCAGTTGCAAGGAGCACAATTCTTTTCAAAGATCGATCTTCGTTCTGGATATCATCAACTGCAGATTAAAACTGAGGATATTCCCAAGACTGCCTTCAGAACTCGGTACGGGCATTATGAGTTCTTAGTCATATCTTTTGGATTGACTAATGCTCATGCTGCTTTCATGGATATGATGAACCGTGTATTTAAGGAATATTTGGATCAGTTTGTTGTTGTCTTTATTGATGACATCCTCATCTATTCTAAAAGCCGTGAAGATCATGAGCACCACTTGAAGCTGGTACTTCAAAAGCTTCGTGAAAACAAGCTATATGCCAAGCTGAAGAAATGCGAGTTCTGGCTTGAGGAAGTAACATTCCTTGGGCACGTGGTATTGAAACGTGGAGTATCTGTTGACCCAGCGAAGATTGAAGCAATACAAAGTTGGGAGGAACTTAAGTCGATGACCGAAGTACGAAGCTTTCTGGGCTTAGCTGGTTATTATCGAAGGTTCATAGAGGGATTTTCTCGAATTTCTACTCCATTAACTTAGTTGACTCGGAAAGATATAAAATTCATATTGAACGAGGAATGCGAGAAGAGCTTCCAAGAGCTCAAGAGAAGACTTATCTCAGCACCTGTTCTGACAATACCATCTGGTTCGGATGGATTTGTTATCTACAGCAGCGATGCTTCGGGCAAATGGTTAGGATGTGTTCTCATGCAACATGGGAAAGTCATAGCCTATGCCTCACGGCAACTCAAAGAATATGAGAGGAATTATCCTACTCATGATCTAGAGTTGGCAGCAGTCATTTTTGGGTTGAAGATATGGAGACATTTCCTGTACGGGGAGAAAGTGGAGATATATACGGATCATAAGAGCCTTAAATATTTCTTCACTCAAAAGGAACTCAACATGCGGCAACGACTGTTGGCTTGAGCTGTTGAAAGATTACGATCATACCATCCAATACCATCTTGGAAAAGCGAACGTGGTAGCTGACGTATTGAGTAGAAGATCATACGCGGGAACGAATGCTATGCTATCAAGGCCTATTTTGTGTGATTTACAAAGGATGGAGATAGAGTTCAAGACTCCGGGGACCCATGCGATGATGTCAAGTATACGCGTAGAACCAGCTTTGATTGATAAAGTTAAAGCTGCTCAAGCTACGGATCCGGAGCTGATGAAGATGAAGAAGAACGTGCAAGAAGGTGCCATTCCAGAAGCAAGAATCGATGAAGAGGGAATACTTCGAGTCAACTCCAGACTTTGTGTTCCTAACGATTCTGACTTGAACCATAGAATCATGATGGAGGCACACAACACATCGTTTGCAATCCATCCTGGGAGTACCAAAATATATCGTGATCTTCGACATACATTTTGGTGGAGTAATATGAAAAGAGAGATCGCGGAGTTTATTTTGAGATGTTTACCTTGTCAATGTGTAAAGGCGGAGCATCAAGTGCCGAAGGGTCCATTGCAACCACTGGAAATTCTGAAATGGAAGTGGGAACACATTACGATGGATTTCGTTACGGGTCTTCCCAAGGTTTCTGAAGACATAGATGCGATTTGGATTATTGTTGATAGATTAACCAAGTCTGCTCATTTCTTGCAGATACGAGAGACTTATTCCCTTGAACGTCTTGCTCATATGTACGTGAATGAGATTGTGAGATTGCATGGCATGCCAGTATCCATAGTTTCGGATCATGACCCCAGATTTACTTCACGATTTTGGATCAGTTTGCAGAAAGCTTTGGGCACGGAGTTACAATTCAGTTCGGCATATCATCCTCAAACGGACGGACAATCAGAAAGGACTATTCAAATTCTTGAAGATCTATTGAGACTCTGTGTTCTAGACTTCAAAGGGAGTTGGGATAAGTACTTACCATTGGTGGAATTCTCCTACAAAAATAGTTATCAAGCAAGTATAAGCATGGCTCCATTCGAAGCGTTGTATGGACGAAAGTGTCGTTCTCCAGTATGTTGGGATGAGGTGGGTGAAGCAACATTGTTGGGACCGGAGTTAGTACGTATGACTACGAAAAAGATTCAAATGATCTGGCAACGGATACAAACCGCACAAGATCGACAAAAGAGTTATGCGGATCTTCATCGAAAGGACGTGGAATTTAATGTTGGGGATCATGTATTATTACATGTTGCTCCATGGAAAGGAGTTACGAGATTCGGGAAGAGAGGAAAGCTCAACCCACGATTCATTGGTCCATTTGAGATCCTTGACCGAGTAGGAAATGTGGCTTATAGACTTGCTTTACCTCCAAGCATGTCTCGTGTTCATAATGTTTTTCACATATCCGTACTTCGCAAATATGTGAAAGACCCAAACCACATTATTGAGTTAGAACCAGACGAGATAGCCGAAGATTTAACGTATGAGGAGGTACCTGTCAATATCTTGGATAGGAAGGAGCATGTCCTACGCTGGAAAATTATACCTCAAGGTAAAGTTTTGTGGAGAAACCATGAAATTGAGAAAATGACCTGGGAGTTGGAATCGAAAATGAAAGCTGAGGTATCCTCACCTTTTCAACATACCAGGTACGTACGTCAATTTCGAGGACGAAATTTTATAAGGAGGGGACGATGTAAGACCACAAATTTTATAAATAAAGATTTAATTTTCTTTATATATTATTTCGAAATAGTAAGGTGTTGATTTGATAAATGTAAAAAGTTATGGGTGAAATGTGCAAATATTTCAAAATGAGCAAGTGGTTATAAAATATTCATTGTTGTTGGGGAATATTCGTTTGGTCGTGGAATATTCTTGTTGTCGGGGAATATTCGTACGACGGCGCAGATATTTGTCGGCCCCACAACGGAATAACTGTCGGATATAGAAAGCGACAGAAATAACCTTTTTATAAATAACGGTAAAACTGTTACAGTTAAACTGTTGAAATACCCGGGGATAAAAATACAGTAATACGCGTTGTTGCACAGTAGCACACGGTATTGCACAGTATTTTGAATTATTGATTCTTACGTAAGAAGTCACTTACTCAATAATTGTTACAGTAATTACTGTTCAATATTTTATATTATTGATTCAATAATTGTATGATATTTTATTGTTTAATAATTGCTACGTTGATATTTTATATAATTAATTGCTACGTTGCTATTTTATATGATTGATTTAATAATTACTACCATTGATATTTTGTATTATTGATTCAATAATTATCACTGCACAGTACTTCACATTATCAACTCAATAATTTATATTATTTGAATAATATTATTAGATTACATTATTGACAATGTCTAAGGAAGTTCTGTCTAGGAGGGGTTATTTAATTGCGCGCCAGTAAGGAGAAATCCTTATCGGAAGGCCCCCTCTTTCCTGGGAACGACTTGGTTGTCAGTATTGTAGTTCTGTAATATTATTTGTGAATAATTAATTATTGATTTATATGATAAAGAAATATTTATTTTATGAATATAAAAGAAGGAATTAGTGCTAAGGTGTTTTTATCAGTATTTTGTTGTGAAAAATCACCTGTTTGTGGATTTCGGCCATTTTCGGTTGGGAATTTGGAAAAACTTCCTTCTACAAAGTTGTAGAGAATTAAATTTCCTATAGAAGGATATAGAATTTGTATTTTTTTGATAAAAGGGCTATTTATTATGAATTATTAAAGTTTTAAAAATAAATATTTTTTAAAATAAAATGGTGGGCCCTATTTTTGTCATTGCTTGTTGAATGTTGATTTTTTTTTTCTCACGAGGTGTGCTGGGAGAAGCCGCCTGCGCAAAAGTCTACTTTGGCATCCTATGCTTTTCCTATAAATAGGGTGCTTAGGTTAGAATTGAAAATCACACCAGAATCAGAAGTTTTCTCTCTATAATATCGAGCGTATTTTTGTGAGTATTTAGATACTTTGAGTGTTGCTATTCAGTGCAAGTTTTCTTCAGCTTTATATCCGATATTCCAGTCAGAAGTACTATTCTTTTGAGGCAAGGGATGTTATTTTCTTTCGTAAATGATGTTATTCTTTTCAATATCATTATACCAAAATATTGGCATGGATTGTATTATGAAATTCTTACTTTTTCCGTCAGAATTACTATTCACGTATACGGCACTATTCACGTATACGGCACTATTCACGAAAAAATTAAATTTTTTTCTATTTGTCCAAGTTGCTTGTTAAGGTTCCTATCTTTGATTGGATCTAAGTTTTGAGCTTTATTCTTGAATTTTGCTCCACAATTGATTATTACGAAGTATTTTTGAATTGGATAAACTAAACTATGAATCCTTAATCTTTGTCCTTTATCTCACTGGATTCGTTCTTTAAAATATTTTTCATCATCCTAAGTTCTAAAAGGTGATATAACTGAATATCTTTGGCCTGTAGAGCAAAGATGAATGATTACCTGATGAATATCTTTGGCCGTAGTGCAAAGATGGACATGTGTTGAGATGAATATGACCACTGGTGATACAAATGAATATCTTTGGCCATAGTGCAAAGATGAATATTTGATTTGAGATGTATATTGATTGATGTTACAGGGATAAAATATTGATGATGGACTTTTAAATCATAGAAGATAGTAGACTTCATTCTCTACTTAACTCTTCGAATGAATGGTATTTCCGCTGCGAAGATTGATCTAAAACTTGTTGTCAATAATATTTTATCTGAATTGTTGAAGACTAACGATAATTTATTTTCCATTATCTTAGTCATAATATTCTTTACTGGGCTAGTTGAGCTCACACTTTTCATCTATTGTCCTCTTCAGGAAATGAGAATGTCGCAGGAACTAGTCGGGGGACAGAGTGATGGTCCGAGTTAGAGCAGTAGTGGTCCTCATTATTTCTAATAAATAGTTTGATAATAATTGTAATGAGGACTTAGTTTGAATGTTAATATTTTTTACATATTTGTATTGACACTCACAGTTGTGTGGTCATATTTTGCACGACCATGTGATATAAAAGTTTGTATTTGGATTCTGTACCATGTATTTGGCGACTCAAAGTGGGTTGGGTTGACTGGACCTATTCTGGGGGCGTCATAAGTCCATTGTGAGATTATACTATTTTCTTTGAGACAATCAAGAAACTCACCGCTTAAGTATTCACCACCTCGATCTAATCTAAGAATCTTAATACTTTTGCCAGTTTATTTCTCTACTTCACTTCTGAACTCTTTGAACTTTTCAAACGATTCAGATTTGTATTTCATTAAATACACATGTCCATATCTTGAGTGATCATCAGTGAAAGTAATAAAGTAAGAATACCCTCCCCGTGCATTCGTTATCATAGGTCCAGAAACGTCTGTGTGAACCAACGCTAACAGTGTTGGGTTTGTACGAAATCGTGACGCAATCAAATTGCAAAAATTAGCGGAAGCATGGTATATCAGAGTTTAAAAAAATTTCTACAAAACCATTACCCGGATCATCCTTTATGCAAATTATTAATTTAAAACGATAAATAAGAAGTTATGGAATCATACCCTTGTAGAACGAAGCTTCCACAGGTACTAGTTCAACTCCTTGTTCTTCGTGATCTCCTTGAATTTTCGGATTAGATTCCTTCCTTTGATCAACGTTAGCCACCCAAGTGTTTGGCCTCTAGAGGTGATCCACCAAGGAAGATGAATTATCAAGAAGGAGGGTGGTTGGCTTAGTTTTCTATCCTCTATAGAAAGGGAGTACTCTCCAACAATTAAAATTGCATCAAGTAATATCTATTATAAGAATCCTCTTATATAGATATTGGTCAACCCTTCTAATCCTATTAGACATGGGATTTCTTGTAATTAATTAAACTCCTTTAATTAATTTAGGCTTCCCACCACATGGGAAATAATTAATTAAATTCATTTAATTAATTTATCTCCTAATCTTATTAGGAATAAATGAGAGTACTAATATTAAATTAATTACTAAACTCCTTTAGAAATTAAAATAATAATTATTATAATAATATTAATAAGACTCCTCTTATTAATTTATATTTAATATTTCCAAAATATTAAATAATAAATATTAAGCTATTTAATTTATTCTATCACCATAGATTAAATTAATTTCACTTAATGCATTATTACGATTATGCCATTACCTTCTTAAATAATTATTCTTCCTTTTATGGTGTGACCCTTTAGGTTCTCCATATTAAACCGGTTGTGAATAAATCAATTAGAACAATTCTAATCTTATTTAAATAAATAAATTAAACTAATAATCTATTTAAATAAATAATATTTATTCTACAATAGGGATAAGCCTCCCTAGCGATCAACGACTTTCCAGATAATATAGATTTCAACATTAATCATAAAAGAACCTGTGAGTAAATAGTTACCATACAATTCAATCCTTCCACCATACAATGTTCCAATTAAATATAAGACATGAATTTACTGTCAAGTCTTATTTTATTTAATTATATGTATTTCGATTAGAAAATGCACAACTCCAAATAATGTAAATTAGAAACTCCTTTCTAATTTCATTTTACCTTGGCCAAGGATTCCTGGGTTGTCATTTAACGAATCACATAGGACATATCTCCTCCTTTACTAGAGGTGGTAGATTCTTTATTGATCATTCATTGTCTCCATATGTAACTCATTATACCCAAGCATACCCTTTTATATACCCTAAAGGGCTTTAAGGAATAAGTCAAAGTATAATTCATTACATACAAGATACTATGATGATCTCAAGTCCAAGGATCACTTGTACTACTATCACATTAGGAATTCCTATTGACAGGCGAGTAAAACTCCATTAGGTATTCCATAGCGAGTCACGTTCAGTGAACTTATTCTCCAATAAGCACCTACATACTTGCTTTAGTGTCTCCACACAAATGATTATGAGATCAATCATCCTCATCTAATGAGCAAGCAACATATGTACTAATCTATCCGGATTTACTAATCCCCTTTTTAGTAATCCCATGATTAGGAACTATTTTAGTTTTAGAGCTTTCTAAGAATTTAGATCTCATTGGCATGATCATCATCATGATTCTAAAAGCATTGCTTAAAACTATGGGTTATTTACATATTATAAAACAGCACCATGTAGATAATTAAATGCCTTTAATAAATGAATATTTTTATTAATAAATAAATAAGATTGCCTCCAAAGTATATGCTTTATCATCATACATGATTGGCTTGTATGCATACTACTTTCAATCTCCCACTTGCACTAAAGCCAATCGCCATGGTATCTCATACCCAACTTCTCTAAGTGACGATCAAACTGCTGTTGTGTTAAAGCTTTAGTTAATGGATCTGCAATGCTGTCTTGAGAGTCTACACTCTCCTCTTTCAATGATTTCTTTAATCAAAGTGCCGCAACACATGTTTAGATTCAAGATGAGACTTAGGACCTATTCCTAGTTCTGTAATGAACTTTTCATCTAAAACATCAACTTGCAGCTTCACTTACAGTTATATACTTTGTCTTTGTCACTAAACCAACAACCTTTTGTTGTTTGGAACCTTTTCAATTCACTGCACCATCTTTCAAGGTAAACACATACCCTAAAACAGATTTACTGTCATCTTGGTCTGTTTGAAAACTTGAGTCTGTGAATCCCTTGAGTTTTAATTCAGACCCACCGTAGACAAGAAAAATATCTTTAGTCCTTCTCAAGTACTTTAGGATATTCTTCACTGCCTTCCAGTGCTCTTCTCCAGGGTTTGACTGGTATCTGCTCATTACACTAAGTGCATGAGCAACATCCGGTCTAGTATATATCATACCGTACATGATAGATCCTATTGCAGAAGCATAAGGGATCTTACTCATACGGTCTCTCTCCTCAGGTGTCTTTGGGCCTGTTTCTTGGAGAGATGTATTCCATGGCTCATCGGCATGAGACCTCTTTTGGAATCTTCCATGCTAAACCTCTTTAGCATTGCATCAATGTACATTCCTTGGGATAAACCATGCATCCTTTTAGATCTATCTCTATAGATCTTTATCCCCAAAATATAGGATGCTTCTCCCAAGTCCTTCATGGAGAAGTGTTTAGATAACCAGATTTTAATCGATTGTAGCATAGGAATGTCATTCCCTATCAGTAATATATCATCAACATATAATACAAGGAATGAAACTGCGCTCCCACTAACCTTCTTGTTCACACATGGTTCATCGTCGTTTTTGACAAAATCAAACTCTTTGATTGTCTCATCAAAACGAATGTTCCATCTACGAGAAGCTTGCTTCAATCCATAAATGGATCGTTGCAGCTTACAGACTTGATTTGTTCCAACCTTTGAAACAAATCCCTCTGGCTGTGTCATATACACATCCTCCTCAAGTTTCCCATTGAGGAAGGCCGTTTTCACGTCCATCTGCCAGATCTCATAGTCGTTATAAGCTGCAATCGCAAGCAAAATCCGAATGAACTTGAGCATAGCTACTGGTGAGAAGGTTTCATCATAGTCAACTCCTTGTCTTTGTTTGAAACCTTTTGCAACCAGTCGGGCCTTATAGGTCTCTACCTTGCCGTCCGCTCCAGTCTTTCTTTTAAAGACCCATTTACACCCAATAGGCTTAATGCCTTCAGGTGGTGAAATCAAAGTCCATACTTTGTTAGCTGGTTTATCGTCGATGGCACGCCTTTCGAGGTTTGCTGAGTTGATTTCTGGCAGACACTGTCTCAGCTTGACGACCCTCGTTCGGTTCACGACATGTTCGGGCGTCATTGGTCCTTTGAATCTTTCACGGGGTCGTCTCCGAGATGACCTGGCTCTTTTGCCCTACCTCGAGATTGTCTCTAAAGTAAAATTACGCTTTTTCCCTTCTACAAGGTTAGTACAAAGAAAGCAAAATTTTGAGTGTCTACAGATGCCCCTCTTTGTCATGTTTATGCAATGTAATGGAATGGACATGACAAAGATTACATGACACGGAGAATGCATGACAAGGTATATATCTGATAATGCAATATCATGTATAACAGATGTAATGATATGTGAAATTATAAAAGGGTGACTCGCCCCCACTAGGGAAGTTAAGGATTACGTCATCGGGGATAAGCTGACGCCTTCACTGGGTTGTAGCCAATGGATTACCTTAACGGGGCTGAGCCGACCTGCTTTGGTTTGTCCAACGGATTATACCATCTGAATTATGTTGATGCCTTCACTGGTGCGTTGCCAGTGGATTACACCATCGGGGTTGTGCAGATGCCTTCACTGGTTTGTTGCCAATGGATTACACCATCGGGGTTGTGCCGATGCCTTCCCTGGTTTGTTGCCAATGGATTACACCATCGGGGTTGTGCCGATGACTTCACTGGTTTGTTACGAACGGATTACACCATCGGGGTTGTACGACCTCAACTTTTATGAAAAAAGATTTAATTTAATTTATATATTATTTTGAAATAATAAGGTGTTGATTTGATAAATGTGGTGAGTTATGGGTGGAATGTGCAAATATTTCAAAGTAAGCAAGTGGTTATAAAATATTCATTGTATCGGGAAATATTCGTTTGGTCGGAGAATATTCTTTTTGTCGGAGAATATTCGTACGACGGCGCAGTCATTGGTGGACCCCACAACATAATAACTGTCGGATATAGAGAGCGACAGAAATAACCTTTTTATAAAGTAATGGTAAAACTGTTACCGTTAAACTGTTGAAATACCTAGTGATAAAAATACAGTAATATGCGTTGTTGCACAGTAGCACACGGTATTGCACAGTATTTCGAATTATTGATTCTTACGTAAGAAGTCACTTACTCAATAATTATTACAGTAATTACTATTTAATATTTTATATTATTGATTCAATAATTACTACCGTTGATATTTTATATTATTGATTCAATACTTGTCACAGTAATCACTGCACAGTATTTCACATTATCAAATTAATAATTCATATTATTTGAATAATATTATTAGACATCATTATTGGCAATGTCTAGGAAATGGGTTAGTTAATCTAATTGCGCGCCAGTAAGGAGAAATCCTCATCGAAAAGCTCCTTCTTTCCTGGGAACGACCTGGTTGTCATTATTATGGTTCTGTAATATTATTTGTGAATAATAATTATTGATAAAAATGATAAGTAAATATTTATTCAATGTGGATTAAAACGGAGGAATTTTTAGTAAAAGTGACAATTATTGAGAATGGATATTTTATCTGTTCTGATAAAATAATTTATTCAAATATATTATTATAATATTACATTATAAGTGTATAATGTGATAATATAATAATATAATAGTGATGATATTTTTTTTACAACAAATTCATGATATATGAAAAAAAAATAAGATGGAAGAGAGAAAATGAAATTTGGAGTTATTTTAATAATTATAAATGTTTTAATATATATATATATATATATATATATATATATATATATATATATATATATAAACATGTGGTGAAATTCATTATTTCAAAAGTGGAGGCTTTGAAATTTTGAGTGTGCTGGAGATTTTCAAGAGTGGTGTGTGTGGAAAAATCATCCATATATAAACTTGGGTCATTTTTCGTTCAGAATTTGGAAAAACTTTCTTCTACAAAGTTGTAGAGAATTAAATTTTATATGAAATGGACATAAGGTTCATATTTTTCTGATAAAAGGGCTATTTATTATGAATTATTAAAGTTCCGGAATATTGAGTCTTAATTGATTTTTTATGGAGGATTTTATAGAATGTGCGGGCCCCACTCTTGTCCTTTGTCGGTGTGAAATGTGCTGAGCATTATTTCAAAAGTGTTGTGCTTGATTTTCAAAGTTGGGTGATGAGAAGCCACCGTAGGAAATTTTGTCAATCCTGGTGTGCTAAGCATTTCCTATAAATAGGGTGCTTAGTTAAGAAATGAAAATCACACCAGAATCAGAAAATTTTTTCTCTATAATATCGAGTGTATTTCTTGTGAGTATAAGGATAGTTTGAGTGTGGATTACGGTGCAAGATTTGTTTCATCAAAATATCCGATATTCCAGTCAGATCTAGTATTTTACTAAGGTAAAGGATACTATTTTTATCGTAAATGATGTTATTTCCTTTCAATATTCATAATGCATATTATTTTCTTTCATATTTTATATTATGAAAGTGATAATATTTCATTTCATATTTCTAAATTTAAACTTACTACGATAAGTATTGCTTCTATAATTCTTGAAATGATCAGAAATTCTTTGAGTTTTGCGCTTCATCTAATATCATTTCACTGGAATATTGGTCTGAACTTTTTATGAAATTTTCATCTTTTCATGACTAGTTACTATTCACAAGTTACTATTCATAGTAAAAAAAATATTATTTTTTTAATCCAAATTATCTTTGATTGGATCCAAGTTTTGAACTTCATTCTTGAATTTTACTCCACAATTGATTATTACGGAGTATTATTGAACTTGGATAAACTAAATTCACGAGGTACTATTCATGGTAAGTTTTGATTGTTCTATTCAATGACAAGTACTGTCCAGAAAGTGTTCGTCATATGAAGGAGGTAGAGTTTATCAAACTGGAACAGAACAACATGACTTGTGTCCCAGTACGAGGCTAAGTTCACGGAGTTATCCCGGTTCGCATCTCATTTGGTTGATAATGAGGAACGTATGACGCGGATGTTTCTGAGAGGTTTGAAACTTGAAATTCGTCAGTACCTCATTTCTCACAAACTTTCTTTATATTCAGATGTGGTGAACAGGGCACAATTGTTAGAACTGAGATAATGATTATGTTCAACCTAGGAACAACAACCAGGGTCGTACCGGTGGCAGCAGTCATCGGAGCAATGATAACCAGCGGGGAGGAAAGTATCATGACAGAAGCGGTAACCACTCCGGTGGTAATCGTGGCCATGATAATAGAAGAAGTGAGTCGGGGGGAGATTTCAAAAAGAGAAGGTACAACAATGACAACGTGAAGACGTCAGCACCAGCATCAGCTATTTTTAGGGGACAAGAACGACCACCGATCGTATGCTATAAATGTGGACAAGAGGGACACATCAGTCCAAATTACCCACAATAATTCAAGGTGTGCTATAACTGTGGAAAAGAAGGTCATATAGCTCGAGATTGTCCTGTAGCAAAACCAAGTCCAGCGGGGGTGGTGATTCCAAAGGCTGTCCTGGACAAGTCGAAGTCGGTGGTTTCAGGGAGAAAGTTTTTCGTGACTACCCAACAAGCGAGGAACCCGGATGAGGTCATTACGGGTAAGCTAATCATAAACTCTTGCGAGGTCTATACCTTATTAGATACCAGTTCTACCCATTCTTTTATTTCACCTGCTTGTGCTCAACGTTTGAATTTGACTCCTGAGAAATTAGACTTTGACTTATCTGTTGAAACTCCGTTGGGTGAAACCTTCGTTACATCTACGGTTTACAAATCTTGCTTGATTCAAATTGACACCCTCACCCTACCTGTTGATATTATATCTTTGAAAATACTTGCATTTGATGTGATTTTAGAAATTAACTGGTTAACCACTTATTATGCCAAAATTGATAATTTTCGTAAGGTTGTTAGTTTTCATATTCCTAACCAACCTGTTGTGCGAATTCAAATAACCAAACCACTAAAATCAATCAATGTCATTTCAAGTCATAAGGCTATTCGTTTATTGAAAAACGAATGTCAAGCTTTCTTAGCCCATGTCACTGATTTAAATTAGAATATGTCAGATTTGAATGATATTTCTGTGGTTAATGAGTTTTCTGATGTATTTCCCGAAGAACTTCCCGGTCTACCCCTAGAACGTGAAGTTGAATTCTTTATTGACCTTAAACCCGGTACAAAACCCATTTCTAAAACTCCATATCGAATGGCTCCTATTAAACTTCAGGAGTTAAAGGTCCAACTATAGGAATTGTTAGACATCGGTTTTATACGTCCTAGTACATCTCCTTGGGGTGCTTCTGTTTTATTCGTAAAGAAAAAAGATGGGAGTATGCGACTTTGTATTGACTATCTGGAGTTGAACTATGTCACCATCAAGAATAGGTATCCGCTACCTCGCATTGATGATCTGTTTGACCAGTTGTAAGGTGTGCAATTCTTCTCAAAGATCGATCTTCGTTCTGGATATAATCAGTTAAAGATTAAAACTGATGACATTCCAAAGACTACCTTCAGAACTCGATACGGGCATTATGAATTCTTAGTCATGTCTTTTGGATTGACTAATGCTCCTGCGGCCTTCATGGATATGATGAATCTAATATTCAAAAAATATTTGGATCATTTTGTAGTTGTCTTTATTGATGACATCCTCATTTACTCTAAAAGTAGTGAAGATCACAACCACCACTTGAAGCTGATACTTCAAAAGCTTCGTGAAAACAAACTATATGCCAAGTTGAAGAAATACGAGTTCTGGCTTAAAAAAGTAGCATTCCTTGGGCACGTGGTATCGAAACATGGAATATCAGTTGACCCGGTGAAGATTGAGGTAATAAAAAGTTAGGAGCAACCTAAGTCGGTAACCGAAGTATGTAGCTTTTTGGGCTTAGCTGGTTATTATCGGAGATTCGTGGAAGGATTTTCTCGAATTGCTACTCCATTAACTCAGCTGACTCGGAAGGATACAAAATTCGTATGGAATGAGGAATGCGAGAAGAGCTTCCAAGAGCTCAAGAGGAGACTCATTGCGGCACCTGTTCTAACAATACCATCTGGTTCGGATGGATTTGGTATATACAGCGATGCTTCAGGCAAAGGGTTAGGATGTGTTCTCATGCAACATGAGAAAGTCATAGCATGTGTCTCACAACAACTCAAAGAATATGAGAGGAATTATCCTACTCATGATCTAGAGTTGGCAGCAGTCATTTTCGCGTTGAAGATCTGGAGACACTAACTGTATGGGGAGAAAGTGGAGATTTATACGGATCATAAGAGCCTTAAATATTTCTTCACCCAGAAGGAACTCAACATGCAGCAATGACGTTGGCTTGAGCTATTGAAAGATTACGACCATACCATCCAATACCATCCTGGAAAAGCGAACGTGGTAGTAGACACGTTAAGTAGAAGATCATATGCGGGAATGAGTGCGATGATGTCAACACAAAGGCCCATTTGGTGTGACTTACAAAGGATGGAGATAGAGTTCAAGACTCTGGGGACCCACGTGATGATGTCAAGTATACGTGTAGAACCAGCTTTGATTGATAAAGTTAAGGTTGCTCAAGCTACAGACCCGAAGCTGATAAAGATGAAGAAAAAAGTGCAAGAAGGTGCTATTCCTGAAGCAAGAATCGATGAAGAAGGAATACTTTGAGTAAACTCCAGACTTTGTGTTCCTAACGATTCTAATTTAAAGTATAGAATCATGATGGAGGCACACAACACACCGTTTGCAATCCATCCTGGGAGTACCAAAATGTATCGTGATCTTCGACATATATTTTGGTGGAGAAATATGAAGAGAGAGATCGCGGAGCTTATCTCAAGGTGTTTAACGTGTCAACGTGTCAAGGCGGAGCATCAAGTGCCAAAGGGTCCATTGCAACCACTTGAGAGTCTGAAATGGAAGTGGGAATACATTACCATAGATTTTGTTACAGGTCTTCCCAATGTTTCTCAAGGCATAGATGCGATTTGGGTTATTATTGATAGATTAACCAAGTCTGCTCAATTCTTGCCGATACGGGAGACTTATTCCCTTGAACTTCTTGCTCGTATGTACATGAATGAGATTGTGAGATTGCATGGTATGCCAGTATCCATAGTTTCGGATCGAGACCCAAGATTCACTTCACGATTTTGGGTCAGTTTGCAGAAAGCTATGGGCACGGATTTACGATTCAGTTCGGCATATCATCCTCAAACAGACGGGCAATCGGAAAGGACTATTCAAACTCTTGAAGATCTATTAAGACTTTGTGTTCTACACTTCAAAGGAAGTTGGGATAAGTACTTATCATTGGTGGAATTCTCCTATAACAACAGTTATCAGGCAAGTATAGGCATGGCTCCATTCGAGGCGTTGTATGGACGAAAGTGTCGTTCTCCAGTATGTTGTGACGAGGTGGGTGAAGCAACATTGTTGGGAACGGAGTTAGTATGTATGACTACAGGAAAAGATTTAAATAATCCGGCAACGTATATAAACTGCACAAGATCGACAAAAGAGTTATGCTGATCTTCATCGAAGAGACGTAGAATTTAATGTCAGAGATCATGTATTATTATGTGTTGCTCCATGGAATAGAGTTACGAGATTCGGGAAGAGAGGAAAGCTCAATCTATGATTTATTGGTCCATTTGAAATTCTTGAAAGAGTAGGAAAATGTGGCTTATAGACTCGCTTTACCTCAAAGCATGTCTCGTGTTCATAACGTTTTTCATATATCTGTACTACGTAAATATGTGAAAGACCCAAACCACATTATTGAGATAGAACCAGACGAGATAGCCGAAGATTTAATGTACGAAGAGATACCTGTCCAGATCTTGGATAGGAAGGAACATGTCATACGCTCAAAGATTATACCTCAAGTTAAAGTTTTGTGGAGGAACCATGATAACGAGGAAATGACCTGGGAGTTAGAATCGGAAATGAAAGCGAGGTATCCTCACCTCTTCGACATACCAGGTACGTACATCAATTTCGAGGACAAAATTTCATAAAGAGGGGAGGTTATAAGACCCCAACTTTTATGAATAAAGATTTAATTTTTTTTATATATTATTTTGAAATAATAAGGTGTTGATTTGATAAATGTGGTGAGTTATGGGTGGAATGTGCATATATTTTAAAGTAAGCAAGTGGTTATAAAATATTCATTGTTCCGGGAAATATTCGTTTGGTCGGGAAATATTCTTTTTGTCGGAGAATATTCATACGACGGTGCAGTCATTGGTGGACCCCACAACGGAATAACTGTCGGATATAGGAAGCGACATAAATAACCTTTTTATAAAATAATGGTAAAACTGTTACCGTTAAACTGTTGAAATACCCGGTGATAAAAATACAGTAATATGCGTTGTTGCACAGTAGCACATGGTATTGCACAGTATTTCTAATTATTGATTCTTACGTAAGAAGTCACTTACTCAATAATTGTAACAGTAATTACTGTTCAATATTTTATATTATTGATTCAATAATTACTACCGTTGATATTTTATATTATTGATTCAATAATTGTCACAGTAACCATTGCACAGTATTTCATATTATCAAATCAATAATTCATATTATTTGAATAATATTATTAGACATCATTATTGGCACTGTCTAGGAAGCTCTATATAGGAAAGTGGTTAGTTAATCTAATTACGCGCCAGTAAGGAGAAATCCTTATCGGAAAGCCCTCTCTTTCCTGGGAACGACCTAGTTGTCATTATTGTGATTCTGTAATATTATTTGTGAATAATAATTATTGATAAAAATAATAAGTAAATATTTATTCAATGTGGATTTAAACGGAGGAATTTTTAGTAAAAATAACAATTATTGAGAATGAATATTTTATCTGTTCTGATAAAATAATTCATTCAAATATATTATTATAATATTACATTAGAAGTATATAATGTGATAATATAATAATATAATAGTGATGATATTTTTTTACTACAAATTCACGATATATGAATAAAATGAGATGGAAGAGAGAAAATAAATTTAGAATTCTTTTAATAATTATAAATATTTTAATATATATATATATATATATATATATGTATAAATAAACATGTGATGGAATTCATTATTTCAAAAGTGGAGGCTTTGAAATTTTTAGTGTGCTGGAGATTTTCAAGAGTGGTGAGTGAAAAAATCATCCGTATGTAAACTTGGGTCATTTTTCGTTCAGAATTTGGAAAAACTTTCTTCTACAAAGTTGTAGAGAATTAAATTTTATATGGAATGGACATAAGGTTTATATTTTTCTTATAAAAGGGCTATTTATTATAAATTATTGAAGTTACGGAATATTGAGTCTTACTTAATTTTTTGTGGAGGATTTTCTATAATGTGCAGGCCCCACTCTTGTCCTTTTTTGGTGTGAAATGTGCTGAGCATTATTTCAAAACTGTTGTGCTTGATTTTCAAAGTTCGGTGATGAGAAGCCACCGTAGAAAATTTTGTCAATCCTGGTGTGCTAAGCATTTCCTATAAATAGGGTGCTTAGTTAAGAAATGAAAATCACACCAGAATCAGAAACTTTTCTCTTTATAATATCGAGTGTATTTCTTGTGAGTATAAGGATAGTTTGAGTGTGGATTACGGTGCAAGATTTTTCTCAATAAAATATCCGATATTCCAGTCAGATCTAGTATTTTACTAAGGTAAAGGATATTATTTTTCACGTAACTGATATTATTTCCTTTCAATATTCATAATAAATATTATTTTATTTCATATTCCATATTATGAAAGTGATAATATTTCATTTCATATTTCTAAATTTAAACTTACTACGGTAAGTATTGCTTTTATAATTCCTGAAATGATCAAAAATTCATTGATTTTTGCGCTTCATCTAATATCATTTCACTGGAATATTGGTCTGAACTTTTTATGAAATTTTCATCTTTTCATGACGAGTTACTATTCATGAGTTACTATTCACGGTAAAAAAATATTATTTTTTTAATCCAAATTATCTTTGATTGGATCCAAGTTTTGAACTTCATTCTTGAATTTTGCTCCACCTAAATTACGAATCCCTAATCTTTGTCCTTTATCTCACTGGATTCGTTCCTTATATTATTTTTCATCATCCTCAGTCTTAAATGGTGATACAAACAAATATCTTTGGCCTGTAGTGCAAAGATGAATGATTATTTGATGAATATCTTTGGCCTGTAGTGCAAAGATGATTACCTGATGAATATCTTTGGCCCGTAGTGCAAAGATGGACAGGTGTTGAGATGAACATGACCACTGGTGATACAAATGAATATCTTTGCCCCGTAGTGCAAAGATGGACAGGTGTTGAGATGAACATGACCACTGGTGATACAAATGAATATCTTTGGCCAGTAGTGCAAAGATGAATATTTGATTCGAGATATATATTGATTAATGTTACAGGGATAAAATATTGATGATGGACTTTTAAATCATAGAAGATAGTAGACATCATTCTCTACTTAACTATTCTAATGAATTGTTATTTTCACTGTAGTTGTTGATCTAAAACTTGTTGTCCATAATATTTTATCTGATTTGTTGAAGACTAATGATAATTTACTCTTCATTATCTTAGTTATAATATTCTTTACTGGGTTAGTTGAGCTCACCCTTTTCTTTCATTGTTTTCTTCAGGAAATGAGAATGTCGCAGGGACTAGTCGGGGATCGGGGTGATGGTTAGAGTTAGAGCAATAACAGTCCTCACTATTTTGTAAAATAATGTGATAATGATTGTAATTAGTGAGGACTGAATTTGAGTGTTTATATTTCGTATTATATATGATTTATATTGAAACTCACAGTTTGCGTGGTCGTATTTTGCACGACCGTGTTTTATAAAGGATTGTATTTGGATTCTGTACCATGTATTTTGCGACTCAGAATGGGTTGAGTATTGAACATATTTTGGGGGCGTCACAGGGGTTGTGCCGATGCCTTCACTGGTTTGTTGCCAACGAATTACACCATTGGGGCTGTGCCGATACCTTCACTAGTTTGTTGCAAATGGATTACACCATCGGGGTTGTGAAGCTGCCTTCACTGGTTTGTTGCCAACGGATTACACCATCGGGGTTGTGCCGATGCCTTCACTAGTTTTGTTGCCAACAGATTACTCCATCGGGGTTGTGCCGATGCCTTCACTTACTTTTTTGCCAACAGATTACACCATCGGGGTTGTGCCGATGCCTTCACTGGTTTTGTTGCCAACGGATTACACCATCGGGGTTGTGCCGATGCCTTCACTGGTTTTTTGCCAACGGATTACACCATCGGGGTTGTACCGATGCCATCACTGGTTTATTGCCAACGGATTACACCATCGGGGTTGTGCCGATGCCTTCACTGGTTTTGTTGCCAACGGATTACACCATGGGGGTTGTGCCGATGCCTTTACTGGTTTGTTGCCAACAGATTACACAATCAGGGTTGTGCCGATGCCTTCACTGGTTTGTTGCCAATGGATTACACCATCGGGGTTGTGCCATTGCCTTCACTAGTTTTGTTGCCAACAGATTACACCATCGGGGTTGTACCGATGCCTTCACTGCTTTTTTGCCAACAGATTACACCATCGGGGTTGTACCGATGCCTTCACTGCTTTTTTGCCAACAGATTACACCATCGGGGTTGTGCCGATGCCTTCACTGGTTTGTTGCCAACGGATTACACCATCGGGGTTGTGCCATTGCCTTGACTTGTTTTATTGCCATTGGATTACACCATCGGGGTTATGCCGATGCCTTCACTGATTTGTTGCCAACGGATTACACCATCGGGGTTGTGCGGATGCCTTCACTGGTTTTGTTGCCAGTGGATTACACCATCGGGGTCATACCGATGCCTTCACTGGTTTGTTGCCAACAGATTACACCATCGGGGTTGTGTCGATGCCTTCACTGGTTTGTTGCCAACGAATTACACCATCGGGGTTGTGCCGATGGCTTCACTAGTTTGTTGCTAACGGATTACACCATCGGGGTTGTGCCGATGCCTTTACTGGTTTGTTACCAAGGGATTACACTATCGGGGTTGTGCCAATGCCTTCACTGGTATGTCGCCAACGGATCACACCATCGGGGTTGTGCCGATGCCTTCACTGGTTTGTTGCCAATGGATTACACCAGCGGGGTTGTGCCGATGCCTTCACTAGTTTGTTGCCAATAGATTACACCATTGATTATAAATGGGGCATATTTTTACTTGTGACCCCGCTGGATTAGATACTGGCTTTGATTGATGACCCGGGTGCCGCTCACGTCCCTACACGATGCGGCCTATCCTTTCACTGTGCAAATTTGCACTTCGGTGCAGAGGCCTCGACTTAGGAGGACTTGGCGCAGGTTGATATGTTTGATGATGTAGATTTCATTTGCTAGGCCTTTTGTTGGTTGACGGGCTCTTGTGTTCATTTCCCTGTACTTTTTACTTTTATTTATAGGACAGAGATGATATTTGATGTATAAAGTTTTATGTATTTCGCAGAGATATATATATAATGTTTTTCATTCACTGTATATGTCATGATGCATGCATTATATGTCATGGATTCGCATTTATAAATTGTGAGTTAGGATTGACCCCTGTGTGGTCTTTTGATACTGTTTTACTGACGAGGCGTTGGTTTTTTCCTTGGGTAAAGATCTTCAAGGACCTTTTCCTTTATTTTGTCGTCGCAAGCTCATGTCATTGTAATTTCTTTCAGAAGTCCTCTCATTTCTTTTGATGAGAAGCTTGGTCCTGCCTTCGGCTTCTTCCTTTTCATTGAAATGCAAAATGCCCAGTCTTTTCGCATGCTGTTACCGGGTATTCATATAAGAAACTAGCTTTGTTGATCACGTTAAGAGTGAGCAATATCCTGCACATTAGACGAATAACAAAATGCACAAAAAGCTTGACGGCTCGGGCCGTTGAGGATAACTTTGAGAAAAATTAGTATAATCTCATCATTGAGGCATATGAAGTTAAAGTTCATGAAATTAAATGCTCATCGGGTCTGCCACTTAACTCGTTATCACTGTATTTTTATCTTATCGCTAAAAATCTTGAAATTGAGTATGAGCATGACTTTTTCTTTAAGTAAGTTGTGAATCGCTAACCTCAAGGTTATTCTTTTATATCTTTTATCATAAGGAATTTTTTCATTTAACAAGTTATGAAATCGCAAGAAAACTTTTAAGCATCCATGGTCATTGTTCATGAGTAAGATTAGATTTAAACTACTTATCTTTCTTTATCAAAGATACTTCAGTCTTCGCTCTAGATATCGTTCTTCACAGAATTAACATCATATAACATGTGCACTATGATTGACGCAACCCTTAGAAGGGGTTTCCCTTCCATAACTTTAGATGATCTCATTCTGATCTCGCAAATTTTCTTAACACCAAATTTGTTTCCCTCGCTTAACTTGTCTCATTTTCTTAGGCTATTCAGAGTTACCCACTTAACGAGTTTTGGACCAATGACTCCCAAACCAAATGGCTTTAGGGCATTAGGTGTAAAGACACCCCTTCGAGTTTACTTGCTCGAGTAACAAAGGCCACACTTCAAAATAAGTCAGGAGGTCTAATCTATTTGCTCTTCACCTGATCCTATGCAAGATTCATTTTCTTAGGCTTAAGTTACCCATGTAGCGAGCGTTGGCCCGGTGACTCCCGAACCAGATGGTTATAGGGCACCAGGTGTAAAGACACCCCTCAGGCTTAATTACTCGAGTAACCAATGCCACGATTTGAATCTGCTCAGGTCTTGCCTTTTACCTCCTCGTAATGCTCGTTTTCTTAAACATTAAGTTACCCATGTAGCGAGCTTTAGGCCAGTGACTCCCAAACCATGCGGCTTTAGGGCACCAGGTGTAAAGACACCCCTCAGGCTTAATTACTCGAGTAACCCAAGCTACTATTCAAGACATTAGGTTCGCCATCACTTATCTTCTATCTTCGCATTAATTGTCATCGATGTCGCTATAGTTTCATACCCCACAACTAAGAGTTAGGGCAACCGCAAAGTGCAGATATATATATGAGGTCTATTCTGCTCCAAAAAGCACTTTGAACTAGGATGTCGTGCCTAATCAAAAGGTTGAATAGTCTTAATTCTCTAATCGTTCTCATGAATCTTGCTCCACGGATGCTTATCGAAATTAATCTATTCATAACAAGTTAAACAAAATCTTCCCTTTTAAAACCTTTTTCTAAGATTCTAACGCAAGATTTATCTATACTTAAAATTTATATTATTGCTAATGTATATCATCGCTAATGTATGGAGATAGAAAATAGATAAATGGATGAAAGAGTCGTACCTCGCATGTGGATCATTGTATTCTAAGAAAATTATGATTGGAAAATACCAAGTGATTGTACCGGATCGCCAGTGAAATGATATGAGAGAAACTCTGATGACGTCGCATGCTGATGGGATCGCAGTATGGGTGACGACCTGCATTTTCCCTTTTTGGGATGGTCGATAAATGCCCCAGTGTCGAGTTATCTCCGACATTGCCCCAGTCTTACTTGTTGTAAGGGTACCGATATGAGTTGGCATTGATTTTGAAATTGCCCCAGTTTTGCTTGTCGTCTAAGGTTGTCATTTTTTATATGTTTGACAGATGGGCTGATAAGATGTCAAGATCGCAAGAGTCTTTTACCTCCTGAACAACATGGTGAAAAGGTCGAGGTGAGCTTTGACGTTCGGGTGGCCCAATTCTCATTTCTGACTTATAGGTGCACTTATTGTAATCTTCTCTGTATTCACATTTTGCATCGCCTTGTTTTGTATATGTACTCGTTGATGATCATGCTTGACATATCGCTGTGTTTCTTAATTCATGTTATCGCTTTGGCTTTGGCTTTGATGTTTGATGTCGAGAGGTCTTCGAATTCCACTGAATTGGATCTAACAGCTTAGCTTGGTTTTTGATGTATCAGTTTCAACCAGGTTTTGTTCGATCTGTAAGGCTGGATTTGTGGCTTTTATCTCAGAGAACAGGTCGTCAGATATGAGATAGACTTTGTCACGATGTCCATTCACGCAATTCTGTATGTTAAAAGAAAATCAAGTCTTCTCGCACTTTAGGGGTTGATGAGTTATTGAAGAGTCGCATCTTGGGATCGCTGAATTGTTAAAAAGGGTTTTGTAACTTTTGTAATAGCTAGATCGCGCCATTGCTGGCTTCTTACGTACTCCTTTGAAAGGAGATCAGGTCTTACATAGTTCACGCTTGGCCTGAACAGTTGAAAAGGGTTTATTTGGGTTTGAGCTTGGTTTGATGGTGTTTTGATTTTTTGTTTGATTTGATGGGGTTTGGATTGAATTTTTTTTTGCTTGGTTTAACCGCACCATAAATGGCTGCCTAAGTACTCCCGCAGATGGGAGATCAGGTCTTTCGTAGTTCAGGCTCAGACCTGAAAACCAGACTTGAGATACTTTACACTGTTCTTGAGATACTTCACATTGCTCTCTTAACAGTGTGGTCATCTCAGCAATCTGTTTCTTAAACTCCTCGAATCATTCTCGAGATACCGGACTGGGTTCTGATGAACTTCCTTCAGCCATTTGGACTGGTGGTGAACGGGCCTTCTTGGCTCGAAATCGAGTTCTAAGACCAATCTGTACAAAACTGATATCTAGTTTAGACTGGATATTTGTGGACATGGATACAAGATATGCTATGCTTCAGTTTAATTGTTTTTTAATCTTTTCCTTCAAAATAAAAGGGTTAGTCGATTTAATGACAGGATAAAAAAGATGTACAAATGACAATTCAAGATGATTCCATTTTATACACGCAGAAGAGTAAATAGGGCATGAAGAAAACACACCCCGCGATTGGTTAATCAGAGGCGGACCTATCTTAGGGTTACTCTCACGAGCTGTTTGAAATGGGTTCTTAGATCTTCGCAATTTGCATGATGAAAACATCCATATTTCAATTGGAGCGGATCTGAGTGGTGCCTTTCTTGAGCCTCACATTGGAAACACCTAGAGGAGTCCAATAATAAACAACCGACGGGATTGCCTGCTAATGGAGGTACCACACAACATACATTCACATACATTCATGTCCTCACAGTATGCAATATGATGACATTGTACGAAGCACTAATATATTGTGCGAGGCACTAATACTAAAAATGCTTAAAGATCGAGACAATTATCACACACAAAGATCATTCACACAAGATGCACATACAGAATGAAAATCAAAAAGTTTGATCGCGGCTTAATCCCTCTTTAATTCCCAGCGGAGTCGCCACCTATCGACGGCGGGAAGAAAATCTATAAAGTCCGTCTTTCCTAAATTTGTGTTTGATTGTTTTTACCCTTTTGCGATTCGCTACGTCTTTGGATTTTATTAAAGGGTGAGGTTTTAGGAAAGTGGTACCGACATAAGTGTCAACGACTTTGAAAAGATTGATTTTATTATTTTATGATTGGACTGAATGAGACAAGGCCGCCAGTTGGTATGATTTAAATGGATGTACCAACTCATCCGAGTTTTAATAGTTTTCGCAATATAGTCCAATATGTGAATCCGAAACATTGGTCTGAAACCCTAGATTTGTGGAATTCAGAAGCTAGGTTAAGCAGGGGGAAGGTGTTAGGCACCCCCCGACTCCCGTGAAAACACCTTATTGATTTTCTATGCATAAAGTGTGTGTGTGTGTGTGTGTATATGTGTGAGTGGGTGTGTGAGTGTATTTTATTTTGAAAGCTTTATTCATTTTTATTCTAAGTCTTTATTTTGGTTTATTTGAAAGTAGTGTTGTACCTCTTTTGCGCCTAGGTACGAAGGATTTGATTTGATAAAAAGTTCATTTTTTAAAAAGATGTATGAATTGAATTGATGTTTTGGAAAATAAGATTTTCAAATCCTTTACCCGACTAGGAATCGAGGACTTCGATACTCCCTTTTATTTATCTTTACGTTCATAAGGTGATCTACCCTGAATCGCTTTATTCTTTATGAAAAGCTCTTTGTGGTTTCGCTTGGAAATCATTTTAGTGAAAATGCATGCTAAAGCGCCAAAAGGGTAGGATCATCATCGGGCATGTAAGCCATCTCGATTAAATCGAGCACCCATAATTAAAGTTTTCACTATCACGGGATCTTGAATCTGACTTCTCGGGACTAACCCCTCGAGTTCGTCTTCAAGATTCAAATATTATATATACAATGATATTTATGTTATTTAAACATTACATCATCATAATCGGTCCATCGGGGGAATCAAGTCGGGATCCATTCAGGGATCTCAACACCGGGATTGCTAGGCTCACATTATTTATACAGGAATACATATATACAAGGTCCTAGACTTGATATTCGACGATTTCATCGTTTGAAATCACCGTTTAGAGCCATTTCGGACCCCTTTCACCTCTAGATATAGATCTAGGGTTATACGAGGTAATCGGGATCGTTAAAGCAATAAATCTGTAGATCTACTATGAATCTAAATCGATCTAGCACACGGGTTAAAGCTTCATGCTTAATAACCTCTCAAAGGCTAGATTCGACTTAGATCTAGGTAGATCTAGCCTCTGCGATCGATTTATAACACAATAGGCACAGTATTTACGATAGAAACGTAATATCTATCAACTATTACATAATATGCTTAAAATACAACAAGTTTAACTAGATTTAAACAAGATATATGATCAATCTAGTATTTGAACAATGTTTACAAAGAATGAAGCTAGAAAGTGCGTTGTTTCACCTTGGGGGACGCGTGAACAAGCTTTTTAACTCCCGTGGACAACTTAGAACACTTTCGGGACTTCAAGTAGATGATAAACAAGAGAAAATCGCTCCAAGTTGGTATGTATAAGTCTCACCCGAGGCTCTCTCTCTCTAAATGTGACTTTGTCTCTCTAAGTTCTTCCTTTTTTTGTGTTTATGAGCTGTTGGCTGCTGATATAGAGAAATTCAGGCAGTCGCAACCATACCTGCTGCTAGCCTCATATATGGTTAAGGCTGGAGCATGCATGCATGAGGCTAGGCCCCACGTGTATGGTTGCTTCAAAATACGTGCCTTAGGTCTCGGTTTGGAGGAAGTTAACCTTCGCAGATCGAACTTTTAGAAAGTCTGTACGGAATGCGGCAAAATCCAATCGAGTCTGACTGAGTCGGGGTACGAGAAGATGATGCTAATAGCTGAGAAGTATCTTCTAGTTCCAGATAGCAGTTAGCTGGTTTATCATCGATGGTAAGCCTTTCGAGGTTTGCTGAGTTGGTTTTCGGCGGACACTGTCTCAACTTGGCGATCGTCGTTCGGTTCACGACATGTTCGGGCGTCATTGGTCCTTTGAATCTTTTATGGGGTCGTCTTTGGGATGACCTGGCTCTTTTGCCCTACCTCGGGGTTGTCTCCGAAGTAAAATTACGCTTTTGCTCTTCTACAAGGTTAGTACAAAGAAAGCAAAATTTTGACTGTCTACATGAAGTTTATTTTCATGCAAGTCAAGTATATAAAGTCCATTTCGCAGATTACCAACGCCATGTAAAACATTTTCTTTATAAATAGAACAACCGTTGTTCTTTATTATAACGTTAAATCCTTCCATATCTAATACAGAATTAGAAATAATATTTTTTATGATATTCAGAACAAAATAACAGTTATTTAAATAAATGGACTTTCCCGTAGGAATTGCTAAACAATAAGTGCCCACAGCTAATGCAGCAACCTTTGCTCCATTTCCCATTCTTAGGACAACCTCATCCTTGTTCAGCTTTCTACTTCTGACCAGTCCCTGCACAGTATTACATATATGAGAACTACATCCGGTATCCAATACCCAAGTAGAATTATGACTTTCAGAAAAGTTAATTTCAATCATGAACAAACCTTGATTGGAAGTCGAAGCTTCTCCAAGCTTCTTCTCTGCCAGAAACTTCTTGCAGTTCCTCTTCCAGTGACCCGGCTCGTTGCAATGGAAGCACATTCCTTTGCTAGTTGGATCAGGTTTCTTTTGTTCCTTCAAGATCACCTTGCCTTTAGCCTTATTATATTTCTTCTTTTCAGAAGATACCTTGGGCCTCTTCCTTTCTTGGAAAAATCCAACATTAAGACATGATTTTTCTTGGATGGGAAGTGACCTTCGGCAGTTTTCAACATGTTAAGTAATTTAGGCAAGCTGACATCTAACTTATTCATGAGGAAATTAACAACGAACTGCGAGAAGGTCTCAAGGAGTGACTGCAAGACTAAGTCTTGACTCAACTCCCCATCCATGACGAACCCAAAGCTGTCCGAGGTGTTCAATCAGATTAATCATCCAAAGGAGATGAGTCTCAATGGTTGTGCCATCGATTATACGAGATCGGAAGAGCTCCTTAGATATCTCATATCTTGCAGTCCTACTTTGTTCACCATACAACTCATTGAGGTGAAGCAATATAGTAGGAGCATCCATATTTTCATGCTGACGCTGAAGCTCGTTATTCATGGATGCGAGCATGATGCATTGAGCCACAGATGCATCATCTTGCCACTTTACAATGGTGGCAATCTCTTCCTCAGATGCTGTTTCTGGATCAGTTCCAGGGATAGGTGAAATTAGGACATAAGAAATCTTTTCAGCTGTGAGAACTATTCCCAGATTTCTTAACTAGTCCATGTAAGTTGGCCCGGTTAGTTTATTAGCATCAAGTATGCTACGCAGTGAAATAAGTGATTTTGACATTTTTAAAATTCTGCATATGAAAAGACAATATTTTAGCAAACATTCATTTAATTAATTTTATATACCAAAATAAATTTAGGTCTTATTTTAGATTGATATCTCTTACTATTTTCTTTAAACTATATTACCCTCACTTATATAGTTCGGCAACATCTAATTAAAGATTTGCTAGTGAGATTAAGGATCTCATTTCAAATGTATATAGCCTTGTGTGTGCACAACAAATGATATATAAATAAATAGATAGACAACTCTTGTCAATCACATCAACATGTGACTCCTTGTATTTTGCCTCTTAAATCATAATGGTCAAGTGTGTGCACATCCGAACTAAAATGATTTAAGTTAAGTCCATCCTAGCACTCCATATATTCAAAAAAGAAAAATATTATTCTTGTGTGTGCACAACAAAACAATATTGTTCAATTAACTTTATAAGCATCAAATGTGATTAAATTAATATCTTAAATACGCAATACTCGTCTTGTGTGTGCACAACAAACTCGTATTAAATAGTTAATACTCTATTAATTTATCATGCTAGAAGGCGACGTTCGATATTCCAAATATCTTTGAACGCTTTAGACTCAATATTATTTCTTTGAGGGGTTTGTTATTATTTGTCTCATCTTGTTTATCCCGCATATACATATATATATAAAATATGCGTCATTTTATTAAACATGTGAAGCATGTTTGCATAAAATATAATAGATATAATACGTAGCATGCAAATATATAGTACTATATTCTACCCGAATTGATTATGGACTTTTATTCTAGTTTGGTTCACTAGAGCCACCAAGTGAACCAAAAAGGTCAAACCTAGAAGTGCAAGAATTTAAATTTAAACGTAACTATTATATTTAAACCCGGGCTCCATATAAATGAGTCTTCACGCGCTCCTTGCTCTTTGGTCTCCAATTTTTTCAAGAAAATTCTAACTATTTCTATTACATAAACTATTACAATAAATAGAAAGCTTGATCAACAGTAAAGGGAAAGTACATCAGAGGGAGATAGAATTTTACATCGAGAAAAATCAGAGAAGACGAAGTACGCATACCCTATTTAATAAAACTCATTCATTCAAGTATTCAACTAAAATAAAATCCAATCACATTGGTCAATAGTCCATAATCAACCCCATTTATATTCATACACATCAACATATGCATCAATAAATAATCATTCATCACATGAATAATAAAATCATTCCATATATAGATCGATGTCATTTAGTAGACAAAAGTTTTGCTAAATTTTAGTTTTGAAACAAAATAAATTCTTTTATTTTAATCAAAAACAAAATTCAAATTAAACTCCTTTAATTTTTATAGCAATCTGAAATCATATTTCAAATAAAATAAACTCCTTTATTTTAAACTTTTATCAATTAAAATAAACCATTTACTTAATTGAGGAAAAAATAAGTTTTTCAGAATCTGCAGAACGGCGCGCCTGTACCTAGAATGAACTGGGACGCAGCGCGGCAGCGCTGTGCACGGATCTGTTAGCAGCCTGGCGTGCCCACGTCCAGAATGAACTGGGATGCGGCGCGGCACTGCAGATTTTAATTTTTGTCCAAAAAATTCGATCCAATCTTACATCAATTCATACATGGAATCATAAATTGAAAATTAGCACAAAGTTAGGCTCTGATACCACTGTTGGGGTTTGTATGTTACGCATACATGCAATTAAATTACGCAATTAAGGGCGGAAGCGTGATAAATTAGGTTTTAAAATTTTATTACAAACCCTCACCATGATCATATTTTGTGCTCAATTATCAATAATAGAAATGTAAGGATAAATCAGAATCATACCCTTGTAGAAACTAGCTTCCATAGGTATGAGAACTACTCCTTGCTCTTCGTGATCTCCTTAAATCTTATGTATTGGCTCTTTCCTTTGATTAACATTAGCCACCCAAGTGTTTGGCCTCTAGAAGTGATCCACCAAGGAAGAGGAATTGCTCAAGAAGATGGGTGGTTGGCTAAACCCTTGTTTTCTATTCTCTGTAGAAAAACTAGTGTAGACACTTGAAATTTTGTTTCCCTGTTACTAACACTGCAGGAGGGCAAGGCCGTCTCTTAAATTCAAATTTGGTCACCAATACCGGTCCTTCAACTGAAATCAGATACCCAATATAGGTCAACTTAAATCTGATCCTGTTGGGTAAAATCTAGTTACGCACAACACGCAAGTATACGTGGTCAACAAGTAATAAAGTTAAAGTAAAGTATCGTTCCCACGAGAAATTATTTAATAAGAATCACCAAGTACTAACCCACCAAGTACTAACCCGTAACCAACTTAATCTTATTTAAACGAATGAATTACCAATATATAATTAAACTACTATTATTCACCACTAGTTAAATTAAGATTACGGAGATTTAAGATCACAACTTCACTTATTGCTTCATCTAAGTCAACATACTTCTCATCAATTATTCTCTCTATTCTGAATTGTTAATCACGAACATTAAAGCAAATATAACCACATCTCGATGCATCATACCATACTCACTCAAATCAGCAGATGATAGAATTAAGCAAGACACCCTAATTAACTAATCTACTATATCTCTATGTGAATTACAATTAAAAAGGATTTAATCACAAGTTCTCTGTAAGATTATATATGGCGTAAAGGCATATCTTTATCCTAAACACGAATCATGAATTCTATCTACGCAGAACCCACAAACACATGCTACTATGATCAGATCTAAATCTATACTCCTCTCTCGATTTTATATAGATTATCATGGTAATTGATAATGAGTTAATTAAATAATTATTCCAAATCATAATAGACAATTCACAATAATAGATCACAATAAGTGATAGAGAAACATATTAAAATAAACTACACAATAAGATCTATTGCAATCTCAAACAACGAATTTAAATCATTGATATTGAAGTAAAACTAAGAATCCACAATTGAATACACATTAAAAGATCAGAATAAAAGTAGAGAAGAGAATAAATCTGTTATCAGCAAATCATCAAGCTCCCTCTTGCTCCTGCTCTTGCCCTTCAATGGCTTCCAATTGCTTCAATCTTCAAATCCCCTTTCAAATAGGTTTATTATTTATTTTAATTAAACTAAAATATAAACTAATAATAATAATTGAATAATAATACTAAGATAATCTATCTAATATATATATAATACCAAGCTCCTCCATGTATCAGGTGAAGTCACCCCACTATATCCCTCTTTAATATCTAATTGAATATATTATATATCCTCAATCCTATCAGGTCACATCCCCTTTTTATAACAAAACACTAGCAACCTTAACCTTTTTTATACAATTCGAACGGAAAAGAAAAATAACCGGCCCACTTATATTAGATCCAGCCCCTTTTATCATGCCTTTATTGCGCATGTCCTCTCTAGTTTGTATCTGGTCAATTAGAAGTAGGAAAGTAATAATCAGCTGCTGCCTTACGTCCATTCCTCTTTTGTAGCAGCCAAGTCCAAGTAGAAAAAGAACACCGCCAGCTCAGCTGCATATGCATGCCTCATGTCCCTTTTAATATCATCCACTAGCAAACTGGAAAAGAAAAATAGTCGGCCCACTAACGCTCTTCTTGCTGCCAGTCCGAGTCACACTAGAAAAAGAAGTAAGCAGCTCTCACTGTCTCTTAGTCTTGCACGAATCCAAGTAGGACACGGAGAAGGACAACTGCACTTCCACCTCCCCGCCCCAGCGAGGAATTTCTTCACTAACCTACCATCCCAGCGGGAGAGTGCACTGTCCAGCCGGCTAGCATTTGCATATCCTTCTATTTTTCATGTAATCTCCTATTGCAACCTGCTGCAAACGTGGCTGCTCCTCCTTTTGTCAAATCCGTGAGCTGCTAATCTCTGGTCCACTTCATTTGTAATGCAAGCTTTGCATGGCAACTCAAATCGTGGCCCCCACATATAAGGAGATGACATATATTTTGTTTAATCCTTCCTTGCATGCTACCCAGGATTACTTGATTACTCGAACTTCGTGGACTGCTCCAGCTTTGCATATGCATGGCCTACTTGATAATGAGCTGCTCCCTTGGTCCATTGCCGAATTGAGTCAGCCAACTTGGTCCCAAATTGAGTTTGTCCTGTTTTAATATTTTAGCTCCAAATTCTCTTTTTACGCCACTTTCGCACCCATTCCGTTACCTACACACAAGAGTATAAACCACGTAAAAATGATAGGAAAATTACTTAAAACAACGAGAATCAAGCTATAACGAATACCGATGAGTAGGTATAAAACCTGCTCATCAAATACCCCCAAACTTGAGACTTTGCTTGTCCTCAAGCAAACACATAAATTAGACCGATTATTCTCTAGCAATGATCCACTCAAGCAATGAATCAATATGAATTTGAACACTGGCCTCAAAGGTTACACAAATGATATCTCAACAAAAATTTTAAAACAATGCCATGTCTAAAATTTCAACAATTTTCATTAGTTCCACATCTACTCAAGATCCTTTAAGTGCATGTGTGCATCCACTATTCAACTAGTCATGATTTAGCTTAAAATCAACCAACACTCATAAAAGATTTTCAAAAACAACTCTCAAAACTTCTTATCACATCAATCTCCGCTAATCAAGACAAAGCATAAATTTTTTTCTTGAGGATCAACCGGATATTTAAACATTTAAGCACATATAAACCCTTCCCGAGAACTTCAAAGCTATTTTTTTCTATCTTTTTTTAGTGAGTGCGTTTTACGCTCCATCTCACTTTTCATTTTCATTTAATCGAGTGCGTTTTACGCTCCATCTCGTGCCTATGTTTATGGGGAGTGCGTTTTACGATCCATCTCGACCCACCATATGATTCAATTATTAAACTCGGGAAGGTTCAAATTTTTTCAAGAATTCTCCAAGATTTCCCCCACACTTATGTGAGTGCCTAATTTTCACTTTGAATGATGCTCAAATAAGATTTCTCGAGTTGCAATGATATCTTTCATAAGCATTTAGCCAAAAAATTTCAACCCCAACTAGCTAAACAAATGGATATGTGTAAAATTTTTTAAAAATTCCGAAAGTAGTGTGAAACCAACTAATGAGTTGAAATATAGACTAAGCATGCTCATTAATTCTCCAAGAATTAAAAACATTAACCACCCACTTATCATTGGCCACAATCAAATTCCATCAAAACATTGCCCAAGTGAATACTAAACATGATAAATACCCCCAAACTTAAAACAGACATTGTTCTCAATGGCTAAGATAGAGAAAATTAAAGTAGAGGACTTCCCTGAAAATATTACAATTTTCCTCCTTGTCTGCTAAGTTTGAAGAATAGGTTAGGCACATTAGAATGAATCGGGCACCATACTTGAATTGGACTTGACTCATGTAAGACCCCAACTTTTATAAATAAAAAAATTAAATTTTCTCTATATATTATTTTGAAATAGCCAGGGGTTAATTTGATAATGTGGAATGTTATAGGTAAAATACGCAAATATTTTAAATAAGCAAGTGGTTATAAAATATTCAATGTTGTCGGAGAATATTCGTTTGGTCGTGGAATATTCTTGCTGTCAGGGAATATTCGTACGAGGCGCAACCATTTGTGGGCCCATAACGAAAAACTGTCGGATGAAGAAAACGACAAGAATAATTTTTTTATAAATAACGACGTAGTTGTTACCGTTAACACTGTTGGAATACCCGGTGGGTAAAGTAAGTAATACGCGTTATTGCACAGTAGCACAAGGTATTGCACAGTAGCACACGGTATTGCACAGTATTTTTATATTATTGTTAATTCAATAATTGTCACTGCACATTATTTTTTATTATTAGATCAATAATTCATATTATTTGAATAATATTATTAGATAACATTATTGGCAATGTCTAAGAAAGTTCTGGCTAGGAGGGGTTATTTAATTGCGCGCCACTAAGGAGAAATTCTTATCGGAAGGCCCCCTCTTTCCTAGGAACGACCTGGTTGTCAATATTGTAATTCTGTAATATTATTTGTGAATAATTAATTATTGATTTATAAGATAAGGAAATATTTATTTTTGTGGATATTAAAGAAGAAATTAGTGATGAGGTATTTTTATCAGTATTTTAGTGTGGAAAATCATCCATTTGTGGATTTCGGACAATTTATGTTTGGAATGTGGAAAAACTTTCTTCTACAAAGTTGTAGAGAATTAAATTTTCTATAGAAAGGACATAAGATTTGTATTTTTCTGATAAAAGGGTTATTTTTCATGAATTATTGAAGTTCTAAAATTTTGGGTTGGAAGTGATTTTGGGGTTAAAAATATTTTTTTTAAGAAAAACATTTTTTTATGGGAGGTGGGCCCCTCTGGTGGCTAATGGATTTTGGTCAACAGGCGGGCGAATTTTTTTTTATAAAAAATATTATTTTATTAAATTTTCTATTTTGGCGTTCTAAGTATTTTTCTATAAATAGGGTGTTTAGTTAGAATTTAAAAATCACACCAGAATCAGAAATTTTCTCTCTCTATAATATCGAGCGTATTTTTGTGAGTATTTAGATACTTTGAGTGTTGTTATTCAGTGCAAGTTTCCTTCAGCATTATACCTGAAATTTCAATCAGAAGTACTGTTCTTTTGAGGTAAGGGATGTTATTTTCTTTCGTAAGTGATGATATTCTTTTCAATATCATTATACCAAAATATTGGCATGAATTTTATTATAAAATTCTTAGTTTTTCCCTCGGGGTTACTATTCACGTATACAGCACTGTTCACGTATACGGCACTATTCACGAAAAAAAATTAAATTTTCTTCTATTTGTCTAAGTTGGCTATTATGGATTCTATCTTTGATTGGATCCATGTTTTGATCTTCATTCTTGAATTTTGCTCCACAATTAATTATTATAAAATATTCTTGAACTTGGATAAACTAAATTACGAGTCCCTAATTTTTGTTCTTTATCTCACTGGATTCGTTCTTTAAAATATTTTTCATTATCTTCAGTATTAAATGGTGATACAAAAGAATATCTTTGGCCTATAGTATAAAGATGGATGATTATTTGATAAATATCTTTGGCCTATAGTGCAAAGATGAACGATTACCTGATGAATATCTTTGGCCCGTAGTGCAAAGATGAATATTTGATTCAAGATATATATTAATTGATGTTACAGGGATAAAATATTGATTATGGACTTTTAAATCATAGAAGATAGTAGACATTATTTCCTACTTAATTCTTCTGATGCATTGTTATTTCCGCTGCAGTTGTTGATCTAAATCTTGTGGTCCATAATATTTTATCTGATTTGTTGAAGACTAACGATAAATTATTCTTCATTATCTTATTCATAATATTCTTTACTGGGCTAGTTGAGCTCACCCTTTTCATCTATTGTCCTCTTCAGGAAATGAGAATGTCGCAGGAACTAGTCGGGGGACAGAGTGATGGTCCGAGTTAGAGCAGTAGCAGTCCTAACTATTTCTAATAAATAGTGTGATAATAATTGTAATGAGGACTTAGTTTGAATGTTAATATTTTCTACATATTTGTATTGACACTCACAGTTGTGTGGTCGTATTTTGCACTACCGTGTGATATAAAAGATTGTATTTGAATTCTGTACCATGTATTTGGCGACTCAAAATGGGTTAGGTTGACTGGACCTATTCTGGGGGCGTCACAGTTGGTATCAGAGCTTAGGGATATGATCTTTGGCGGAGATCGGGGAATAGAACTAGGAGGGGAGAGATGAGTAAATCCTTCACTAGTATGTCCTACCTAAGCTTATGTGGTATTTAATTGGTCAGTCGTAGCATAGGGTTAGCATGTGATATGTTAATTTGTTTAATTGACCCTTGTTTTATGGCAGTATTTGAGAATGGCAGCTGAGAATGTTAACAATGGAGTGAATGAGACCGTGGAGACACCTTTAATCACCAACCAGGAGAACGTGCAACAGGAAGGCAATGTTCATCCTGAAAACAACACTGATCAGACGATAAACGATGAGATGCTTAGAAGCTTTTTGCAGTTCATGCAAAACCAGATGAAGGAGACTCGTGTGCAAAATACAGGTGGAGATAATAGCAACTCGCGGCTTGTCACTGCCAAGCAGTTCAAAGAGTTAGGACCAACAGAATTTCAGGGAAAGCCAGATCCAATCAAGGCAGAGATGTGGGTTAAGCAAATTACCAAGATATTTGATGTCTTGGGATGCACAGAGGAACAGAAGGTTCCATTCGCCACCTTTATGTTCCGTGGAGAGGCAGACTACTGGTGGGAATCTGTGAAGCGTACCCAGACTGCCGCACTCAAGATGTCTTGGGAAGCATTCCAGAAACTGTTTAATGACAAGTACTTTCCTGAAAGTATTCGTCATATGAAGGAGGTAGAGTTTATCAGACTGGAACAAAATAACATGACTGTGTCCCAGTACTAGGCAAAGTTCGCAGAGTTGTCCAGGTTTGCACCTTATTTAGTGGAGAATGAGAAACGTATGACGCATATGTTTCTGAGAGGTTTGAAACCCGAAATACGTCAATACCTCATTTCTCACAAATTTTCTTTATATTCAGATGTAGTAAACAGGGCTCAGTTATTAGAACGAGATAATGAATATGTTTAACTAAGGGACCACAACCAGGGTCATACCGGTGGCAGTAGTCATAGGAGCAATGACAACCAGCGGGGAAGAAAGTATTATGACAGAAGCGGTAACCACTCTGGTGGTAATCGTGGCTATGATAGTAGAAGAAGAGAGTCGGGGGGAGATTTCAAAAAGAGAAGGTACAACAATAAGAACGTGAAGACGTCGACAGCAGCACCAGCATCAACTGTTTCTAGGGGAGGAGAACGACCACCGGTCGTATGCTATAAATGCGGGAAAGAGGGACACATCAGCCCAAACTGTCCACAATAATTCAAAGCATGCTATAACTGTGAAAAAGAAGGACATATAGCTCGAGATTGCCCTGTAGCAAAACTAAGTCCAGCGGGGGTGGTGATTCCAAAGG
This sequence comes from Panax stipuleanatus, assembly GCA_020205555.1. Lineage (NCBI taxonomy): Eukaryota > Viridiplantae > Streptophyta > Magnoliopsida > Apiales > Araliaceae > Panax > Panax stipuleanatus. The sequence continues at coordinate 95,299,686 of CM035120.1, forward strand.
CAGTTTCGGACAGGTCAAAGTCGGTGGTTCCTGGAAGAGCGTTTGTTGTGACAGCCCAAAACGCGAGGAACCCACACGAGGTGATTACGGGTAAACTAATCATAAACTGTTGCGAAGTTTACACCTTGTTAGATACCGGTGCTACCCATTCATTTATTTCACTTGCTTGTGCTCAACGATTAAATTTGACACCTGAGAAGTTAGACTTTGACTTATTTGTTAAAACTCTGTTAGGAGAAACCTTAGTTACATCTACAGTTTACAAATCTTGCTTGATTCAAATTGGTACCCTTACCTTACCTGTTGATCTTATATCTTTAAAAATACTTGCATTTGACGTGATTTTAGGAATTGACTGGTTAACCACTTACCATGCCAAAATTGATTATTTTCGTAAGGTTGTTAGTTTTTATATTCCTAACCAACCTGTTGTGCTAATCCAAACAACCAAACCACTAAAATCAGTCAATGTCATTTCAAGTCACAAAGCTATTCGTTTATTGAAAAATGGATGTCAAGCTTTCTTAGCTCATGTCACTGATCTAAACCAAAATACGTCAGATTTGAATAATATTTCTGTTGTTAATGAGTTTCCTGATGTATTTCCCGAAGAACTTCCTGGTCTACCCCCAGAACGTGAAGTTGAATTCTTTATTGACCCTGAGCCCGGTACAAAACCCATTTATAAAACTCCATATCGAATGGCTCATATTGAACTTCAGGAGTTAAAGGTCCAACTACAGGAGTTGTTAGACATCGGTTTCATTCGTCCTAGTACGTCTCCTTGGGGTGCTCCTATTTTATTCGTAAAGAAGAAAGACGGGAGTATGCGACTTTGTATTAACTATCGGGAGTTGAACCATATCACCATCAAGAATAGGTATCCGCTACCTCATATTGATGACCTGTTCGACCAGTTGCAAGGAGCACAATTTTTTTAAAAGATTGATCTTTGTTTTGGATATCATCAGCTGAAGATTAAAACTGAGGATATTCCGAAGACTGCCTTCAGAACTCGGTACGAGCATTATGAGTTCTAAGTCATGTCTTTTGGATTGACTAATGCTCCTGCTGCTTTTATGGATATGATGAACCGTGTATTCAAGGAATATTTGGATCAGTTCGTGGTTGTCTTTATTGATGACATCCTCATCTATTCCAAAAGCCGTGAAGATCATGAGCACCACTTGAAGCTGGTACTTCAAAGGCTTCGTGAAAACAAGCTATATGCCAAGTTGAAGAAATGCAAGTTTTGGCTTGAGGAAGTAGCATTCCTTGGGCATGTGGTATCGAAACATGGAGTATCTGTGGACCCGGCGAAGATTGAAGCAATACAAAGTTGGGAGCAACCAAAGTCGGTGACTGAAGTGCGTAGCTTTCTGGGCTTAGCTGGTTATTATCGGAGGTTCGTGGAGGGATTCTCTTGAATCGCTACTCCATTAACTCAGCTGACTCGGAAAGATACAAAATTCATTTGGAGCGAGGAATGCGAGAAGAGCTTCCAACAGTTCAAGAGGAGACTTATTCGGCACCTGTTCTGACAATACCATCTGGTTCGGATGGATTTGTTATCTACAGCGATGCTTCGGACAAAGGGTTAGGATGTGTTCTCATGCAACATGGGAAAGTCATAGCCTATGCCTCGCGATAACTCAAGGAGTATGAGAGAAATTATCCTACTCATGATCTAGTGTTGGCAGCAGTCATTTTCGCGTTGAAGATCTGGAGACACTACCTGTACGGGGAGAAAGTGGAGATTTATACGGATCATAAGAGCCTTAAATATTTCTTCACTCAAAAGGAACTCAACATGCGGCAACGACGTTGGCTTGAGCTGTTGAAAGATTACAATCATACCATCCAGGAAAAGAGAACGTGGTAGCTGACACGTTGAGTAGAAGATCATATGCGGGAACGAGTGCGATAATGTCCACACAAAGGCCTATTCTCTGTGAATTACAAAAAAAAGAGATAGAGTTCAAGACTCCGGGGACCCACATGATGATGTCAAGTATACGAGTGGAACCAGCTTTGATTGATAAAGTTAAAGCTGCTCAAGCTACAAACCCGGAGCTGATGAAGATGAAGAAGAAGGTGCAAGAAGGTGTCATTCCAGAAGCAAGACTAGATGAAGAGGGAATACTTCGAGTCAACTCCATACTTTGTGTTCCTAACGATTCTGACTTGAAGCATAGAATCATGATGGTGGCACACAACACACCATTTGCAATCCATCCCGGGAGTACCAAAATGTATCGTGATCTTCGACATACATTTTGGTGGAACAATATGAAGAGAGAGATCGCGGAGTTTATTTCGAGATGTTTAACTTGTTACTGTGTAAAGGCGGAGCATCAAGTGCCGAAGGGTCCATTGCAACCACTGGAGATTTCAAAGTGGAAGTGGGAACACATTACAATGGATTTCGTTACGGGTCTTCCCAAGGTTTCTCAAGGCATAGATGCGATTTGGGTTATTGTTGATAGATTAACAAGTCTGCTCATTTCTTGCCGATACTGGAGACCTATTCCCTTGAACAACTTGCTCGTATGTACGTGAATGAGATTGTGAGGTTGCATGGCATGCCAATATCCATAGTTTCGAATCGTGATTCAAGATTCACTTCACAATTTTGGGTTAGTTTGCAGAAAGCTATGGGCACGGACTTACGATTCAGTTCGGCATATCATCCTCAAACGGACGGGAAATCGGAAAGGACTATTCAAACTCTTGAAGATCTATTGAGACTCTGTGTTCTAGACTTCAAAGGGAGTTGGGATAAGTACCTACCATTGGTGGAATTCTCCTACAATAACAGTTATCAGGCAAGTATAGGTGTGGCTCCATTCGAGGCATTGTATGGGAGAAAGTGTCGTTCTCCAGTGTGTTGGGATGAGGTGGGTGAGGCAACATTATTGGGACCGGAGTTGGTACGTATGACTACAGAAAAGATCCAAATGATCCGACAACGTATATAAAGGGCACAGAATCGACAAAAGAGTTATGCGGATCTTCATCGAAAGGACGTGAAATTTAATGTTGGGGACCATGTATTGTTACGTATTGCTCTGTGGAAAGGAGTTACGAGATTTGGGAAGAGAGGAAAGCTCAATCCACGATTCATTGGTCCATTTGAGATTCTTGACCGAGTAAGAAATGTGGCCTATAGACTCGCATTACCTCCAAGCATGTCTCGTGTTCATAATGTGTTTCACATATCTGTGTTACGTAAATATGTGAAAGACCCGAGCCACATTATTGAGTTAGAACCGGACGAGATAGCCGAAGATTTAACGTACTGAGGAGGTACCTGTCAAGATTTTGGATAGGAAGGAGCATGTCCTACGCACAAAGGTTATACCATAAGTTAAAGTTTTGTGGAGGAACCATGTTCTTGAGGAAATGACCTGGGAGTTGGTATCGGAAATGAAAGCGAGGTATCCTCACCTTTTCGAAACACCAGGTACGCACGTCAATTTCGAGGATGAAATTTCATAAGGAGGGGATGTTGTAAGACCCCAACTTTTATGAATAAAAAAATTAAATTTCCTCTATATATTATTTTGAAATAGTCAGGGGTTAATTTGATAATGTGGAATGTTATGGGTAAAATGTGCAAATATTTTAAATAAGCAAGTGGTTATAAAATATTCATTGTTGTCGAGGAATATTCATTTGGTCGTGGAATATTCTTGCTGTCGGGGAATATTCGTACGACGGTGCAGCCATTTGTGGGCCCCATAACGGAAAACTATCGGATGAAGAAAACGGACAAGAATAAGTTTTTTATAAATAACGGCGTAGTTGTTACCGTTAACACTGTTGGAATACCCGGTGGGTAAAGTAAGTAATACGCGTTGTTGCACAGTAGCACACGGTATTGCACAGTATTTTTATATTATTGTTAATTCAATAATTGTCACTGCACAGTATTTTTTATTATCAGATTAATAATTCATATTATTTGAATAATATTATTAGATAACATTATTGGCAATGTCTAAGGAAGTTCTGACTAGGAGTGGTTATTTAATTGCGCGCCAATAAAGAGAAATCCTTATCGGAAGGCCCCCTCTTTCCTAGGAACGACCTGGTTGTCAATATTATAGTTCTGTAATATTATTTGTGAATAATTAATTATTAATTTATATGATAAGAAAATATTTATTTTTGTGGATATAAAAGAAGAAATTAGTGATGAGGTATTTTTATCAGTATTTTGGTGTAGAAAATCATCCGTTTGTGGATTTCGGACAATTTATGTTTGGAATTTGAAAAAACTTTCTTCTACAAAGTTGTAGAGAATTAAATTTTCGATGAAAAGGACAGAAGATTTGTATTTTTCTGATAAAATGGTTATTTTTCATGAATTATTGAAGTTCTAAAATTTTGGGTCGGAAGTGATTTTGGGGTTAAAAATATTTTTTTTAAGAAAAATATTTTTTTTATAGGAGGTGGGCCCCACTGGTGGCTGATGGATTTTGGTCAACAGGCGGGTGGAATTTTTTTTTTAAAAATATTATTTTATTAAATTTTTTATTTTGGCGTTCTAAGCATTTTTCTATAAATAGTGTACTTATTTAGAATTTGAAAATCACACCAGAATCAGAAGTTTTCTCTCTCTATAATATCAAGCGTATTTTTGTGAGTATTTAGATACTTTGAGTGTTGCTATTCAGTGCAAGTTTCTTTCAGCATTATACCTGAAATTTCAGTCAAAAATACTGTTCTTTTGAGGTAAGGGATGCTATTTTTTTTCGTAAGTGATGATATTCTTTTCAATATCATTATACCAAAATATTGGCATAAATTTTATTGTGAAATTCTTACTTTTTCCCTCGGGGTTACTATTCACGTATATGGCACTATTCACGTATACGGCACTATACACGGAAAAATTAAATTTTCTTCTATTTGTCCAAGTTGGCTATTATGGGTTCTATCTTTGATTGGATCCAAGTTTTGATTTTCATTCTTGAATTTTGCTCCACAATTAATTATTATGAAATACTCTTGAACTTGGATAAACTAAATTACGAATCCCTAATTTTTGTCCTTTATCTCACTGGATTCGTTCTTTAAACTATTTTTCATCATCTTCAGGCTTAAATGGTGATACAAAAGAATATCTTTGGCCTGTAGTGCAAAGATGGATGATTATTTGATAAATATCTTTGGCCTATAGTGCAAAGATGAACGATTACTTGATGAATATCTTTGGCCCGTAGTGTAAAGATGAATATTTGATTCAAGATATATATTGATTAATGTTACAGGAATAAAATATTGATTATGGACTTTCAAATCATAGAAGATAGTAGACATTATTTTTTACTTAATTCTTCTGATGCATTGTTATTTTCGCTACAGTTGTTGATCTAAATCTTGTTGTCCATAATATTTTATCTGATTTGTTGAAGACTAACGATAAATTATTCTTTATTATCTTAGTCATAATATTCTTTACTGGGCTAGTTGAGCTCACTCTTTTCATCTATTGTCCTCTTCAGGAAATGAGAATGTCGCAGGAACTAGTCGGGGGACAGAGTGATGGTCCGAGTTAGAGCAGTAGTAGTCCTCACTATTTCTAATAAATAGTGTGATAATAATTATAATGAGGACTTAGTTTGAATGTTAATATTTTTTACATATTTGTATTGACACTCACAGTTGTGTGGTCTTATTTTGCACGACCGTGTGATATAAAAGATTGTATTTGAATTCTGTACCATGTATTTGGCGACTCAGAATGGGTTGGGTTGACTGAACCTATTTTGGGGGCGTCACAACTCACCTGTGAACAAAATAGAAGCAAGTTTATTAAATTCTAAAAAAAATAAAAAATCTGTCAAATAATATGAAATCTAAAAAAAAAACTAAAAATTAAACTTGGGTTGCCTCCCAATAAGCGCTTGATTTATAGTCCTTCAGTCGGACTTTGTCTGGTCAACGCTATCCAATTCCTCTCCGGAAGTTGAGGAACCCTCCATCCATCAGTAGAAAATTATCCTTTTGGAGGTTCTCACAGGCGATGGCCAGTGCATCAAAGTCACCTAGCATGCTCTTATTCAGTATAATCTCATTCAAAAACGTCCCACAGCTAGGTGTTTTCTTCATTGTGTATGTGATTACTTTGGGGCATGGAAGCTTGTCACACACAATGGGCTCTTTGTCTATCTTCTCTTTCTCGTCCCATCATGGCTTCAAAATTGTACTCGCTCTTATGTCATCAAGAGCTTCGCCGACGACATGACTACCAAGCGGGCAGGGTTTTGCAAATCTGACTGGCTCTTTGATCTTTAGTGGAGACCCATTTAGATCTTCGTCGACCTCTATTACATTATCCCCATTTGTCTCCTCGCTTTTGATATCTTCTGGCTCATCCAACTGGAGATTTGGTTCGAGTTCTCCGTCAGTTTCGTCATCCATGTCATAAAGCCACGTGCTTGGAGGAAGATTGTTTGAGGCGTTGGTGAGTTGTTCCATCTAATTATTAAGATTTTGAGTTGATAACTCTTGATCTCGAATTGACCTCTCTTGATTAATCCTCCTCTCCTCTATGTTTGCTATGAACTTGGACCACCATTCACTCAGCTCTAAATTATCAATTTCTGTTTCAGAATCCATGTAATTAGAACCATTTGGTGGGGTAGTGATGAGTTGCTCCATATGATTATTAAGATCTTGACTTGACAACTCCTGACTAATCTTCATCTCCTCTTGATCTGCTATGACGTTTGACATGAGTTCCTCCAAATTTGACTTTTCTTCTTGTGGCTCTTCTAATAGCAAATTTGATTCTGGCTCTGCATTAGTTTCAAAATCCATGTAATTAGGACCAGTATTTGGAGGAATGTTGTTCACGGCTTTCGAATTCTTTTCTGTGTCACTTGGCAAAGCTCCTTGGGGCCGGCTATTCATTTCACTTGCTATCTGTCCTATTTGAATTGATAGATTCTAAATTTTTGCCACTAGAGATTTTGTCGCCACTTCATTTTCTGTTTGGATTCTGGCCAAAGCCTCTTCCCAACCTAGCTTTTCTTCTTGTGGCAATGGAGGTGGACATGAAAATTCTGGTGTGTATGATGGATTTGGAGCGTAGCATTGGTCTTCATAATTGTAGCTCCATAAAGAATCCAGGTGATACCCCCAATCTTGGTGATAGTTATGATCCACATAGTTGTTGAGGTAATCACCACTATATTGTACCGGTTCAAAATTGACGGCGCATTGATGACTTTGATGGTTACCAGCACAATAATTACACGTAACAGTTATCCTTCGACTCTGTTGAGCTATAATAACGTCCAACGTCCTCGAAAGTTCTTCAATCTGTGCTAATATAAGTTCATCAATCCCTGTATCCCTTGGTTGAGTCGTACTCGTGTATGGCCATTGATACGCAAAGTCATCCATGGTACCTGAAAAGAGAGAAATATATGAAGGGAATTAAAATTAAAAAAAAATGTTTAAATTAAGACTAATTTGATTGAAGTTAATATTAGCAAGTAATTCATAAATTAATTCCCCGGTAACGGAGCCAAAAACTTGTTGGATAAAATCTAGTTACGCACAACACGCAAGTATACGTGGTCAACATGTAATAAAGTGAAAGTAAAGTATCGTTTTCACAAGAAATTATTTAATAAAAATCACCAAGTACTAACCCGTAACCAACTCAATTTTATTTAAACTAATGAATTATCAATATATATAATTAAACTACTATTATTCACCACTAGTTAAATTAAGATTACGGAGATTTAAGATCACAACTTCACTTATTGCTTCATCTAAGTCAACATACTTCTCATCAATTATTCTCTCTATTCTGAATTGTTAATCAAGAACACGAAAAACAAATATAACCACCTCTCGATGCATCATACCATACTCACTCAAATCCACAGATGATAGAATTAAGCAAGACACCCTAATTAACTAATCCACTATATCTCTATGTGAATTACAATTAAAAAGGATTTAATCACAAGTTCTCTATAAGATTACATATGGCATAAAGGCATATCTCTATTCTAAACACGAATTATGAATTTTATCTACGCAGAACCCACAAACACATGCTACTATGATCAGATCTAAATCTATACTTCTCTCTTGATTTTATATAGATTATCATAGTAATTGATAATGAGTCAATTAAATAATTATTCCAAATCATAATAGACAATTCACAATAATAGATCACAATAATTGATAGAGAAGCATATTAAAATAAACTACACAATAAGATCCATTGTAATCTCAAACAACGAATTTAAGTCATTGATATTGAATTAAAATTAAGAATTCACAATTGAATACACATCAAAAGATTAGAATAAAAGTAGAGAAGAGAATAAATCTGTTATCAGCAAATCATCAAGCTCCCTCTTGCTCCTGCTCTTGCCCTTCAATGACTTCCAATTGCTTCAATCTCTAAATCCCCTTTCAACTAGGGTTTATTATTTATTTTAATTAAACTAAAATATAAACTAATAATAATAATTGAATAATAATACTAATATAATCTATCTAATATATATATAATACCAAGCTCCTCCATGTATCAGGTGAAGTCATCCCACTATATCCCTCTTTAATATCTAATTGAATATATTATATATCCTCAATCCTATCAGGTCACGTCCCCTTTTTATAACAAAACACTAGCAGCCTTGACCCTTTTTATACAATCTGAACGGAAAAGAAAAATAGCCGGCCCACTTGTATCAGATCCAGCCCCTTTTATCATGCCTTTATTGCACAGGTCCTCTCTAGTTTGTATCCGGTCAATTAGAAGTAGGAAAGTAATAATCAGCTGCTGCCTTACGTCCATTCCTCTTTTGAAGCAGCCGAGTCCAAGTAGAAAAAGAACACCGCCAGCTCAGCTGCATACACATGCCTCATGTCCCTTTTAATAGCATCCACTAGCATACTGGAAAAGAAAAATAGTCGGCCCACTAACGCTCTTCTTGCTGCCAGTCCGAGTCACACTAGAAAAAGAAGTCAGTAGCTCTCACTGTCTATTAGTCTTGCACGAATCCAAGTAGGACACGGAGAAGGACAACTGCACTTCCGCCTCCCCGTCCCAGCTGGGACTTTCTTCACTAACCTCTCGCCCCAGCGGGAGAGTGCATTGTTCAGCCGGCTAGCATTTGCATGTCCTTCTATTTTTCATGTAATCTCCTATTGCAACCTGCTGCAAACGTGGCTGCTCCTCCTTTTGTCAAATCCGTGAGCTGCTAATCTTTGGTCCACTTCATTTGTAATGCAAGCTTTGCATGGCAACTCAAACCGTGGCCCCCACATATAAAGAGATGGACATATATTTTGTTTAATCCTTCCTTGCATGCTACCCGGGATTACTTGATTACTCAGACTTCGTGGACTGCTCCAGCTTTGCACGTGCATGGCCTACTTGATAATGAGCTGCTCCATTGGTCCATTGACGAATTGAGTCGGCGCACTTGGTTCCGAATTGAGTTTGTCCTGTTTCAATATTTTAGCTCCAAATTCTCTTTTTACGCCACTTTCGCACCCATTTCGTTACCTAGACACAAGAGTATAAATCACGTAAAAATGATAGGGAAATTACTTAAAAACAACGAGAATCAAGCTATAACGAATACCGATGAGTAGGTATAAAACCCGCTCATCAGATCCCCAATATCGGTCAACTCAAATCCGATCCCGAGTATCAGTCAACTTAAATCTGACCCCCAATATCAGTCAAGCAACTCAAATTTGGTCTCAATATCGATCAACCAATTCAGCCCCGGCGGCAACCCGAAAAGTCAAGGTCATCCCCGTTAGCAACCCGGGAGGTACAGGTCAGCCCCGATATCAGCCCGGGAAGTTAGGTCGACTTCAAACATAAACCTGAAGCATCACAAGAACTCCAGAAGAAAACCTGGAATGACCACGTCAGCCACAGAGGCAACACTGGGGAAAAACATATTCAAATGGGATCCAAGTCTTGGAAACAGCTCCCGGAAGTCAACCAGAGGTCATGCCGACACTAAAGGCAATCCTGGGAGGGGCAAAACGGTCATTTTACCAACTCTCAGCTGATTTGGTCAAACTCAAGCTGAATCAATTCTGCCAAAGTCAGAATGAACCACAATGATGATCCCGAGTGCAAACAGCGCAAGACGGCTAGACGGATAAACTGCGGGGAAACAAAGACCCGGCCATGAACCCATCTTTTTGGGCTTAAAAAGGGTTAAATCCTATATCATTGCAACACTCTCGGCGAGGGCTTTCCGAAAAGATATAGCACGCCTCAAACGGACGCTCCGATCAAAAGTTATGAAGTTTTGAATCTGACATCGTATTGTTCGGCATGCACACACTTCGAGACGACAAAGCCGGGCATCTCCTTGGGAAGCCGCACCTCTACCTACGGCAACAGCAGGTAGAGTGGAGGCTTCCTGGCCTATAAATAAATGTGCACCCCCTCTCAAATTTTATAATTCTGAAACGCAGCGAAGCTCTGCCAGTTCAATTTTTTAACTTTTACACCTCTTCCAAACCCAAATATTTTCACTCTAACACGTAGATATACCCACATACTACCACATATCAGAAAATAACCAATAGATTTGGACGTATAGAGCCTACGATTTGGCAAACAGCCCGTGTAGCAGTCCATTGTAAGTATTTTCACGATCAGAAAGTGAATATTACTTCTTCGTACTTTTATACACTTGCACGTTAAGTTTCGTTTTCTAAAAGTGCCCGGAACTTAGTTCTGTGGCCATTTTTGTCAAAATTTGGTACATTTTTGTACTTATACTGATTTTCTGGCATTTCTACAACTCGGATTGACGATCCGTCAGCTCCAGCAGCTTCAATGCACTAGCACACACGTTCTAGCAACTTCGCCGAACTGGGTTATCTTCCCAGTCCGGGTTCGGCCCTTTTTTGTATATATTTAACTGTATATGTACTAACATTTTAATTCTGTCAAGCCTGGATGTCAAATCCGAGGTAGTTTACCGCTTTTATATATATTTAGGCATATATAAGCGATTTTCACCATAACTGGGTTCTCTACCCAGTATTGGTTGACTATATTTTTGTCAATATATATATATATATATATATATATCAATTCAGTCCGGGCACCGACGTGAAAACCCATCGCCCTTTATACTATTTTTGCACATTTCGCCATACTAGGTGATCTCCCCAGTCATTGGTTGACTACTTTTCTGCAATTTACATTCCAGTCTGGCCTGGACTATTTCGTGGCTTTTATACTATTTTTGCACACTTCGCCATACTGGGTGATTTCCCCAGTCACTGGTTGACTACTTTTCTATACATTTACATTTCAGTTCGGCCTGGATCATTCTATGGCCTTTTTACTTCTTTTATATATATTTATGCATATATAAGCAACCTTCACCACCACTGGGTTCTCTTTCCAGTCTTGGTTGACAACGTTTATGTCAATATATATATATTTCAATTCCAATACGGGCACCGGCGTGAAAATTCATCGCCCTTTTTATTATTTTTCTATATATATATATACATATATATTTCATTTCTGTCAAGCCTGGATCATTTTGTGACTTTTTATATAGTTTTTTATAAATATATATATATATTTCAATTCAAGTTTGGGCTTGTGCGTGATAACCCATCGCCCTTTACAGTTTTTATATATAACTATATATATATTGCTTTACTCGCCTTCTATTCAACTGCTGCTTTAAATATTCATTTTGAATGAATTGGCGCTGACATATCTGCGGGCGAACTAGATTTATTTAAATCTCGCCAACTCTAGCTTTCAAAAGGTTCAAAACACCCAGATTGAACCGAGAAGCTAGAATGGCTGAGATTTTCTTAAATCTAGCTTTCTTTCTAGTTTTAGCTTCAAAAGCAACCTCGCGTCTCTTAGATCTCTATCTAGTGGGAACGAGACGCTTCGGCCGTGCGGATCGGGATTTAATGAATGAATCATCGGTTCTAGAAATTTTGGGATATATACATATTTTTGTGCAAATTTGAACTGTGCAGGTTTATTAGCTACTCACATGTGAGCCTAGGAATCATGGGATTCACGATCAAAACAATCGGAATCTGATTCCCACGATGGACAAACTCCGATTTACAAATGTACCGTATCAGTTTTTCTGTAAAATATACATATCACAGACCTTAAAACGGTTATCCGGATTTAAGGTCTCAATATAATGAAAAAATGTGAATTGTCGTGTCAGAGTCCCTCCGATGGTTTTCATACCCATGAGGAGACCGACACTTGTTTATTTTGTGGTCGAGGATGCTTTGCAGCCCGACAAATCACCTTTTAAATGCAGCCTTAAGGCTATCAAGATAAAATTGGAAGTATCAACAAGTTTTAATTCCTATGCTAGCGTAAGGGTTTGATAAACCAGCTTTCAAAACATCATTTTCAATTCAATCAAAAGAAAAGCTTTTTTGTAAATCAAATTAAATGCTTTTGCAAATTGAATCAAAGACTGATTTTTAAATCAAATCAAACCCTTCGTATATAGGTTCAACAAAGCAAAGCACTACTTTCAATCAATCAAATCAATAGGCCCAATTTTCAAACAGCATTCACTCACTCATTCCAGTTTTAAAGGAAAATATTGAAAATATGCGGTACCGTGTTTACACGGGAGTCGTGGGGTGCCTAACACCTTCCCCACACTTAACCAAGCCCCCGAGCTCAAACTTTGTTTTCAAAGATCAAGTTTTGACAGTGTCCAATAATTGGGCCTCTTTCAAACAAAACTCGGTTGAGTTGGTACAACCATTTTCAAATCTACCAACTGGAGACTTTGTAAAACGTTCAAATCGTTGACATGATACATGTTGGCCTTTTTCCTAAAAAACCCTTCAAAACCTTTTTCCTAAATAAAAAGAATAAGGGTAGAGAGAACTTAGGAAAAGAGATTAAAAGACCCGGGTTGTGACCCGACCCGCGGATTTTTTAAACCAACGTCGACAGGTGGCGACTCTGCTGGGGATAGTAGAGGGCTTAGGCCGCTTTCAAAGCTTTTCAAACATTTCCCTTTCAAAACTATTGAATGCGTGAAATTCTGCGTCTTCACAGTCAATGAATGAGTGAATGCTGCGTCTTTATTGAATGTATGAATGCTGCGTCTTTACATTGAATGAATGTTTTCCTGCTTTTTAGTGCTTCGTACCCATGTCATCATATGCACAATGATGAGGCACGATGTATGTGAATGTATGTTGTGTGTCCCTCTCATAAGGAGGAAAACCCGGTCGATGATAAGTAATGTCTCTGGGGACGACTAAGTCTCTGGGGCTCATGAAAATGCACCACCCAGATTCGCTCTAGTTGAAAGATCGAATTAATTTCCCCTCTAGTAGATTACGATGATCTGGGAACCTTCATACAAAAAACAAAGCCGCGAGAGTAACCTAGGATAGGTCAGCCTCTGATTAACCAAATTCAAAGGGAAGCTTCTTCATGCCTTCCTCTTTCAATTCCATGTTAAGTCTCCAATTACCGAGGAGCACAATGTAAATATTATAATGAAAGATTTACTTTCCCTGCCAAATACCATGTCACCCTGTCATCAAAACAACTAACCTCGGTTTTGTAGGATAAGATTAAAAAACACATCATGCATCCTATCCCTACCTACATCAGGAAATTGACACGTTTACGTTTTGTTATAGGTACAAAAAGTGGTCTCATTACTAGATCATAATCTGAAAAGGCACAGAGCCTATCCAACCGACATGGCTGAAAGTAGCCAATACGAGTCAGATTCTGTATCTCAAAAAGAGTTCGAAGGACTTAAGAATCAAATAGCAGAGTTGGCTATCCTACTAAGAGAACAAAGGAAAAACACTCAAGGCCAGCCAACACTCAATCAAACAGATACCTCCTCACAGGGTGGTAATCAAAGTGCTGACAAAAAGGGGGAAATGCAGATCCCTGAACCACGATACAGTGAAAGAACCAACAAAACCCCTGAAATCACAAATCTCAGGGAAGATCGGGAAACTGGCGATATCTGAAGGAAAGTCCAACAAATGGAAGAAACCATCCGGGTAATCAAAGGGACTGGAAACCTTGGAAGTGTCACCTATTCAGATCTCTGCATATTCCCAGGGGCTAGATATCCTAAAACTTTCCAAGTCCCAGAATTTGAAAAATATAATGGGGCAGGCGATCCCTATACGCACTTGAAAGTATACATTGACAAGCTAGAGTCTTATGCTGAAGATGAAAGCCTCAGAATGCAGCTTTTCCAAAAGAGTCTCACTGGAGAGGCTAGGACATGGTATGCTCGACTGGATAATGCAAAAATCCACAGTTGGGAAGAGCTAGCTCATGCCTTCCTAACTCAATTCAACTTCCAGTCTCAGATGGCTCCAGATCGATATCAATTGACCAAAGTCAAAAAGCAAAGCAACGAGTCTTTCCATGAGTATGCCCAAAGATGGAGATGTCTGGAAGCATAAGTCATCTCACCTATGACCGAAGCTAAAATGGTGATGACTTTCATAGACATCTAAGAGGCACCTTACTATGAGAGGATCCTGGCTGGAATAGGAAAGCCATTCTCAGAGATGATCAAACATGGCGAAATGACAAAGATGGGCCTGAAAGCAGGGAAGATTAAAGATCTCGCGGCCTTAAAATTAGTCATCGATCATATATAGTCTGGAAACTATACGAGTGATCCCATAAGGATACCTAGAGAGGGCGATGAAGATGTATCCCAAATTGTATAGGGGCAATCTAGGAGACCCAACCATAGTCCCCCCATTTGTAAGAGGGAAGGAAATCTGTCATCACAACAAACTGCATTCAACAATTACCAGGACCGAAAGAGAAAATTTGAAAGAACGGAAAATCGAGTGTTCACTCCACTAGGCAATTCCCTTGAAAACATGTTGGTGATGCTAATAGATCACAAGAAAATTACCGAACTGGCTCCACCTCTGGATCCAAAAAGCAAAAGATACAATCCTAGCCAGAGATTTTCTTACCATTCAGGATCTCCAGGACACGATACACAAGATTGTTGGTCCTTAAAGCATAAAATCCAAAACCTAATCGAAAATGAAGATATTGTGGTCCAACAATCTGACCATACAAAGGTCAACACCAACCTTCTGATGCCGCATAATATGGATGGAGTAAACATGATCGGGTCAGGAAGCGATGAAATGTATCTAAATCGTAAATACATACGAAGGATAGAGGATTGCCCCCGAAGGAACAGAAAAATATCCTAGAGTCAAAAAATTCAGAGGAGGGTATGATAATAATGCAAAAATTGGATGTGATCCAACATCAAGTAACTCTGCTGGCTAATCCGGTAGTGCGCCAACATCAGGATACAAGGCATCATTTCACTCAACTATCAGAAAGCCAAGAAAGAGGAGGTTCTTCAGAATGTAAGCAGATCTCCCTCCAAGATCAGCTAGCTGAATGAATAAGAGCAAAGCAGGTCGAATGGACGAGAAAGGTGGAATGATAAAATTACCAGAAGATCTCGACAAAGGAAAAATAGTCCGGAGGAATGCGAATTCCCAAAGAGGACATATCAAGAGACATTCCAAACACGAGCAAACCCTCAAAATCTTATGGCACCGAGAGTCTGGGAGAGTCGGCGGAGAAGGGTATTCACACCTTTGGGGGGCTCATTGGCAAATGTGTTAGCACTGTTGGTTGCGCAGAGAAAGATTACTGAGTTTCTGCCTCCTACCAGGCTTGGGATGAAAAGTTATGATGTCACAAAGATATGTTGCTATCATTCTAACTCACCTGGACATGCAATTGAGGAATGCTGGTCTCTAAAGCACAAAATCCAGGATCTCATTGAAAGTGGACAACTGAAGATAGAAGTCCCTATGACCAAAAAAGGCGAGACAGAAATAAAGAGCTTAAGATGTCCACTTGAGGCAGGTAGTTCAGAGGAGGTGACGACTATAAGCACCAATCTTGGCAGAACACTAGATGGACAAATCATGATGCTTGGAGTGACAAAGGAAACCGGAGAGTCCTCTAAGGAATTTCATCCGCCACCATCAAACATCTTGTTGCCAGAAGTTAGCAACCACATTCCTAACCTTATCCTCCTGGATGACGAGGAGGAAGATACTGATCCTTCCCTGTATGGAAAAAGCCCAAAAGGAAAGTTCCTTGCGATAGATACAACATCAGTGCGAGGGGGATTTCATACTCAAATCCTTTCAAACCTATGAGAAAGGTGAAGGAGCAGATAAAAGGAAAGGTGGTGAAATTGTCAAGGAAGCCAACCCATCAAGGTACCTAGAGTTCATACCTTTCTACGACGAGTCCAGTTTGACCCTCCTTAAGGGATATGCTGATTAAGAAGGCGATCAAGTTATAACAGGGATTGAAGATATATTCAGAGCCAAGAGGCAACCTCTATCACAAGCCTCGAAGGCAACATAACCACAGATGACTGGACTATCAGGCCTCAGTTAGCCAGGAGGACGTAGATCTAGAGGAAAGTTGCGAGTTCCAGATGATGTTGGGACGTTATCCTTTTCTTAGCATTATGACTTTTATTTTTCATGCATACAAAATCAAAAGACCAAAAAAAGAAAAAAAAAGAAAAAAAGAAAAAATAATCAAAAAGAAAAAATAATCAAAAATCAAGCCTTTCAAGACAAAAACGTGAACTGCGAAAGACTTGATCTCCCTCAACCCGGGAGTATGTAGGCAACCATCTAGGTGCGGTCAAACCAAACAAAAAATATTCAAAAACCCTCAAATCACAACACAAAAATTTAAAAACCTATCAAACCAAACTCAAACCCCAAAAGAGACACTTCTCAAGCCTCTCACACAAAAATAGGAATTACGAACGACCTGATCTCCCTACATCCGGGAGTACGTAGGTAGCCATTCATGGTGCGGTTTGATATTCAAGAAAAAATAAAAACCCAATAGAAAAAACCAGTCCCAAGACATTGAAAGCAAATTCTATCGAACCTCCTAGTCAACAGTCCCTGCTGAGGAAAATCAAAGCTAGTCTCTGAACCCGTTGATAAGCGGAATAACAGTGTCAACATGGCATCTCTCTGAAGATGGATGAACAACTACAAGCTCCTGACACTCGGTCTTCATACTATCCAGAACATCCACTGCCATCTACATAGTGGCGCTATGATCGTGAATGAAAGCACTCACCTCTCCAACCAGACTGTCTTTATATGATTGAGGGTTGTGCTGTCAGTAATATATACATCTTGGGTGGATCGAGCCTCGTCTCTCTCAACCAATGCTATATCTCGAATAACTCGAGCCTCATCTCTGGCAGCGAAAGCTATATCTCTACCAGATAGGACTGTCAACATCAACACCCTAGCCTAATCCCTCTCAATGGTCATCTTAGCTAGTGAATCAATGATAGCTGGATCTATCCCGACAAGGATGCTCGGAGGGTCACTAACTAAATCCGCTGTCAAATCAGTAAACAGATCATCCTCAGTGGGAGAATCAAGATCCTCCATAGGTTCCTCCTCATCAGAATCAATACTCGGAGCTGACTGGGCAGCCGCAGCCAATGCGATATTGGACTCCAACTATGCCAAATACTCTGGAGAACGATCTGGATGGCTAGTAGAGAAATCAGCCCTCTCCCTACGAGTCCTGGTAAGGTCAGCTGATGACAAAGACGAAGCTGATATCCGCTGATCCATAGTGTGACGCCCACAAAATAGATTCAATACTCAACCCATTCTGAGTCGCCAAATACATGGTATAGCATCCAAATACAATCTTTTATAAACATACTGTCGTGCAAAATACGACCACGTAAACTGTGAATTTCAATACAAATCGTATATAATACGAAATATAAACACTCAAATTCAGTCCTCACTAATTACAATCATTATCACAGTATTCTACAAAATAGTGAGGACTGTTATTGCTCTAACTCTGACCATCACCCCGATCCCCGACTAGTCCCTGCGATATTCTCATTTCCTGAAGAGAACAATTGAAGAAAAGGGTGAGCTCAACTAGCCCAGTAAAGAATATTATGACTAAGATAATGAAGAGTAAATTATCGTTAGTCTTCAACAAATCAGATAAAATATTATGGACAACAAGTTTTAGATCAACAACTGCAGCAGAAATAATAATTTATTAGAAGAGTTAAGTAGAGAATGATGTCTACTATCTTTCTATGATTTAAAAGTCCATCATCAATATTTTATCCCTGTAACATCAATCAATATATATCTCGAATCAAATATTTATCTTTGCACTACGGGTCAAAGATATTCATTTGTATCACCAGTGGTCATGTTCATCTCAACACCTGTCCATCTTTATACTACGGGCCAAAGATATTCATCAGGTAATCATCTTTGCACTACAGGCCAAAGATATTCATCAAATAATTATTCATCTTTGCACTACAGGCCAAAGATATTCGTTTGTATAACCATTTAACACTAAGGATGATGAAAAATAATATAAGGAACGAATCCAGTGAGATAAAGGACAAAGATTAGGGATTCGTAATTTAGTTTATCCAAGTTCAATAATACTCTGTAATAATCAATTGTGGAGCAAAATTCAGGAATGAAGTTCAAAACTTGGATCCAATCAAAGATAATTTGGATTAAAAAATTAATATTTTTTTATCGTGAATAGGAACTCGTGAATAGTAACTCGTCGTGAAAAGATGAAAATTTCATAAAAAGTTCAGACCAATATTCCAGTGAAATGATATTAGATGAAGCGCAAAACTCAAAGAATTTCTGATCATTTCAGGAATTCTAGAAGCAATACTTACCGTAGTAAGTTTAAATTTAGAAATATGAAATAAAATATTATCACTTTCATAAGATGCAATATGAAAGAAAATAATATTCATTATGAATATTGAAAAGAAATAACATCATTTATGAGAAAAATAACATCCTTTACCTCAATATAATACTCGATCTAACTGGAAGATCGAATATTATGATTAGGAAAACTTGCACTGTTATCAACACTCAAAGTATCTAAATATTCACAAGAAATACGCTCGATATTATAGAGAGAAAATTTTCTGATTCTGGTGTGATTTTTATTTCTAACCAAGCACCCTATTTATAGAAAATGCTTAGTACACCAAGATTGACAAAACATTTATTTTATTTTTATACGTATGATTTCAAATCCACCATATTTAAAAATCAAACTTCAGCATTTTACAACCAACAAAAATCAAGAGTGGGGACCACCCATTCTAGAAAATCTCCACCAAAATATCTAAATTTAAACAATACTCATAAACTTCAATAATTTATAATAAATAGCCAATTTATCAGAAAAATATGAATCTTATGTCCATTCTATATGAAATTTAATTCTCTACAACTTTGTTGAAGAAAGTTTTTTCAAATTCCGAACGAAAAATGACCCAAATATACATACGGATGATTTTTTCACACCCCCATTCTAACAACGGAGCAACCCAACTTTGACAAATCAACATCAGTACTTTGCCAACCACAAGTGGGGCCCACTCAATTAGAAAAATCCTCCACCAAATATTTTACACGTTTTATTCACCAAACATTCCATTCAGACCCAATTTGCTCTCCTTCTCCTCATTTTATTCATATATCGTAAATTTATTGTAAAATTATTACTATTATTATATTATTATATTATCACATTATACACTTATAATGTAATATTATAATACTATATTTGAATAATTATTTTATCAGAAAAGATAAAATATTAATTTTCAACAATTGTCTCTTTTGCTAAAAATTCCTCCGTTTATATCCACATTGAATAAATATTTCCTTATCATTTTTATCAATAATTATTATTCACAAATAATATTACAGAACTACAATAATGACAACCAGGTCGTTCCCAAGAAAGAAGGGGCTTTCCAATAAGAATTTCTTCTCATTGGTGCGCAATTATATAACCTAGCCCCTTTTCTCGATAGAACTTTCTAGACATTGTCAATAATGTTATCTAATAATATTAGTTAAATAATATAAATTATTAATTTAATAATGTGAAATACTGTGCAGCAAGTATTGTGACAATTATTGAATCAATAATATAAAATATCAATGTAAAAATTATTAGTTCAATAATATAAAATATTAAACAGTAATTACTGTAACAATTATTGAATGAGTGACTTCTTACGTAAGAACCAATAATTCAAAATACTGTGCAATACAGTGTGCTACTGTGCAACAACACATATTACTGAATTTTTATCACCAGATATTTCAACAATTTAACGGTAATAGTTTTACCGTTATTTTATAAAAAGGTTATTTATGTCGCTTTCTATATCCGACAGTTATTTCGTTGTGGGATCCACCAATGACTGCGCCGTCATATGAATATTCTCCGACAAAAAGAATATTCCCCGACCAAACGAATATTTCCCGACACAATGAATATTTTATAACCACTTGCTTACTTTGAAATATTTGCACATTCCACCCATAACTCACCACATTTATCAAATCAACACCTTATTATTTCAAAATAATATATAAAGAAAATTAAATATTTATTCATAAAAGTTGGGGTATTACAACCTCCCCTCCTTATGAAATTTCGTCCTCGAAATTGACGTACGTACCTGGTATGTCGAAGAGGTGAGGTTACCTCCCTTCATTTCTGATTCTAACTCCCAGGTCATTTTCTCGATATCATGGTTTCTCCACAAAACTTTAACTTGAGGTATAATCTTTGAGCATAGGACATGTTCCTTCTTATCCAAGATCTTGATAGATACCTCTTCGTACGTTAAATCTTCGGCTATCTCGTCTGGTTCTATCTCAATAATGTGGTTTGGGTCTTTCACATATTTACGTAGCACAGATATATGAAAAACGTTATGAACACGAGACATGCTTGGAGGTAAAGCGAGTCTATAAGCCACATTTCCTACTCGTTCAAGAATTTCAAATGGACCAATAAATCATGGATTGAGCTTTCCTCTCTTCCCGAATCTCGTAACTCCTTTCTATGGAGCAACACGTAATAATACATGATCTCCGACATTAAATTCTACGTCTCTTCGATGAAGATCAGCATAACTCTTTTGTCGATCTTGTGTAGTTTGTATACGTTGTCGAATTATTTAAATCTTTTTTGTAGTCATACATACTAACTCCGGTCCCAACAATGTTGCTTAACCCACCTCGTTTCAGCATACTGGAGAAAGACACTTTCGTCCATACAACGCCTCGAATGGAGCCACACCTATACTGGCCTGATAACTGTTATTATAGGAGAATTTCACTAATGGTAAGTACTTATCCCAACTTCCTTTGAAGTATAGAACACAGTCTCAATAGATCTGTAAGAATTTAGATAGTCCTTTCCGATTGCCCGTCTGTTTGTGGATGATATGCCAAACTAAATCGTAAATCCGTGCCCATAGCTTTTTACAAACTGACCCAAAATCGTGAAGTGAATCTTGGGCACTATCCGAAACTATGGATACTAGCATGCCATGCAACCTCACAATCTCATTCATGTACATACGAGCAAGACGTTCAAGGGAATAAGTCTCCCGTATCGGCAAGAAATGAGCAGACTTGGTTAATCTATCAATAATAACCCAAATCACATCTATGCCTTGAGAAACCATGGGAAGACCCGTAACGAAATCCATGGTAATGTGTTCCCACTTCCATTTCAGAATCTCAAGTGGTTGCAATGGACCCTTTGGCACTTGATGCTCCGCCTTAACACGTTGACACGTTAAACACCTCGAGATAAACTCCGCGATCTCTCTCTTCATATTGCTCCACCAAAATGTATGTCGAAGATCACGATACATTTTGGTACTCCCAAGATGGATTGCAAACGGTGTGTTATGTGCCTCCATCATGATTCTATACTTCAAATTAGAATCGTTAGGAACACAAAGTCTGGAGTTGACTCGAAGTATTCCTTCTTCATCGATGCTTGCTTCTGGAATAGCATTATCTTGCACTTTCTTCTTCATCTTCATCAGCTCTAGGTCTGTAGCTTGAGCAACTTTAACTTTATCAATTAAAGATGGTTCTACACGTATACTTGACATCATCACATGGCCCCCCAGAGTCTTAAACTCTATCTCCATCCTTTGTAAGTCACACAAAATGGGCCTTTGTGTTGACAGCATCGCACTCATTCCCGCATATGATCTTCTACTTAACGCGTCTGCTACCACGTTCGCTTTTCCAGGATGGTATTGGATGGTATGGTCGTAATCTTTCAACAGCTCAAGCCAACGTCATTGCCGCATGTTGAGTTCCTTCTGGGTGAAGAAATATTTAAGGCTCTTATGATCCGTATAGATCTCCACTTTCTCCCCATACAGGTAGTGTCTCCAGATTTTCAACGCGAAAACGATAGCTTCCAACTCTAGATCAGGAGTAGGATAATTCCTCTCATATTCCTTGAGTTGTCGCGGGGCATAGGCTATGACTTTCCCATGTTGCATGAGAACACATCCTAACCCTTTAACCGAAGCATCGCTGTAAATGACCAATCCATCTAAACCAGATGATATCGTCAGAACAGGTGCCGAAATGAGTCTCCTCTTGAGCTCTTGAAAGCTCTTCTCGCATTCTTCGTTCCATACGAATTTTGTGTCTTTCCGAGTCAGCTAAGTTAATAGAGTAGCGATTCGAGAAAATTCTTCCACGAATCTTCGATAATAACCAGCTAAGCTCAGAAAGCTACGTACTTCGGTCACCGACTTAGGTTGCTCCCAACTTTGTATTGCTTCAATATTCGCTAAGTCAACAGATACTCCATATTTTGATACAACGTGCCCAAGGAATGCTACTTCCTCAAGCCAGAACTCGTATTTCTTCAACTTGGCATAAAGCTTGTTATCACGAAGCCTTTGGAGTACCAGCTTCAGGTGGTGCTCATGATCTTCACGGATTTTGGAATAGATGAGGATGTAATCAATAAATACAACCACGAACTGATCCAAATACTCCTTGAATACATGATTCATCATATCCATGATAGCAGCAGCAGCATTAGTCAATCCAAAAGACATGACTAAGAATTCATAATGCCCGTATCGAGTTCTGAAGGCAGTCTTCGGAATGTCATCAGTTTTAATCTTTAACTGATGATATCCAGAATGAATATCGATCTTTGAAAAAAATTGTACCCCTTGCAACTGGTCGAACAGGTCATTAATACGAGGTAACGGATACCTATTCTTGATGGTGACATGGTTCAACTCCCGATAGTCAATACAAAGTCGCATACTCCCGTCTTTCTTCTTTACGAATTAAACAGGAGCACCCCAAGGAGACGTACTAGGACAAATAAAATCGATATCCAACAACTCCTGTAATTGGACCTTTAACTCCTGAAGTTCAATAGGAGCCATTTGATATGGGATTTTAGAAATGGATTTTGTACCAAGTTCAAGGTTAATAAAGAATTCAACTTCACGTTCTGGGGGTAGATCGGGAAGTTCTTCGGGAAATACATCAGGAAACTCATTAACCACAGAAATATCATTCAAATCTGACGTATTCTGATTTAAATCAGTGACATGAGCTAAAAAAGCTTGACATCCATTTTTTAATAAATGAATAACTTTATGACTTGAAATGACATTGATTGATTTTAGTGGTTTGGTTGTTTGAATTCGCACAACAGGTTAGTTAGGATATAAAAACTAACAACCTTACGAAAATAATCAATTTTGGCATAATAGGTGGTTAACCAATCAATTCCTTAAATCACATCAAATGCAAGTATTTTCAAAGATATAAGATCAACAGGTAGGGTGAGGGTACCAATTTGAATCAAGCAAGATTTGTAAACGGTGGATGTAAGGAAGGTTTCTCCTAAAGGAGTTTCAATAGATAAGTCAAAGTCTAATTTCTCAGAAGTCAAGTTCAAACGTTGAGCACAAGCAGGTGAAATAAAAGAATGGGTAGCACCGGTATCTAATAAGGTATAGACTTCGCAAGAGTTTATGATTAGCTTACCCATAATAACCTCATTCAGGTTCCTCGTTTGTTGGGCAGTCACGACAAAAGCTCTTCCAGGAACCACCGACTTTGACTTGTCCGGGACAGTCTTTGGAGTCACCATCCCCGCTAGACTTGGTTTCGCTACAGGACACACTCGAGCTATGTGACCTTCCTTTCTATAGTTATAACACACCTTAGATTGCTGTGTGCAATTGGTACTGATGTGTCCCTCTTTATTGCATTTATAGCATACGACCGGTGGTCGTTCTCCTCCCCTAGAAACAGTTGATGTTGGTGCTGCTGTCGACGTCTTCACGTTCTCATTATTGTACCTTCTCTTCTTGAAATCTCCCCCCGACTCACTTCTTCTATTATCATGGCCACGATTACTACTGGAGTGGTTACCGCTTCTGTTATGATACTTTTCTCCTCGCTGTTGTCATTGTTCCGATGACTCCTGCCACCGGTACGACCTTGGTTGTTGTCCCTTGGTTGAACATAATCATTATCTCGTTCTAACAATTGGGCCCTGTTCACCACATCCGAATATAAAGAAAGTTTATGCGAAATGAGGTACTGACGAATTTCAAATTTCAAACCTCTAAGAAACATCCGCGTCATACGTTCCTCATTATCCACCAGATGAGATGCAAACCGGGATAACTCCGCGTACTTAGCCTCGTACTGGGACACAGTCATGTTGCACTGTTCTAGTTTGATAAACTCTACCTCCTTCATATGACTAATACTTCTGGAAAGTACTTGTCATTGAACAGTTTCTGGAACTCCTCCCAAGACATCTTGAGTGCGGCAGGCTGGGCACACTTTACAGATTCCCATCAGTAATCTGCCTCTCCACGGAACATAAACATGGCGAATGGAACCTTCTGTTCCTCTATGCATCCCAAGACATCAAATATCTTGGTAATTTGCTTAACCCACGTCTCTGCATTGATTGAATCTAGCTTTCCCTGAAACTTTGGTGGTCCCAACTCTTTGAACTGCTTGGCAGTGACAAGCCGTGAGTTGTTATTATTTCCACCTATATTATGAATACGAGTCTCCCTCATCTAGTTTTGCATGAACTGCAAAAAGCTTCTAAACGTCCCATCGTTCATCGTTTGATCGGTGGTGTCGTTTACAAGAGGAATATTGCCTTCCTGTTGCACGTTCTCCTGGTTGGTGATTAAAGGTGTCTCAACGGTCTCATTCACTCCATTGTTTAGATTTTCAGCTGCCATTCTCAAATACTGCCATAAAATAAGGGTTAATTAAACAAATTATCATATCACATATTAACCCTATGCTCCGACCGACCAATTAAATATCAAATAAGCTTAGGTAAGACACACTAGCGAAGGATTTACTAGTCTCTCTCCTACTAGTTCTATTCCCAGATCTCCACCAGAGATCATATCCCTAAGCTCTGATACCAACTGTGACGACCCCAAAATAGGTTCAATACTCAACCCATTCTAAGTCGCCAAATACATGGTACAACATCCAAATACAATCTTTTATAACATACGGTCGTGCAAAATACGACCACACAAACAGTGAGTTTCAATACAAATCGTAATTAATATAAAATATAAACACTCAAATTCAGTCCTCACTAATTACAATCATTATCACACTATTCTGCAAAATAGTGAGGACTGTTATTGCTCTAACTCTGACCATCACCCCAATCCCCGACTAGTCCTTGCGATATTCTTATTTTCAGAAAAAAAACGATGGAAGAAAATGGTGAGCTCAACTAGCCTAGTAAAGAATATTATGACTAAGATAATGAAGAGTAAATTATCGTGTTAGTCTTCAATAAATCAGATAAAATATTATGAACAACAAGTTTTAGATCAACAACTGCAGCGAAAATAACAATTCATTAGAAGAGTTAAGTAGAAAATGATGTCAACTGCCTTCTATAATTTAAAAGTCCATCATCAATAATTTATCCCTATAAAATCAATCAATATATATCTCGAATCAAATATTCATCTTTGCACTACGGGCCAAAGATATTCATTGTATCACCAATGGTCATTTTCATCTCAATACCTGTCCATCTTTGCACTACGGGCCACAGATATTCATCAGGTAATCATCTTTGCACTATAGGCCAAAGATATTCATCAAATGATCATTCATCTTTGCACTACAGGCCAAAGATATTCGTTTGTATCACCATTTAAAACTGAGGATGATGAAAAATAATATAAGGAACGAATCCAGTGAGATAAAGGACAAAGATTAGGGATTCATAATTTAGTTTATCCAAGTTTAATAATACTCCGTAATAATCAATTATGGAGTAAAATTCAAGAATGAAGTTCAAAACTTGAATCCAATCAAAGATAATTTGGATTAAAAAAAATTATCGTGAATAGTAACTCGTGAATAGTAACTCATCATGAAAAGATGAAAATTTCATAAAAAGTTCATGCCAATATTCTAGTGAAATGATATTAGATGAAGCGAAAAACTCAAAGAATTTTTGATCATTTCAGGAATTATAGAAGCAATACTTATCGTAGTAAGTTTAAATTTAGAAATATGAAATGAAATATTATTACTTTTATAATATGGAATATGAAGAAAATAATATTCATTATGAATATTGAAAGGAAATAACATCATTTACGAGAAAAATAACATCCTTTACCTCAGTCTAATACTCGATTTGACTGGAATATCGGATATTATGATGAGAAAAACTTGCACTATTATCAATGCTCAAAGTATCTAAATACTCACAAGAAATACGCTCGATATTATAGAGAGAAAATTTTCTTATTCTGGTGTGATTTTCATTTCTAACTAAGCACCCTATTTATAAGAAATGCTTAGCACACCAGGATTGACAAAACATTTATTTTATTTTTATACGTATGATTTCAAATCCACCATATTTGAAAATCAAACTTCAGCATTTTACAACCAACAAAAGTCAAGAGTGGGGCCCACCCATTCTAGAAAATCTCCACCAAAATATTTAAATTTAAACAATACTCAGAAACTTAAACAATTCATAATAAATAGCTCATTTATCAAAAAAAATACGAATCTTATGTCTATTCTATATGAAATTTAATTCTCTACAACTTTGTTAAAGAATGTTTTTCCAAATTTCGAATGAAAAATGACCCAAATATATATACGGATGATTTTTTCACACCCCCATTCTAACAACGGAGCAACCCAACTTTGAAAAATCAACATCAGCACTTAGCCAACCACAAGTGGGGCCCACTCAATTAGAAAAATCCTCCACCAAATATTTTACACGTTTTATTCACCAAAAATACCATTCAGACCCAATTTGCTCTCTTTCTCCTCATTTTATTCGTATATCGTGAATTTATTGTAAAACTATCACCATTATTATATTATTATATTATCACATTATACACTTATAATGTAATATTATAATATTATATTTGAATGAATTATTTTATCAGAAAAGATAAAATATAAATTTTCAACAATTGTCACTTTTGCTAAAAATTCCTCCGTTTATATCCACATTGAATAAATATTTCCTTATCATTTTTATCAATAATTATTATTCACAAATAATATTACAGAACCACAATAATGACAACCAGGTCGTTCCTAGGAAAGAGGGGGCTTTCCAATAAGAATTTCTTCTCGTTGGCGCGCAATTATATAACCTAACCCCTTTCCTCGACAGAACTTTCTAAACATTGTCAATAATGTTATCTAATAATGTCATTTAAATAATATGAATTATTAATTTAATAATATTAAATACTATGCAGCAGTTATTATGACAATTATTGAATCAATAATATAAAATATCAATGTAGAAATTATTGGATCAATAATATAAAATATTGAACAGTAATTACTGTAACAATTATTGAATGATTGACTTCTTACGTAAAAACCAATAATTCAAAATACTGTGCAATACCGTGTGCTACTGTGCAACAACGCATATTACTGTATTTTTATCACCGTGTATTTCAACAGTTTAACGGTAACAGTTTTACCGTTATTTTATAAAAAGTTATTTATGTCGCTTTCTATATCCGACAGTTATTCCGTTGTGGGGTCCACCAATGACTGCGCCGTGGTACGAATGTTCTCCAACAAAAAGAATATTCCCCTACCAAACAAATATTTCCCAACACAATGAATATTTTATAACTACTTGTTTACTTTTAAATATTTGCACATTCCACCCATTCACCACATTTATCAAATTAACACATTATTATTTCAAAAAAATATATAAAGAAAATTAAATATTTATTCATAAAAGTTGGGGTCTTACACATAGCCCCTCCAAGTGGTGAATGTTCTAAAATTAATTAAATTGGCTCATGACTGCCAACGGATGATATGTGGTCACCCCTCTCAAACCCGCCAGGGGCAGATAATCCATGCCAACTGCATGAGTAATAAAGATGTAGTGGAGCTAAGCCCTGAGCATGGCAAGATTGAAAAGGGATGCTTCAGTAATGAATCTCTCGTAGTTGTCCAAACTACAAAACCGATCAATCAAAAAGTCCATGAACACTACATGTCCGCCAATAATCTCCTCAGTGACGACTCTGCGTCTCAGACCAGTCATGGTTATGAACGGTCGTCTCATATGACTAATAGTTGTCCTGGCACATGGCCAACTTAATGCTAAACTCGTGAGGCGCTCATACTCCTCCAGCATAGGAGTCAACTCATAAAGGTCCAAACCTAAAAAACCTACATCCAAGAAAGACACTCAAGATCAATGACATATATTGAGAAAGACCCAAAAGCACCTCAATCTTGTTCCATCAAATCCAGAGCAAGTCTCGAAAGGAAGAGACATCGAAACATCAAGACGACCAGTCACAAAGATGAAATGGTAATAGGATGCAACCTGTCAGCAACTCATCACTCCTGATGTGCGAGAAGACCTGATCCCCTTTGACCCACAGAAGCACATGGGCTACCATCGTGGCAAAGTCTATCTCATGCCCAATGACCTATTCCTTGAGCAAAAGGACATGGATTAAACCTCACAGATTAAGCCAAATCTGGTTAAAGCCATCACACCACCAACCAAGCGGAACTCTTAGGTCCAATTCATTAGAGTCCGAAGGCGTCTCGACATCAAAGTTAAAATAACAACACAGCGATATATCAAGCATAAACATCTGCAAGGACCTTCGAAGAGCTGACACCCTCAATATGAAACCTTCATCAAACCAAAAGAAAGGTCATCAAAGCCAATTGCTCCTACAAATCAAAAATAATAACTGGGGAATCCAAGTATTAAAGCCAAAATCCACTACCTATTCACCATAGGGGTCATATAATTAAAGACTCTTGCGATCTCGGCATCTTATCAGCCCACAGGTCAAACATATCATAAAGCAATCACCCCAGATGACAAGCAAGACTAGGGCAAGTTCAGAATCAACGACAACCCGATGTGGGGACTGTGACACCCCCAAATCCGGGTACTTTAATTCCACCGGATTTGGTGTTCACTGTACAAATATCATCTATCTATCTACCCATAATAAATGCAAACCATGCAATAGATAGAAATAAATCCTCCCCTTATGGGGTTACAACATCTAAATAATAAATACAATCCCAGGTCATACTAACCTTAAACATCTGTGCGGAACATAAATAAATAAATAAGTCTTACACAACTTTAACATAAGTCTGAAACATAAACATATAAAAATAAACAACAAGTCTTCATCACTTGTTGACCTTGCCCTTGCCTTTGCTAGTAGAAGGCTCGTCGGACCTTTCGTTCTTAACTACAATGTTATTATTACGCAAGAGTGAGCACGACTGTCCACAAGTATAATAATACAACAACAATATAATAACATGCGAGTGAATCAAAGACATCTGAATAAAAAAACTCAACTTTTGACTCAAGAATGAATAAATGGAATCAAAAGAACGTCTGAGAGTCATAAGACCTTGAACTATGTCCTAGGTTGTAAAGTTTTTATGCTTTAAACCTTTAACAGTCATAAGACTATGGACTCTACTTCTCGTACTTAGGGGGATCAGCCCTTAGTACCATACTATGCACAATATCTCAATGCTAAAGCGTAAATAATCCCCTTTTACAGGGTTGTTCATCTCAGTTTTAACATCAGAGTCCGCACCAAAGGAAGTTTGGTTTGGATAAGCTCAATAAGTATTCTAGACTTTAGAACGTTCATCAACTATGGACTAGTCGAATCAATAAAGGTTCACTAGTCCTATAAGGTTCAACAATAACATCGATATTCAACTTGAATAAAAAATCTCAAGAGTATACAATCGAATAAGTATTGTATAACTGAATCATGCTTTTAAAAGAGTTACAATATCTAATATGAATTTCGAACAGGAACAATTAAGAACACGAGCTTACTCGATATAGAAACACAAGTCTAAGACTTAATAAATGAATAAATTAGAAATTCGGACACTTGATAAATCAATAAGTTAGGGATAGGATACTTGCCTCTTGCACAAGCTACAAATATAATTTTAATTCACTTCCTCAACGTCCTACACATTACATTATGTATACGACATCGATTAGTTTTCATAACTACCATGTTTAACTGTTGAACTATTCACTTAAGTTTGACTTACAACTTGGTTTATAATATTACTCAATGGCTAACCACATAACATGAATGTAAACTCACAACATGCATATCAAACATGTATAGCCCTTTAAACAATCATAATCAAGTTTTACAATTACGATATTCAAGTTCGCACTTAGTTCGTTAACTTGAACCTTCACATTATCTTATACATGTCAATAACTTAGTTTATTAATCATGAACTTCAAATCATATAATATTCATGTATGTAACTTATAACATCTTTTATTATCGAGAGCACTACACTTGTGTGCGTGCATGTCTGAAGCCCTCCGATTGCCTCTAAATACACATCAGTCACAAAGATGGCCATTTTTACCCATTTTAACGATTTCAAATTAAAAAACTTATAGAATGAAAGTTGTAGGTCTACTCGTTATCTTTCCGAATCATCTTGAATCGCCTTAATCAGAGTTCGTATGGAAACGTTATGCTTATTTTACTACAAGAGGTCAAAATAGTCTCGAAAACCAAAAAAAAAGCTCCCGGACAGCCCCTATACCAACTAGGGCGGGACTTTATGCCCATAAACACCCGCTAGGGAGGGACCCCCTGCTGGTACACTCCCTGGTTCGCGATTTTGACAGTTCGTTGGCCCAATTACTCCAATTAAATGCAAATTAAACTCACACAGCGATTTTTATGAAGTACAAACTCCATAGAAACATCATACAATGTTACTAACATGTTTTTAACATCTTAAATCATGCAATTACTATAAATCAAATCATTAAATTTCACCGTTCTTGGTGTTCTTGACGGTTTTGAAGAAAAACATGAAATTTGACATCACGGATTCGTTATAACTCTGAATCCGTCCGTTCAAAGTTTGTTTTCTTTGTTTTAACATGTATTATCATAATCTACTGTCAAATTTAAGTTAAACAAATTATTCATGGCATAAAAATTGTATGTAAGGGCCGTATGGGCCATATATAGAACTTCTATACTCTATAACTTTCGAAAACCCAATTCAAACAAAATTCTATGGTGTGATTACTGAAAGTTATGCATATATGGCATATAATATGATATTAACAATTAGTAACACCTATAAGGTCATATGATTAACAATCATCGACATAAAATATTTAATTTGCACGTAAGGCCATATATATAACTTTTCTACTTTATGACTTTTGAATTCTAAATTAAAACATACCTTCATGGATTTGATTGTTTTAAACATACATATGTTATAGAAAGTATGTTATGAACATCAATTAACACATATATGATCATAACTCAAGTAATTAACACTAATTTTATTCACAGAGAACTCAAGTTGACTTTTTCATGGAAGAAATATATATACGTAAATATAAATGTTGAATCAAGAGGTTACCCTTGCTAACTTTGTGAATATGATGTACTTTAATTTTCAATTTCTTTCAACTCTCTCTCAATTCACTCCTTTTCTCTCTATATTCTTCCTGACTACTTTTCAAAGGACTGATAATAGTAATATATAATATAATACGTATAACATGTATAGTGGGTGAGTGGCCATCCGTTACTCCCTTAATGGGTTAACTGGCTCCAACTCCCCTTAGGGCCTTGTTTGGCTAGCTCATTCCTTCCCCCTTTCCATTTATTTTAATTATAGCTTTATAATATAGTTTTAATATCACACCCAATTTAATCAACTAATGTTATTTAAATCAATTAAATAAAATGGCATAAATCCACATTAAATCACATAGTCCCATAATTAAAATTCTCATTTATTAATTATATCAAACCATTAAATCTCTAATTAATTATTAAATTAATTTGAACATATTATTCTTATTAATTAATATATTAATCAAATAAGCTCAATTAAATACATCATTGAATATAAAAATTTCTCCACATTAATTTAATCAATGCAACACATATATTAAATTAATCTACCACAAATTCATCAATTAATTAGTTAATTCAATAATTAAATCATCGAAAAATATTTATTTAATTCAATAAATATTAAAATTAAATTATAAAATCTCGTTCGTCACATCTTTCCCTCCTTAAAAGGATTCTGTCCCCAGAATCACGATTCAATTAAAATTTTTGTCCAATTACATTCTCCCCCCCTTACAAAGATTCTATCCCCAGAATCGCTACACATAATTTAAGTAAATAAATGAGGGTAATTCTTCATCATATGCTCTTCGAGTTCCCACGTAGCTTCTTCAGCATTGTGGTTCCTCCAAATTACCTTAACAGAAGGTATAACTTTGTTTCTGAGGACTTGTTCTTTCATGTCAACGATCTAAATAGGAATTTCTTCATAGGATAAGTCTTTCTCAAAATGTAAAGGTTCATATTCAATCACATTCTTGTAATCGGGTTTGTAAGGGCGTAAAACTGAAACATGGAACACGTTATGGATATTCTCTAGCGCCAGAGGTCAGGCTACCTCATACGCAACTTCTCCAATCCTTTGCAGTACCTCGAAGGGTCCAATGAACCTCGGGCTCAATTTCCCTTTCTTACCGAATCTGATCTTTCCCTTCCAGGGAGAGACTTTCAAAAATACAAAGCTACCCGATTCAAACTCAACATTTTTACGGTGTGGATCGGCGTATTTCTTTTGCCTATCCAGAGCTGCTACCAGTCTTGTTCTGATTATCCTGACTATCTCTGTTGTCTGCTATACCAGTTCTGGACCTAGTAGTTGTCTCTCGCCAACTTCATCCTAGTATAGCGGGGTTCTGCATTTTCTTTCGTACAACGCTTCGTAAGATGGCATACCAATACTAGCGTGGTAACTGTTGTTGTAATCGAATTCCACAAGTGGTAGGTGGTCATCTCAGTTGCCTTTGAAATCTATAATGCATGCTCTCAGCATATCTTCCAATGTCTGAATCGTTCTTTCGCTCTACCCGTCTGTCTTTGGGTGATAAGCCGTACTCATTCTCAACTATGTCCCCATGCATTCCTGTAGTCAGTTTCCAGAAGTTCGATGTGAAATGCGGATCTCTGTCGGAAACTATTGACACCGAAACTCCGTGCCTCGAAACAATCTCTTTCACATATAGCCTTGCCAACTGGTCTAAGTTGAATCTGATTTTGATCGGAAGGAAGTGTGCGGATTTCATCAGTCGGTCAACGATAACCCATACTGCGTCGTAGCCTTGCTGAGTCGTCGAAAAGCCGACCACGAAATCCATCGTAATGTGTTCCTATTTCCATTATGGGATTTCCAGGGGTTGTAGCAAATCACTCGGCCTCTGATGTTCTGCCTTTCTGATAGGTCAGACACTTTGCAACATACTCAGCAACATCTCGTTTCAAATTTGGCCCTCAGAAATGTTGTCGAAGATCCTGGTACATCTTGGTACTACCGGGGTGAATCGAATACCGTGAGCTATGAGCCTCGCTCAAAATGTCCTCCTTAATCTCTGGCATTGACGGTACCCACACTCTGTTCTCAAATCTCAGTAGTCCCTCAATGTCTATCTTGAATCTTGGTTTGGTTCCTTCAGATATCTTCTTCTTCACCTTCTCACATTCTTCGTCCAGAAGTTGAGCTTCCTTAACGTTATCCAATAGGGTTGTACCGGCTTGCATCTGAAACAACTTCTCATCAGTCTCCGTTGGATACTTCACTTCCAATTCTAGCTTTTCCATTGCTGAAATTAGGTCCTTCTGAGCAGTCAACATCAGCAATTTCTCCCGTTCTGCTTAAGGCGTCAGCAACCACATTAGCCCTTCCCAGATGGTATAAGATTTCACAGTCATAGTCCTTAATTAACTCCAGCCACCTTCTCTGGCGCATATTCAAGTCCTTCTGTGTAAAAATATATTTCAGACTCTTGTGGTCTGTATATATTTCACACTTCTCCCCATAGAGATAGTGTCTCCAAATTTTCAAAGCAAATACCACTGCAGCTAAGTCCAAGTCATGGGTCGGATACCCCTTCTCATAGTCTTTCAATTGTCGTGACGCATACGCAATGACCCTGCCGTTTTGTATAAGCACACATCCAAGTCCTTTATGCGACGTATCACTATAAACCACAAAATTTCATGTGTCGTCTGGAAGGGATAACACAGGTGCTGAACTCAACCTCCTCTTAAGCTCTTGGAAGCTTTCCTCACCCTTCTCTGTCCAAAAGAATTTCACAAATTTTCTAGTCAAATTCGTCAGCGGAGTTGCGATCTTGGAAAAGTCCTAAATGAATCTTCTATAATAACCCGCCAATCTAAGAAAACTCCTCACTTCCGACGATGTTTTTGGCTGATCCCAATTCATCACAGCTTCGACTTTAGAGGTATCTACCGAAATTCCGTCCTTGTCGATCACATGTCCAAGAAATTACACTCTTTCAATCCAAAATTCACATTTCAAAAATTTGGCGTACAACTTCTCTATTCTCAACGCCTCTAATGTTAACTTCAGATGTTCTACATGTTCTTCCTTGGTCTTCGAGTATACCAAAATGTCGTCGATAAAGACCACCACGAATTTGTCCAAAAATGGCTTAAATACTCCATTCATTAAGCCCATGAATGCTGCAGGAGCATTCGTTAGACCAAATGACATTACCAGAAATTCGTAGTGACCATATCGAGTCCTAAATGCTGTCTTCGGAACATCCTCTAGCCTCACCTTCAGTTGATGATAGCCACTTCTCAAGTCTATGTTTGAAAAGTACCTTGCTCCCTTCAATTGGTCAAACAAATCGTCGATCCTCGGTAATGGATATCTATTCTTAATTGTGACCTTATTCAGTTCTTTGTAGTTGATGCAAAGCCGCATCGTCCCTTCCTTCTTCTTCACAAACAACACCGGCGCTCCCCACGGTGATAGCTCAGTTGGATGTACTTCTTGTCCAGTAACTCTTGTAGTTGTACCATTAACTCTTTCAGCTTTACCGGAGCCATCCGGTACGGTGCCTTCGATATTGGGGCCGTCCCTGGCGCCAAATTGATCACAAACTCAACCTCTCTATCTGGCAAAAGTCCTGGAAAATCATCCAAAAATACGTCTATGAAGTCCCTCACGACTGGTATATCTTCCACTTTCAAGTTTTCTTTACGACTATCGACTATGTAGGCTAAATATCCTACACAGCCTTGTCTTAATAACTTCCTGGCCTTCATCATCGTCAGACAACTCGCTTGTCTAGGCGATTTGCTGCCATAAAACACAACTTTTGACGGGAAGGTTGATACACTTCCTCTGGCAATCAATTACAGCCCCATAATTGACTAGCCAATCCATTCCCAAAATAACATCGAATTCCCCAAGCCAAATAGGGATAAGATCTACGTTCATAATGTTACCCTTAATATCCACCCTACAGTTCTTGTGTACGTACTTAACAGGGATCACTTCTCTATTCGCAATTTCTATGTTCATGGGGTATTCTAACTCGTCCATAGGAAGTTCTAAGTTCTTAGCAAAGTCATCGGATATAAATGAACAAGTAGCACCCGAATCAAATAGTACATAAGCATTAACTTTATTGATCGGAATGATACCTGACACCACATCGCGAGACTGCACAGCATCCTGCACTATCATGTTGAAGGTCCTGGCGGTTGGTCGATTGGTTGCGGTTGGTCCTGTGATAGTTAGAGCACTTCCACCGCTGTTTCCCTGTTCCCTCCTGATCCTGCCCCTCCAGATCCCTTCTTGGGACCGTCCCTTGCCAGATGGTCCTTTGAGCCGCAAGTGAAGCAAGCACCCTTCTTTGGGTTCGGACAGTTAGGTGCTATGTGGCCTTCCTGACCACAATTATCGCATACTCATTTTCCCTTCATACAGACCCCCAGGTGAGCCTTTCAGCAGATCGAACAAGCTTCGATCCTCTTCTTCTGACCTCCTTACTGATTCCCAGTTGATGAGTTATCATTCCACCTCCTCTTCTGATTGTTACTTCCCCCCATGTTGCTACCACTAGCCTTGTTAACTCCTTCACCTTCACTCTTCTTCTTTTTCTGATCTTAGTTATACTTTGTAACAGCGTCACTCCCGCCTTCAGCGAGAATGGCCTTCTCCAACACCCCAACAAAAGTGTTCAATTGAAACATTGACACTTTGCTATATAACTAGGGCTTCAGGCCCTGTTTAAACCTCCTTGCCTTCCTCTGATCGGTGTGCACTTGATACGTGGCAAACCTAGCCAACTCATTGAATTTTGCCGTATATTCTGGTACGGACATATTTCCCTGTTTCAGCTCTAGGAACTGGACCTCCATTTGATTCTGCGAGCTGGTCGGAAAGAACATCTCTTTGAACCTCTCCCAGGTAATCACACCTTCTCCTCCCCGGATCTTATTCGCTTGCAACCAATAACTAGTTTCGGATTTCAGCATGAACGTTGCATAGGCGATTTTTTGGTCTTCTCTGACTCTGGCAACGTCGAAAACTTTCTCCATCTCCATCACCCAGGTTTGAGCTTCTATCGGGTTCATGGTGCCTTTAAACTCTGGCGGTCCCACCACTTTGAAGTCGTTGAACGTTGTGTACGGTGGAGCTTGAGGTTGGTTGTTAAGCGCTCCAGCAAGTAAGTTCGTCAACTCCTGAACGGGGTTAGCATTGGCGTCGTTGTTGTTATTCGTTGAACCTTCTTGGGCCTGTTGACGGTTAGGTCGTCTCCTTGGCGGCATTTTTCTGTTAAGAAATACGCTTATTAGATCTTTATTCAATTCTCTAAATATCCAAGGCTTAACTTAAACATTTAGGCACAATCAGTCAACACATTATCTCAAATAAACTCTGATATTTTATTAAATTAAAAGTTTTAACATAACACGATAGCATCACTGCTATTTACATTAACTATCCTGAGATAAAGAATCTACAGGATTTAAAACATAAAATATTCCTCCATTTATAACACATTGGAATTTACATTATTAACTACCAGATAGGTTTCACAAAATCAAATGCTCCTATCACTGCCTATTAAGGTGACGATCAGCTTTGCCACGCTCTTCTTCCATAATCCGGGACATCGTCCTGCAATCTAACATGTATGACGGTAGTCCTTCGAACTGAATTGGGTACCTCATAACCCAATCTTAGGCTTCATCAATTACATACTGAAGTGTAGAGTACGTCTCCTCAAGCTTGGCCTTCTTCACCTGACAGTTGTCTTCTGCGAGATTTGCTCGTCGTGATTCCCTTACCCAAGCCTCCTCTGCTATAGCCAACCTTGTTGATTTCACTTTCAGTTCATTCTTCAACTCCTCTATTTCCTCTGACTTCTGCTCGGTTTGGCCTTTCTCGTGAACCAAATCCCACTCTATATTTCCCAAATGTGTGTAAAGAGCCTCAACCTCTCCATCCATCTGCTCGATGGTAGACTGTTAAGTAACCGATCGTTCCCTCAGCTCCTGAATAGAATCAAGTAATTCTATGTTACGATTATACAGCTCGTCATACATCTCGGCACTGATAGAGCTCGGTGGGAACTCTTCAGGGTCTTCCTCCTCCTCTTCGACTATCTCAGCCTGAACTTCAATCTCCTCAGGGTCTTCCTCAAAGTCCTCTGAATCAGACACCGGCACATACTCCTGACCAATGACTGTGATCAAGGGTGATAGCTCTCGTCAGACTAACTGCTCCCAGACTACGTGGATATATCGGGGATCCTCCTCTCTAGCCTCTAGGGGTACAAGGTCCCTAGACTGACTAGGTTCTCCAGCATCTGTCATCCTGATAAGTAGAATTTTAAGTCTTAGTTATTACGTGATGCTAATCGATACTCAAGTATATAAGTATAAGCACATAGCACATAAGATAAGTTATTATCTTTCTTAGAACTCGATAAGAGTTATCATTACTATGTTCTCGATCTCTAAAAGGCTACTATCCTAAGGTTTTCCCCCACCTAAGGTTCATAACCTACAGCTTTGATACCAACCTGTGACACCCCCAAATCTGGGTACTTCAATTCCACGGAATTTGGTGTTCACTGTATAAATATCATCTATCTATCTACCCATAATAAATGCAGACCATGCAATAGATAGAAATAAATCCTCCCCTTATGGGGTTACAACATCTGAATAATAAATACAATCCCAAGTCATACTAACCTTAAACATCTGTGCGGAACATAAATAAATAAATAAGTCTTACACAACTTTAACATAAGTCTGAAACATAAACATATAAAAATAAACAACAAGTCTTCATCACTTGTTGACCTTGCCCTTGCCTTTGCTAGTAGAAGGCTCGTCGGACCTTTCGTTCTTAACTACAATGTTATTATTATGCAAGAGTGAGCACGATTTCCCACAAGTATAATAATACAACAATAATATAATAACATGCGAGTGAATCAAAGACATCTGAATAAAAAAACTCAACTTTTGACTCAAGAATGAATAACAGGAATCAAAAGAACGTCTAAGGGTCATAAGACCTTGAACTATGTCCTAGGTTGTAAAGTTTTTATGCTTTAAACCTTTAACAGTCATAAGACTATGGACTCTACTTCTCGTACTTAGGGGGATCAGCCCTTAGTACTATACTGTCCACAATATCTCAACGCTAAAGCGTAAATAATCCCCCTCTACAAGGTTGTTCATCTCAGTTTTGACATCAAAGTCCGTACCAAAGGAATTTTGGTTTGGATAAGCTCAATAAGTATTCTAGAATTTAGAACGTTCATCAACTATGGACTAGTCGAATCAATAAGGGTTCACTAGTCCTATAAGGTTCAACAATAACATCGATATTCAACTTGAATAAAAAATCTCAAGGGTATACAATCGAATAAGTATTATATAACTGAAATATGCTTTTAAAAGAGTTACAATATCTAATATAAATTTCGAACTAGAAAAATTAAGAACACGAGCTTACTCGATATAGAAACACAAGTCTAAGACTTAATAAATGAATAAATTAGAATTTAGGACACTTGATAAATCAATAAGTTAGGGATAGGATACTTGCCTCTTACACAAGCTACAAATATAATTTTAATTCACTTCCTCAACGTCCTACACATTACATTATGTATACGACATCGATTAGTTTTCATAACTACTATGTTTAACTGTTGAACTATTCACTTAAGTTTGACTTAAAACTTGGTTTATAATATTACTCAACGGCTAACCACATAACATGAATGTAAACTCACAACATGCATATCAAACATGTATAGCCCTTTAAACAATCATAATCAAGTTTTACAATTACGATATTCAAGTTCGCACTTAGTTCGTTAACTTGAACCTTCACATTATCTTATACATATCAATAACTTAGTTTATTAATCATGAACTTCAAATCATATAATATTCATGTATGTAACTTATAACATCTTTTATTATCGAGAGCACTACACTTGTGTGCGTGCATGTCTGAAGCCCTCCGATTGCCTACGAATACACATCAGTCACAAAGATGGCCATTTTTACCCATTTTAACGATTTCAAATTAAAAAACTTATAGAATGGAAGTTTATAGGTCTACTCGTTATCTTTCCGAATCATCTTGAATCGCCTTAATCAGAGTTCGTATGGAAACGTTATGCTTATTTTACTACAAGAGGGCAAAATAGTCTCGAAAACCAAAAAAAAAAGCTCCCGGACAGCCCCTATACCAACTGGGGCGGGACTTTATGCCCATAAACACCCGCTAGGGAGGGACCCCCTGCTGGTGCACTCCCTGGTTCGCGATTTTGACAGTTCGTTGGCCCAATTACTCCAATTAAATGCAAATTAAACTCACACAGCGATTTTTATGAAGTACAAACTCCATAGAAACATCATACAATGTTACTAACATGTTTTTAACATCTTAAATCATGCAATTACTATAAATCAAATCATTAAATTTCATCGTTCTTGGTGTTCTTGACGGTTTTGAAGAAAAACATGAAATTTGACATCACGGATTCGTTATAACTCTGAATCCGTCCGTTCAAAGTTTGTTTTCTTTGTTTTAACATGTATTATCATAATCTATTGTCAAATTTAAGTAAAACAAATCATTCATGGCATAAAAATTGTACGTAAGGGCCGTATGGGCCATATATAGAACTTCTATACTCTATAACTTTCGAAAACCCAATTCAAACAAAATTCTATGGTGTGATTACTGAAAGTTATGCATATATGGCATATAATATGATATTAACAATTTGTAACACCTATAAGGTCTTATGATTAACAATCATCGACATAAAATATTTAATTTTCACGTAAGGCCATATATATAACTTTTCTACTCTGTGACTTTTGAATTCCAAATTAAAGCATACCTTTATGGATTTGATTGTTTTAAACATACATATGTTATAGAAAGTATGTTATGAACATCAATTAACACGTATATGATCATAACTCAAGTAATTAACACCAATTTTATTCACAGAGAACTCAAGTTGGCTTTTTCATGGAAGAAATATATATATATATACGTAAATATAAAGGTTGAATCAAGAGGCTACCCTTGCTAACTTTGGGAATATGATGTACTTTAATTCTTCAATTTCTTTCAACTCTCTCTCAATTCTCTCCTTTTCTCTCTATATTCTTCCTGACTACTTTTCAAAGGACTGATAATAGTAATATATAATATAATACGTATAACATGTATAGTGGGTGAGTGGTCGTCCGTTACTCCCTTAATGGGTTAACTGGCTCCAACTCCCCTTAGGGCCTTGTTTGGCTAGCTCATTCATTCCCCTTTTCCATTTATTTTAATTATAGCTTTATAATATAGTTTTAATATCACACCCAACTTAATCAAATAATGTTATTTAAATCAATTAAATAAAATGGCATAAATCCACATTAAATCACATAGTCCCATAATTAAAATTCTCATTTATTAATTATAGCAAAC
Organism: Panax stipuleanatus; assembly: GCA_020205555.1. NCBI lineage: Eukaryota > Viridiplantae > Streptophyta > Magnoliopsida > Apiales > Araliaceae > Panax > Panax stipuleanatus. The sequence goes on from CM035120.1 coordinate 95,341,125, forward strand.
CACTAAATCTTTAATTAATTATTAAATTAATTAGAACACATTATGCTTATTAATTAATATATTAATCAAATAAGCTCAATTAAATGCATCATTGAATATAAAAATTTCTCCACATTAATTTAATCTATGCAACACATATAATTAAATTAATCTACCACAAATTCATCAATTAATTAGTTAATTCAATAATTAAATCATCGAAAAATATTTATTTAATTCAATAAATATTTAAATTAAATTACAAAATCTCGTTCGTCACATTACAACAAGACTGGGGTAATTTCAAAAATTGCGACAATTCAAAACTGGGGCATTTATCAACCATCCAATGAAAATGCACCAGTCGGCACCATCAGCATGGTCTATCTTCATCCAAGCTTCCATCATTGGCAATCCGATATGATCAATCTGGCTATTCCAATCATAATTTTCTTAGAATACTGCGACCCACTGATAAGGTACAACTCTTTCATCTCTTTATGTGCTTTCAATTTTCCAGTTACAAGCATTGGCAATGGTATACGTGTTAAGTATAGATAAATCATACGTTAGAATTTTGGAAAAAGGTTTTAAAAAAGAAAAAGATTTTTGCTTAACTTGTTATGAATTAGATTAATTCCTATAAGCGTCCGTGGAGCGAGAATCACGGGAACGATCAGAGTAATAAGACTATTCAACCTTTTGATTAGGCATGGCATCCTAGTTCAAAGCGCTTTTTGGAATAAACTTGACCTCATATACATGTCTGCACTTTGTGATCACCCTAACTCTTAGTTGTGGGGTATGAAGCTATGGCGACAGGGATAACAATTAGTAGCCAGCTTAATGTCTAGAATTGTGGAATGGGTTACTCGAGTTATTAAGCCCGAGGGGTGTCTTTACACCTAGTGCCCTAAAGCCATCTGGTTTGGGAGCCACCGGCCCAACGCTCTGTTGGGTTTGCTAGAAACATAAGCATACAATCAAATTACATAAACCCATCGGAAGGGATGAAAAATCAGTTTTTAAAATTTTCTTACAAACCCTTAACCATGATCTTTCTTGTGCATCAATTATCAGTCAATACATAGAAGGAGATGATGGAATTATACCTTTGAAGATCCAAGCTTCCTCAGGTACAAGTTCTACTCCTTTGATTCCTTTGATTCCTCTGTAGTGGCTCCTTCCCTTGATCAATGTCAGCCACCCAAATGTTTGGCCTCTAACGGTGATCCACCAAGGAAGATGAAGAACTCAGGAAGATGGGTTATTGGTTTAACCCTTGTTTCTATCTCTATAGAATATGTGTACTCCCAACCTTTGGAAAAATTCACGTACCTTATTTCTGATATAAGACTCTCTTATATAGATATTAGGTTAACCCTCCTAATCTAATTAGAATAGGGTTTTATTTAATTAATTAATTAAACACTTTTAATTAATTTATATCCTAATCTTATTAGGATTGAGAGAGAGTACTGATATTATATTAATTCCTAAACTCCTTTAGAATTAACATAATAATAATAATATTAATAAGACTCCTCTTATTAATTTATATTTAATATTTCTAAAATATTAAATAATAAACATTAAGCTATTTAATTTATTCTATCACCATAGATTAAATTAATTACACTTAATGCATTATTACTATCATGTCATTTTCTTCTTAAATAATTCTTCTTCCTTTTATTGTGTGACCCTTTAGGTTCTCTATATTAAACCGGTTGTGAATAAATCAGTTAGAACAATTCTAATCTTATTTAAATAAATAAATTAAACTAATAATCTATTTAAATAAATAACATTTATTCTACAATAGGAATAAGCCTCCCTAGCGATCAACGACTTTTCTGATAATATAGATTTTAACATTAATCATAAAAGAACCTGTGAGTTAATAGTTACCGTATAATTCAATCCTTCTACCATACAATGTCCCAATTAAATATAAAACATGGATTTACTGTCAAGTCTTAATTTATTTAATTATATGTATTTCGATTAGAAAATGCACAACTCCAAATAATGTAAATTAGAAACCTCTTTCTAATTTCATTCTACCTTGGCCAAGGATTCATGGGTTGTCATTTAACGAATCACATAGGACATATCTCCTCTTTTACTAGAGGTGGTAGATTCTTTATTAATCATTCATTATCTCCACATGTAACTCATTATACCCAAGCATACCCTATATATGCCTTAAAAGGCCTTAAGGAATAAGTCAAAGTGTAATTTGTTACATACAAGATACTATGATGATCTCAAGTCCAAGGATCACTTGTACTACTATCACATTAGGAATTCCTATTGATAGGCGAGTAAAACTCCATTAGGTATTCCATAGCGAGTCACGTTCAGTGAACTTATTCTCCAATAAGCACCTACATACTTGCTTTAGTGTCTCCACACAAATGACCATGAGATCAGTAATCCTCATCCAATGAGCAAGCAACATATGTACTAATCTATCCGGATTTACTAATCTCCATTTTAGTAATCCCACAATTGGGAACTATTTTAGTTTTTAAGCTTTCTAAGAATTTAGATCTCATTAGCATGATCTCATCATAATTCTAAAAGCATTGCTTAAAACTATGGGTTATTTACATATTATAAAAATAGCACCATGTAGATAATTAAATACCTTAAATTAATATTTTATTAATAAATAAATAAGATTATTTACAAAGTATGTGCTTTATCATCATACATGATTGGCTTGTATGCACACTACTATCAATCTCCCACTTGCACTAAAGCCAATCGCCATGGTATCTCATACTCATCTTCTCTAAGTGACGATCAAACTGCTGTTGTGTTAGAGCTTTAGTAAATAGATCTACAATGTTGTCTTGAGAGTCCACACGCTCCAAGGTGACGTCTCCTCTTTCAATGATCTCCCTGATCGAGTGAAATCGTCGCAACACGTGTTTAGATTTCTGATGAGACCAGGGTTCCTTAGCTTGTGCAACCGCTCCGGCGTTGTCACAGTATACGAGAACTGTTTCTCCAATGCTAGGAACCACACCAAGTTCAGCTATGAACTTCTTCATCCAAACAGCTTCCTTTGCAGCTTCACTTGCAGCTATATACTCTGCCTCTGTCACTGAATCAGCAACCGTTTGCTGCTTGGAACTCTTCCAACTCACTACACCTCCGTTCAAGGTAAACACATACCCTGAAACAGATTTACTGTCATCTTGGTCTGTTTGAAAACTTGAGTCCGTGAATCCCTCGAGTTTTAATTCAGACCCACCGTAGACAAGAAAAATATTTGTAGTCCTTCTCAAGTACTTTAGGATATTTTTCACTGCCTTCCAGTGCACTTCTCCTGGATTCGACTAGTATCTGCTCGTTACACTAAGTGCGTGAGCAACATCCGGTCTAGTACATATCATACCGTACATGATAGATCCTATTGCAGAAGCATAAGGGATCTTACTCATACGGTCTCTCTCCTCAGGTGTCTTTGGGGCCTGTTTCTTGGAGAGATGTATTCCATGGCTCATCGGCAGGAGACCTCTTTTGGAATCTTCCATGCTAAACCTCTTTAGCATCGTATCAATGTACGTTCCTTGGGATAAGCCGAGCATCCTTTTAGATCTATCTCTATAGATCTTTATCCCCAAAGTATAGGATGTTTCACCCAAGTCCTTCATGGAAAAGTTTTTAGATAACCAGATTTTAATTGATTGTAACATAGGAATGTCATTCCCTATCAGTAATATATCATCAACATATAATACAAGGAATGATACTGCGCTCCCACTAACCTTCTTGTATACACATGGTTCATCCTCGTTTTTGATAAAATCAAACTCTTTGATTGTCTCACCAAAACGAATGTTCCATCTACGAGAAGCTTGCTTCAACCCATAAATGGATTGTTGTAGCTTACAGACTTGATTTGTTCCAACTTTTGAAATAAATCCCTCTGGTTGTGTCATATACACATCCTCCTCAAGTTTTCCATTGAGGAAGGCCGTTTTCACGTCCATCTGCCAGATCTCATAGTCGTTATAAGCTGCAATCGCAAGCAAAATCTGAATGGACTTGAGCATGGCTACTGGTGAGAAGGTTTCATCATAGTCAACTCCTTGTCTTTGTTTGAAACCTTTTGCAACCAGTCGGGCCTTATAGGTCTCTACCTTTCCTTCTGCTCCAGTCTTTCTCTTAAAAACCCATTTACACCCAATATGCTTAATACCTTCAGGTGGTGAAACCAAAGTCCATACTTTGTTTTCATACATGGAGTTTATTTCGGATTTCATGGCTTCAAGCCATTTTCCTGAGTCTTTATTACTCATAGCCTGTTCGTAATTCAATGTATGATCATCATTCATGATGTGTACCTCATCGTCATCCTCTATAACGAATCCATACCTCTCAGGTATCTTCGGTACTCTTTCAGATTTACGAACAGGGTGTGGTACAGTAGGTTCTTCTACTTGGTTAGGTACCTGACTTTAATCCGTTGTAATTTGTGGTTCTTGAACTTCTTCAAGATATATGTTACTCCCACTGACCCCTTCGTGGATAAACTCTTTCTCCAAGAAGGTAGCATGTTTCGCAACAAACACCTTTTGATCAGTAGGATGATAGAAATAATACCCTACGGTTTCTTTAGGGTATCCCACAAATCTACACTTATCGGATTTAGTCTGTAGCTTATCATTTTCAAACTTTTTGACATAAGCTGGACAACCCCAAGTCTTAACATGCTTAAGATTTGGTTTCCTCCCTTTCCACATCTCATATGGAGTCTTTGGGGTGGATTTGGTAGGTACCTTGTTAAGTAGGTATGCAGCCGTTTCTAGGGCATAACCACAGAAGGAAATTGGAAGGTCGGTAAAACTCATCATGGATCGAACCATATCCAACAGTGTTCGATTTTTCCTTTCAGATACTCCATTTAACTGTGGTGTACCTGGAGGAGTCCATTGTGAGATTATACCATTTTCTTTGAGACAATTGAGAAACTCACCGCTTAAGTATTCTCCACCTCGATCTGATCGAAGTATCTTAATACCCTTGCCCGTTTGTTTCTCTACTTCACTTCTGAACTCTTTGAACTTTTCAAATGATTCTGATTTGTATTTCATTAAATACACATATCCAAATCTTGAGTGATCATCAGTGAAAGTAATAAAATAAGAATACCCATCCCGTGCACTTGTTGTCATAGGTCCACAAACGTCTGTGTGAATCAATGCCAACAACTCTATAACTCTTTCTCCTTTTCCACTAAAAGGATATTTAGTCATTTTACCCATGAGACAAGATTCACAAGTTGGATATGATTCATAATCGGATAGCTCTAGGAGCCCATCCTTATGCAACTTGGATAATCTTGTTTTATTGATATAACCGAGCCTACAGTGCCACATGTAGGTATAATTAATATCATCTCTTTTCCTTTTCTTAGTTTGTTCAATTTAAAATATATTTTCTTGTAAGTCAAGTGTATAAAGTCCATTTCGCAAATTTTCAATACCATATAAAACATCGTCTTTATAAATAGAACAACCATTGTTCTTTATAATAACGTCAAAACCTTCCATATCCAATACAGAAATTGAAATAATATTTTTAATAATATTCGGAACATAATAACAGTTATTAAGATAAATGGACTTGCCCGAAGGCATTGCTAAACGATAAGTTCCTACAGCTAATGCAGCAACCTTTGCTTCATTCCCCACTCATAGGATCACCTCTTCATTGTTCAGCTTTTTACTTCTGACCAGTCCCTGCACAGTGTTACATATATAAGACCCACAGCCGATATCCAATACCCAAGTAGAATTATGACTTTCAGAAAAATTAACTTCAATCATAAACAAACCTTGATTGGAAGTCAAAGCTTCTCCAAGCTTCTTCTCTGCTAGAAACTTCTTGCAGTTCCTCTTCCAATGTCCCGGCTCGTTGCAATGAAAGCACATTCCTTTAGCTGGTTCAGGTTTCTTTTGTTCCTTTTCTTTCCCCTTTCCTTAAGCCTTCTTGGATTTCTTCTTTTCAGAAGACACCTTGGGCCTCTTCCTTTTATTGGAAGAATCCACCATCAAGACATGGTTCTTCTTGGATGAGAAGTGACCTTCTGCAGTTTTCAGCATGTTAAGCATATCAGGCAAGCTGACATCTAGCTTATTCATGTGAAAATTAACCACAAACTGCGAGAAGGTCTCAGGGAGTGACTGCAAGACCAAGTCTTGACTCAACTCCCCATCCATGACGAACCCAATCTGTCCAAGGCGTTCAATCAAATTGATTACCTTCAGAACATGAGTCTCAACGGCAGTGCCCTCGGTCATCTGAGATCCGAAAAGCTCCTTAGATATCTCATATTTAGCATTCCTACTCTGTTCACCATACAACTCCTTGAGGTGAAGCAGCATAGCAAGAGCATCCATATTTACGTGCTGACGCTGAAGCTCGTTATTTATGGATGCGAGCATGATGCATTGAGCCACAGATGCATCATCTTTCCACTTATTGAAAGTGGCAATCTCTTCCTCAGAGGCTATTTCCGAAACAGATTCAGGGATAGTTGAATTTAGGACATAAGAAATCTTTTCAGCAGTGAGAACAATTCTCAGATTTCTTAGTCAGTCCTCATAATTCGGCCCGGTAAGCTTATTTGCATCAAGTATGCTTCGAAGTGAGATTAGTGATTTTGACATTTTTTAAAATTCTGCATGTGAAAAGACAACATTTTTAGCAAACATTTATTTTATTAACTTTGCATACCAAAATAAATTTAGGTCTTTATTTTAAATTGGTATCTCCCACTATTTTCATCAAACTATATTACCCTCACTTATATAGTTCGGCAACATATAATTAAAGATTTGCTAGTGAGATTTAGGATCTCATTTCAAATGTATATAACCTTGTGGATAGCACAACAAGCGATATACAAATAAATAGGTACACAACTCTTGTCAATTACATCACCATGTAACTCCTTTTATTTTGCCTCTTAAATCATAATGGTCATGTGTGTGCACATCCGAACTAAAATAATTTAAGTTAAGTCCAGCCTAACACTTCCATAAATTCAAAAAAGAAAAATGTTCGTCCTTGTGGACAGCATAACAAGACTAGATCGTTCAATTTTCTTGATAAGCATCAAATGTGATTAATTAACATCTTAAATACTCAATACTCGCCTTGTAGATAGCACAACAAACTCATATTAAATATTTAATACTCTATTAATTAATCATGCTAGAAGGCGACGTTCGATATTCCAAATATCATTTGAACGCTTCAGACTTAATATTATTTCTTTGAGGGGTTTGTTATTATTTGTCTCATCTTGTTTAGCGCGCATGCACATATATATATAAAATACGCGTCATTTTATTAAACATGCGAAGCATGTTTGCATAAAATATAATATATATAATATTTAGTATGCAATATAGAATACTATATTCTACCCGGATTGATTATGGATTTTTATTCTAGTTTGGTTTACTAGAGCCACCAAGTGAACCAAAAGGTCAAACCTAGGAGTGCAAGAATTTAAATTTTAAATGTAACTATTACATTTAAACCCGGGCTCCATACAAACGGGTCTTCACGTGCTCCTTGCTCCTTGGTCTCCAGTTTCTTCAAGATAATTCTAACTATCTCTATTACATAAACTATTTATAATTAAATAGAAACCTTGATCAGCAGTCAAGGAGAAGTACATAGAAGGGAGATAGAATTTATATCGAGAATAAAACCAGAGAAGACGAGGTACGCAGACCCCATTTTATAAAACCCATACATTCAAGCATTCATCCAAAATAAAATCCAATCACATTGGTCATAGTCCATAATCAATCCCTTTTATTAACATACATATCATCATACGTATCAATAAAACTTATTCATCTCATGAAGGTAAATTCATTCCATATATGTATTAATATCAGTTAATGGGCAAAAGTTTACTAAACTTTATTTTTGGAAAAATAAACTCTTTATTTCATTCAAAAACAATTCCAAATTAAACTCTTTAATTTTAGCAATTCTGAAATCTCATTTCATATAAAATAAACATCTTTATTTTAAACCTTTATTAATTAAATAAACCATTCATTTAATTAAATAAAAAAAAATTAGATTCTGCTAGTGGCGCAACTGCGCCAGTAATGTATAGGGAACCGGCGCAGCTGCGCAGGGTGAAAACCAGGTATAGACACCGGCGCAGCTGCGCAGTAAGAAAGGCTTGCACCTGCGCAGCTTCGCGAAATCAGAAAAATTTTGTTGCCTAAGAACTCGATCCAATCGCATATCATACATGTATGGAATCATATAGACTGATAATTAGAACAAGATTGGCTCTGATACCACCGTTGGGTTTGCTAGAAACATAAGCATGCAATCAAATTACATAAACGCAGCGGAAGGGATGAAAAATTAGTTTTTAAAATTTTCTTACAAACCCTTAACCATGATTTTTCTTGTGCATCAATTATCAGTCAATACATAGAAGGAGATGATGGAATTATACCTTTGAAGATTCAAGCTTCCTCAGGTACAAGTTCTACTCCTTTGATTCCTTTGATTCCTCTGTAGTGGCTCCTTCCCTTGATCAATGTCAGCCACCCAAATGTTTGGCCTCTAACGGTGATCCACCAAGGAAGATGAAGAACTCAGGAAGATGGGTTATTGGCATAACCTTTGTTTCTATCTCTATAGAATATGTGTACTCCCAACCTTTGAAAAAATTCACGTACCTTATTTCTGATATAAGACTCTCTTATATAGATATTAGGTTAACCTTCATAATCCAATTAGAATAGGATTTTATTTAATTAATTAATTAAACACTTTTAATTAATTTATATCCTAATCTTATTAGGATTGAGAGAGAGTACTGATATTATATTAATTCCTAAACTCCTTTAGAATTAAAATAATAATAATAATATTAATAAGACTCCTCTTATTAATTTATATTTAATATTTCTAAAATATTAAATAATAAACATTAAGCTATTTAATTTATTCTATCACTATAGATTAAATTAATTACACTTAATGCATTATTACTATTATGTCATTTTCTTCTTAAATAATTCTTCTTCCTTTTATGGTGTGACCCTTTAGGTTCTCCATATTAAACCGGTTGTGAATAAATCAATTAGAACAATTCTAATCTTATTTAAATAAATAAATTAAACTAATAATCTATTTAAATAAATAACATTTATTCTACAATAAGGATAAGCCTCCCTAGCGATCAACGACTTTCCAGATAATATAGATTTCAACATTAATCATAAAAGAACCTGTGAATTAATAGTTACCGTACAATTCAATTCTTCCACCATACAATGTCCCAATTAAATATAAGACATGGATTTACTGTCAAGTCTTAATTTATTTAATCATATGTATTTCGATTAGAAAATGCACAACTCCAAATAATACAAATTAGAAACCTCTTTCTAATTTCATTCTACCTTGGCCAAGGATTCCTGGGTTGTCATTTAATGAATCACATAGGACATATCTCCTCTTTTACTAGAGGTGGTAGATTTTTTATTGATCATTCATTATCTCCATATGTAACTCATTATACCCAAGCATGCCCTATATATGCCTTAAAAGGCCTTAAGGAATAAGTCAAAGTATAATTTGTTACATACAAGATACTATGATGATCTCAAGTCCAAGGATCACTTATACTACTATCACATTAGGAATTCCTATTGACAGGCGAGTAAAACTCCATAAGGTATTCCATAGCGAGTCACGTTCAGTGAACTTATTCTCCAATAAGCACCTACATACTTGCTTTATTGTCTCCACACAAATGACCATGAGATCAGTCATTCTCATCCAATGAGCAAGCAACATATGTACCAATCTATCCGGATTTACTAATCCCCATTTTAGTAATCCCACAATTGGAAACTATTTTAGTTTTTAAGCTTTCTAAGAATTTAGATCTCATTAGCATGATCTCATCATGATTCTAAAAGCATTGCTTAAAACTATGGGTTATTTACATATTATAAAAACAGCACCATGTAGATAATTAAATGCCTTAAATTAATATTTTATTAACAAATAAATAAGATTGTTTACAAAGTATGTGCTTTATCATCATACATGATTGGTTTGTATGCACACTACTATTACGCTCGTTACATGGGTAACTCAGTGCCTAAGAAAATGAGCATTACAAGAAATCAAAAACCTGAGCAGATCCGAATCATGGCCTAGGTTACTCGAGTAATTAAGCCCGAGGGGTGTCTCTACACCTGGTGCCCTAAAGTCATCTAGTTTGGGAGTCATCGGCCCAACACTCGCTACATGGGTAATTTAGAGCCTAAGAAAATGAATCTTGTACAAGCTCAGGCGAGGATCAAAAGAGTAGACCGCCTAACTTATCTTGAAGTGTAGCCTTTGTTACTCAAGCCATTAAACCCGAGGGGGTGTCTCCACACCTAGTAACCTAAAGCCATCTGGTTTAGGAGTCATTGGTCTAAAACTCGTTACATGGGTGACCCTGAATAGCCTAAGAAAATGAGACAAAGGCAAGCGAGGAAATCAAAATATTTTGAAAGAAAATGAGATCATCTAGAGTCATAGAAGAGAAACCCCTGCTAAGGGTTGCGTCACACATACTGCGCATGTCATATGATGTTAATCTTGTGAAGAGTAGTGTCTAGAGCGAAGATGAGGTGTCTCTGATTAAGGGAGATAAGTCTTTTGAATCTAATCATACCCATGAAAAATGACCGTGGACGTTTAAAAGTTTTCTTGCAATTTCATAGCTTATCAAGTGAAAATTTGGATTTCCTTAGGAAAAATTCATTTTCATATTCAATTTCAAGATCTTTAGCTATATGATAAGAGCTCGGTGAATACAAGCATTCAATTTCATAAATTTTAACTTCAAATGCCTCATTCACAAGGTCATACTAACCCCAACAACCCGAGCCATCAAGCATTCGGCACATATTGTTATTCGACTGAATGTGCAGGATATTGCTCACCATGGACATGGTTAACAAATAGAGTTTCTTCTGTGAACCCCAGTAACAACCTATAAAAGGGCTGGGGCATTGCCGATTCCAAGAAATGGAAAGGATCTATGGCGGGACCAAGTTCCAGTTACATGCATTGGCAATGGTATACGTGTTAAGTATAGATAAATCATACGTTAGAATCTTGGAAAAAGGTTTTAAAATGGAAAAAGATTTTTGCTTAACTTGTTATGAATTGGATTAATTCTAATAAACGTCCGTGGAGCGAGAATCACGGGAACGATAAGAGGATTAAGACTATTCAACCTTGTGATTATGCATGGCATCCTAGTTCAAAGCACTTTTTGGAACAAACTTGACCTCATATGCATGTCTGCACTTTGCGATCACCCTAACTCTTAGTTATGGGGTATGAAGCTATAGCGACTGGGATGACAATAGTAGCCAGCCTAGTGTCTCGAATCGTGGAATGGGTTACTCGGGGTGTCTTTACACCCGGTGTCCTAAAGCCATCTGGTTTGGGAGCCACCGGCCCAACGCTCATTACATGGGTAACTCAGTGCCTAAGAAAACAAGCATTACAAGAAATCAAAACCTGAGCATTTCCGAATCGTGGCCTAGGTTACTCGAGTAATTAAGCCCGAGGGGTGTCTCTACACCTGGTGCCCTAAAGCCTTCTGGTTTGGGAGTCATCTGCCCAACACTCGCTACATGGGTAATTTAGAGCCTAAGAAAATGAATCTTGTACAAGCTCAAGTAAGGATCAAAAGAGCAGACCGCCTGACTTATCTCAATGTGTGGCCTTTGTTACTCGAGCCATTAAACCCGAGGGGGTGTCTCAACACTTAGTGCCCTAAAGCCATCTGGTTTAGGAGTCATTGGTCTAAAACTAGTTACATGGGTAACCCTGAATAGCCTAAGAAAACGAGACAAAGTTAAGCAAGGAAATCAAAAAAATTTGCAAGAAAATGAGATCATCTAGAGTCATAGAAGAGAAACCCCTGCTAAGGGTTGCGTCACACATAATGCGCATGTCATATGATGTTAATCTTGTGAAGAGCAGTGTCTAGAGTGAAGATGAGGTGTCTCTGATGAAGGGAGATAAGTCTTTTGAATCTAATCCTACCCATGAAAAATGACCATGGACGTTAAAAAGTTTTCTTGCAATTTCATAGCTTATCAAGCGAAAATTTTGATTTCCTTAGGAAAAATTCATTTTCATGCTCAATTTCAAGATCTTTAGCGATATGATATGAGCTCGGTGAATACAAGCATTCAATTTCATAAACTTTAACTTCAAATGCCTCATTCACAAGGTCATACTAACCCCGACAACCCGAGCCATCAAGATTTTGGTACATATTATTATTCGGCTGAATGTGCCAGGATATTGCTCACTATGGACATGGTCAACAAAGCGAGTTTCTTCTGTGAACCCCAGTAACAACCTACAAAAGGGCTAGGGCATTACCGATTCCAAAAAATAGAAAGGATCTATGGCGGGACCAAGTTCCAGTTACATGCATTGGCAATGGTATACGTGTTAAGTATAGATAAATCATACGTTAGAATCTTGGAAAAAGGTTTTAAAATGGAAAAAGATTTTTGCTTAACTTGTTATGAATTGGATTAATTCTAATAAACGTCCGTGGAGCGAGAATCACGGGAACGATAAGAGGATTAAGACTATTCAACCTTGTGATTATGCATGGCATCCTAGTTCAAAGCACTTTTTGGAACAAACTTGACCTCATATGCATGTCTGCACTTTGCGATCACCCTAACTCTTAGTTATGGGGTATGAAGCTATGGCGACTGGGATGACAATTAGTAGCCAGCCTAGTGTCTCGAATCGTGGAATGGGTTACTCGGGGTGTCTTTACACCCGGTGCCCTAAAGCCATCTGGTTTGGGAGCCACCGGCCCAGCGCTCATTACATGGGTAACTTAGTGCCTAAGAAAACAAGCATTACAAGAAATCAAAACCTGAGCAGATCCGAATCGTGGCCTAGGTTACTCGAGTAATTAAGCCCGAGGGGTGTCTCTACACCTGGTGCCCTAAAGTCGTCTGGTTTGGGAGTCATCGGCCCAACACTCGCTACATGGGTAATTTAGAGCCTAAGAAAATGAATCTTGTACAAGCTCAGACGAGGATCAAAAGAGTAGACCTCTTGACTTGTCTCGAAGTGTGGCCTTTTTTACTCGAGCCATTAAACCCGAAGGGATGTCTCAACACCTAGTGCCCTAAAGCCATCTGGTTTAGGAGTTATTGGTCTAAAACTCGTTACATGGGTAACCCTGAATAGCCTAAGAAAATGAGACAAAGTTAAGCAAGGAAATCAAAAAATTTTGCAAGAAAATGAGATCATCTAGAGTCATAGAAGAGAAACCCCTGCTAAGGGTTGCGTCACACATAGTGCGCATATCATATGATGTTAATCTTGTGAAGAGAAGTGTCTAGAGCAAAGATGAGGTGTCTCTGATGAAGGGAGATAAGTCTTTTGAATCTAATCCTACCCATGAAAAATGACCATGGACGTTTAAAAGTTTTCTTGCAATTTCATATAGCTTATCAAGCAAAAATTTTGATTTCTTTAGGAAAAATTCATTTTCATGCTCAATTTCAAGATCTTTAGCGATATGATAAGAGATCGGTGAATACAAGCATTCAATTTCATAAACTTTAACTTCAAATGCCTCATTCACAAGGTCACACTAACCCCGACAACCGGAGCCATCAAGCTTTCGGCACATATTGTTATTCGGCTGAATGTGCAGGATATTGCTTACCATGGACATGGTCAACAAAGCAAGTTTCTTTTGTGAACCCCAGTAACAACCTACGAAAGGGCTGTAGCATTGTCGATTCCAAGAAATGGAATGGATCTATAGCGGGACCAAGTTCCTCATCAAAAGAAAAAGGAGAGTTCCTAAAAAAAATCAAGGCGACATCAGTTGTCCCTCCACAAAAAGGGAAAAATCCTCAACAGAGTCCTTAAATCGGGAAGAATAGATGCTCAATGACAAAAGACCTGGCAAATGAAATCTGCATCATCAAGCATGTCAACCTGCGCCAAGTCCTCATCAGTCGAGGCTTCTACACTGAAGATCAAATCTAAGCAATAAAAGAACGAGCTACATCCTCCAGAACTTCAGCATCACCTGGGTCATCAGCCAAGCCAGCATTTAACCCAGCAGGGTCACAAATAGAGAGCTTGCCCCTTTTCATACTCAATGATCAGCCATTGGCATAACCCAGCGAAGCATCAAAAATGGTTTGGTGACGTTCAGCCATTAAAGGCACTTCAGCGAAGGTCAGATTGTCTGACACTATCAGCCGGTTGCACAACCCCAACAAAACATCAGGAATGGTCCGATGGCAGAAATAGTATATCAATCCATCCTCATAGAGGGCAGATGATGGAATCTGTTATACAAATACTTAGAAGGGGTGTTGAGAAGGATCCGGTGATGTAGGCCGTGGAACGTAACTTCAGCAAAGATATCAGTATATCTCCTAATAAAGCCATCAGTGTTTGGACCACCAGAGGGACCAACACCAAATCCAGATCCAGAAAATAGCAGCTCCTGCGATATCCTCATCAGAGACGGCATATGAAAGGAGAACATCCAAATCTGCTCTGCGAATGACAAAAGGAGCCATACGGGAGTTAGAGCTAATAAGCCTATCAAAATCCATGCCTGAAAAGAAACTCCAAATCACCTCAGAAAGGGTGAGGTATGGTTCTACACCAATTCAATTAAGCATATGCATCAACCTAGGATAAATGAAGATCATCATATCATATAAGGTCTGCACATGTGCAACAAGCGCTACATCAGCGCACATCTCCATTAAAAAGTTAGGCATACATACCCAGTAGAGTTAAATATGCATACACATTAAACACACAAACTCGATGAAAAAGTCTGCTATCGCTCGAGTAGGCATCGGGACAGTCCAATGATCAACCATTATCCCTACCATCAGGGTAGGCACTGTTGCAAATTACTGGTGTAAGTTATCATCAGGATAGGCATCGGGAGCTCCCACTGAGGTAACTCGGCAAAAGAGATATATCCCCATCAGAGGAGCCTTCAAAAATATACAACGGCATCAGCCAAGAGAGAATCTGCCCACTGATAGTACCGACAGATTGGGGAAACCATTCATCTTAAAACCAAGATAACAACAAAGGCTATCATAAAGAACGTCATCCCCAGCAGAAATGTGGGAAACATGTCAGTTCATCTTCATCAAACAAAGCATCGGCAACACCGATGGAAATCAAACCGTTCAAGTCAACACCAGCATAGACATCAACAACATTGATGAAAGTCGACCATTGAGATCAGCCCCAACACAGGCACTGGTAAAGGTAAGCGATTTTCTATGCGATATGCAATTTGCAATGCGATATGCGATGCGATTGCGATGCAATTTGTGATGCGATATATGAAGTGCGAAATGCGATTTGCAAAAACATGTTAACATTCATTGCATTGCGATTTATATCATTAATATCTTGTCATATTTCAAGTGTCTAGCAATCTTTATCATGTTCATTCCATTGCATTACATAAACATGATAAAGAGGGGCATCTATAGACACTCAAAATTTCATGTCCCTGTTACTAACACTGCAGGAGGGCAAGGCAGTCTCTTCAAGTCAAATCCAGTCACCAATATCGGTCCTTCAACTGAAATCCGATCCCCAATATCAGTCAACTTAAATTCGATCCCCAATATCGGTCAACTAAAATTTGATCCCCAATATCAGTCAACTTAAATTTGACCTCCAATATCGGTCAAGTAACTCAAATCCGGTCTCAATATCAGTCAACCAATTCAGCCTCGACAGCAACCCGAAAAGTCAAGGTCAGCCCCGGCAGCAACCCGGGAAGTACAGGTCAGCCCCGGCATCAGCCCGGGAAGTCAGGTCGACTTCAGACATAAACCTGAAGCATCACAACAACTCCAAAAGAAAACCTGGAATGACCACGTCAGCCACAGAGGCAACACTGGGGACAAACAGACTCGAATGGGATCCAAGTCTTGGAAACAGCTCCCGAAAGTTAAATAGAGGCCATGCCGACACTAGAGGCAACCCCGGGAGAAGCAAAACGGTCAATTTACCAACTCTAAGCCGATTCGGTCAAACTCAAGCTGAATTGATGCCGCCAAAGTCAGAATAAACCACAACGATGATCCCGAGTGCAAACAGCGTAAGACGGCTCGACGGACAAACTGCGGGGAAACAAAGACCCGTCCATTAACCCATCTATTTTGGCTTAAAAATAGTTAAATCCTATGTCATTGCAACACTCTTGGCGAGGGATTTTCGAAAAGATATAGCACGCCTCAAACGGAAGCTCCGATCAAAAGTTATGAAGTTTCAAGCCTGACATCTCATTGTTCGGCATGCAAGCACTTCGAGACGACGAAGCCGGGCATGTGGGCCCCACCTTGAGGAGCCGCACGTCTATTGCGGTAGCAGCACGTAGAGTGGAAGCTCCCTAGCCTATAAATAAATATGCACCCCCCCCCCTCATATTTTATAATTCTGAAACGCAGCGAAGCTTTACCAGTTCAATTTTCTTACTTTTACACCTCTTTCAAACCCAAATATTTTCACTCTAACAAGTAGATATACCCAAATACTATCACATATCAGAAAATAATCAGTAGATTTGGACGTATAGAGCCTACAATTTGGCAAACAGCCCGTGTAGCAGTCCATTGTAAGTATTTTCACGATCAGAAAGTGAATATTACTTCTTCGTACTTTTATACACTTACACGTTAAGTTTCGTTTTCTAAAAATGCCCAGAACTTATTTCCGTGGCCGTTTTCGTCAAAATTTGGTATATTTTTGTACATAAACTGATTTTTTGGCATTTTTACAACTCGGATTGACGATCCGTCAGCTCTAGCAGCTTCAATGCACTAGCACACACGTTCTGGCAACTTCGCCGGAATGGGTTATCTTCCCAGTCCGGGTTTGGCCCTTTTTTGTATATATTTAACTATATATGTACTAACATTTCAATTTTGTCAAGCCTGGATGTCAAATCCGAGATAGTTTATCGCTTTTATATATATTTACGCATATATAAGCGATTTTCACCATAACTGGGTTCTCTTTCCTAGTATTGGTTGACTACATTTCTATCAATATATATATATATATATATATATATATATCAATTCAGTTCGGGCACCGGCGTGAAAACTCATTGCCCTTTATACTGTTTTTGCACATTTCGCTATACTGGGTGATCTCCCCAGTCATTGGTTGACTACTTTTCTGCAATTTACATTCCAGTCTGGCCTAAACTATTTCGTGGCTTTTATACTATTTTTGCACACTTCGCCATACTGGGTGATCTCCCCAGTCACTAGTTGATTACTTTTCTGTACATTTACATTTTAGTTCGGCCTAGATTATTCTGTGTCCTTTTTACTGCTTTTATATATATTTATGCAATATAAGCAGCCTTCACCACCACTGGGTTCTCTTCCCAGTCTTGGTTGACTACCTTTCTATCAATATATATATATTTTTTAATTCAGTACGGGCACCGGCATGAAAACCCATCGCCCTTTTTACTGTTTTTCTATATATATATATATATATTTCATTTCTGTCAAGCCTAGATCATTTCGTGGCTTTTTATATAATTTTTTATAAATATAAATATATTTCAATTCAAGTTCGGGCTTGTACGTGAAAATCCATCGCCCTTTACAAGCTTTTATATATAACTATATATTTATTGCTTCACTCGCCTTTTATTCAACTGCTACTTTAAATATTCATTTTATATGAATTGGCGCTGACATATTTGTGGGCGGACTAGATTTATTTAAATCTCGTCAACTCTAGCTTTCAAACGGTTCAAAACACCCAGATTGAACCGGGAAGCTAGAATGGCTGAGATTTCTTTAAATCTAGCTTTCTTTCTAGTTTCAGCTTCAAAAGAAACCTCGCATCCCTTAGATCTCTATCTAGTGGGAACGAGACGCTTCGGCTGTGCGGACCGGGATTTACTGAATGAATCATCGGTTCTGGCAATTTTGGGATATATACATATTTTTGTGCAAATTTAAATTGTGCAGGTTTATTGGCTACTCACATGTAAGCCTAGGAATCGTGGGATTCACGATCAAAACGATCGGAATCTGATTCTCACGATGGACAAACTCCGATTTACAAATGTACCCTGTCAGTTTTTTTGTAAAATATACATATCACATACCTTAAAATGGTTATCCGGATTTAAGGTCTCAATATAATGAAAAAATATGGATTGTCGTGTCAGAGTCCCTCCGATGGTTTTCATACCCATGAGGAGACCGACACTTGTTTATTTTGTGGTCGAGGATGCTTCGCAGCCCGATAAATCACCATTTACATGTAGCCTTAAGGCTATCAAGATAAAATTAGAAGTATCAACAGGTTTCAATTCCTATGTTAGCGTAAGGGTTTGATAAACCAGCTTTCAAAACATCATTTTCAATTCAATCAAAAGAAAAGCTTTTGTAAATCAAATTAAATGCTTTTGCAAATCGAATCAAAGACTGATTTTTAAATCAAATCAAACCCTTCGTATATAGGTTCAACGAAGCAAAGCACTACTTTCAATCAATCAAATCAATAGGCCCAATTTTTAAACAGCATTCACTCACTAGTTTAAAAGGAAAATATTGAAAAGATATGGTACCGTGTTTACACGGGAGTCGTGGGATGCCTAACACCTTCCCCACACTTAACCAAGCCCCCGAGCTCAAACTTCGTTTTCAAAGATCAAGTTTCGACAGTGTCCAGCAATTGGGCCTCTTTCAAACAAAATTCGGTTGAGTTGGTACAACCATTTTCAAATCTACCAACTGGCGACTCTGTAAAACGTTCAAATCGTCGACATGATACATGTTGGATTTTTTCCTAAAAAACCTTTCAAAACCTTTTTCCTAAATAAAAAGAATAAGGGTAGAGAGAACTTAAGAAAAGATATTAAAAGACTCGGGTTGTGACACGACCCGCAGATTTTTTAAACCAACGTCGACAACTAGTACTCTCCAACTCTTGGAATTACGCATATCTCATATCTGATAAAAGACTCTTCTTATATAGATATTCGTTAACCCTACTAATCTAATTAGAATTAGGTTTCATTTAATTAATTAATTAAACTCTTTTAATTAATTAGGCTTCCCAACATATTGAGATTAATTAATTAAACTTCTTTAATTAATTTGCCTCCTAATCTCATTATAAATAAGTGAGAGTACTAATATTAAATTAATTCCTAAGCTTCTTTAGAATTAAAATAATAATAATTATAATAATATTAATAAGACTCCTCTTATTAATTTATATTTAATATTTCCAAAATATTAAATAATAAATATTAAACTATTTAATTTATTCTATCACCATAGATTAAATTAATTACACTTCATGCATTATTACGATTATGTCATTATCTTCTTAAATAATTATTCTTTCTTTTATGGTGTGACCCTTTAGGTTCTCCATATTAAACCGGTTGTGAATAAATCAATTAGAACAATTCTAATCTTATTTAAATAAATAAATTAAACTAATAATTTATTTAAATAAATAATATTTATTTTACAATATGGATAATCCTCCCTAGCGATCAACGACTTTCAAGATAATATAGATTTCAACATTAATCATAAAAGAACCTGTGAGTTAATAGTTACCGTACAATTCAATCCTTCCACCATACAATGTCCCAATTAAATATAAGACATGAATTTACTGTCAAGTCTTATTTTATTTAATTATATGTATTTCGATTAGAAAATGCACAACTCCAAATAATGCAAATTAGAAACTCCTTTCTAATTTCATTCTTCCTTGGCCAAGGACTACTAGGTTGTCATTTAACGAATCACATAGAACATATCTCTTCTTTTACTAGAAGTGATAGATTCTTTATTGATCATTCATTATCTCCATATGTAACTCATTATACCCAAGCATACCCTTTGATATACCCTAAGGGTCTTAAGGAATAAGTCAAAGTATAATTCATTACACACAAGATATTATGATGATCTCAAGTCCAAGGATCACTTGTACTATTATCACATTAGGAATTCCTATTGACAGGCGAGTAAAACTCAATTAGGTATTCCATAGCGAGTTACGTTCAGTGTACTTATTCTCCAATAAGCACCTACATACTTGCTTTAGTGTCTCCACACAAATGATCATGAGATTAATCATCCTCATCCAATGAGCAAGCAACATATGTACCAATCTATCCGGATTTACTAATCCCCTTTTTAGTAATCCCATGATTGGGAACTATTTTAGTTTTTAAGCTTTCTAAGAATTTAGATCTCATTAGCATGATCAACATCATGATTCTAAAAGCATTGCTTAAAACTATGGGTTATTTACATATTATAAAAAACAGCATCATGTAGATAATTAAATGCATTTAATAAATGAATACTTTTATTAATAAATAAATAAGATCGTTTACAAAGTATATGCTTTATCATCATACATGATTGGCTTGTATGCATACTACTTTCAAAGGATGTGTAGGGTATTTAGCCTACATAGTCGATAGTCGCAAAGAGAGTCCGAAGTTAGAGGAAATACCTATCGTGAGAGATTTTGTGGACGTATTTTCGAATGATTTACCAGGACTTCCGCCAGAAGTAGAATTCGTGATCGATTTGGAGCCAAGAACTTCCCCAATATCGAAGGCCCCGTACCGTATGGCTCCGGTGGAGATGAAAGAATTAATGGTGCAGTTGCAAGAACTTTTGAACAAGAAGTATATACAGCCGAGCGTATCGTCGTGGAGAGCGCCGGTGTTATTCGTAAAGAAGAAGAATGGAACGATGCTGATTTGCATTGACTACAAAGAGTTAAACAAGGTCACGATTAAGAATAAGTATCTGTTGCCTAGGATCGATGACTTGTTTGACAAGTTGAAGGGAGCTAAGTATTTCTCAAAGATAGACTTGAGAAGTGTTTACCATCAATTGAAGGTGAGGAAAGAAGATGTTTCGAAGACCGCGTTCAGGACTCATTATGGTCACTACGAGTTTCTAGTGATGTCATTTGATTTAACGAATGCTCAAGCAGCATTTATGGACCTAATAAACAGGGTGTTCAAACCGTGTTTGGAAAAATTCGTGGTGGTGTTCATCGATGACATTCTGGTATATTCTAAGACTAATAAGGAACGCGTAGAGCATCTAAAGGTGATGTTGGAGGCATTGAGAAGAGAGAAGTTGTACACCAAGTTTTTAAAATGCAAAATCTGGATAGAACGGGTGCAATTTCTTGGACATGTGGTTGATAAGGACGAAAATTCGGTAGATCCCTCAATGGTTGAAGCTGTGATGAACTGGGATCAGCCAAAGACACCGTCGAAAGTGAGGAATTTTCTCGGATTGGCAGGATATTATGGAAGATTCATTCAGGACTTTTCCAAAATCGCGAATTCCGCTGACAAATTTGACTAGGAAATCGGTGAAATTCATTTGGATGGAGAAGTGTGAGGAAAGCTTCCAAGAGCTGAAGAAGAGATTAAGTACGACACATGTGTTATCTCTTCCGGATAGCACAGGAAATTTTGTGGTGTATAGTGATGCGTTGTATAAAGGACTCGGATGTGTGCTTATACAAAACGGTAAGGACATTGCGTATGCATTACGATAACTGAAGGATTATGAGAAGGGGTATCCGACCCATAATTTGGAGTTGGCCGTGGTGGTGTTTACTCTGAATATCTGGAGACACTATCTCTACGGGGAGAAGTGTGAAATATATACAGACCATAAGAGTTTGAAATATATTTTTACGCAGAAGGATTTGAACATGCGCCAGAGGAGATGGTTGGAATTAATAAAGGACTATGACTGTGAGATCTTATACCATCCGAGTAAAGCAAATGTGGTTACCGACGCCTTAAGCAGAAAGGATTGAGAGAAATTGATGTTGTTGACCGCTTAGGAGGAGCTAATTTCAGCGATGGAGAAACTAAAATTGGAGGTGAGATATCCTAAGGAGTCTGACGAGAAACTGTTACAGCTAGGAACTGGTATAACTTTAGTGGATAAGGTTAAGGAAGAATAATTTCAGGATGAGGAATGTGAGAAGATTAGGAAGAGGATATTCGAAGGGAATGAACTAAACTTTAAAGTGGGCAATGAAGGACTATTAAGATTCGAGAGAAGAATTAGGGTACTGCCAGTGCTAGAGATTAAGGAGGAAATTTTGTGTGAGGCTCATAGTTTACGGTATTCGATTTACCTAGGGAGTACGAAGATGTACCAGGATCTCCGACAGCATTTCTGGTGGCCGAATATGAAATGAGATGTTGTCGATTGTGTGGCCAAGTGTCTGAAATATCAGAAAGTGAAAGCAAAACATCAGAGGCCGAGTGGGTTGCTACAACCATTAGAATCCCATAATGGAAATGGGAGCATATCACAATGTATTTCGTAATAAGTCTTCCGATAACTCATAAAGGTTTCGATGCAATATGGGTTATCGTAGATCAACTGACAAAATCAGCGCACTTCTTACCGATCAAGATCAGATTCACCTTAGACTAGTTGGCAAAGTTGTATGTCAAGGAGATTATTTCAAGGCATGGAGTTCCAGTGTTAATATTTTTCGATCGAGATCCGGGCTTCACATCAAACTTCTAGAAGCGACTACAGGAATGTATGGGAACGCAATTGCGTATGAGCACGGCATATCACCCTCAGACAAACGGGCAGAGTGAAAGAACGATCTAGAAATTGAAAGATATGTTAAGAGCATGCATCATGGATTTTAAAGGAAATTGGGATGATCACCTACCGTTAGTAGAATTCACTTACAATAACAGTTACCAAGCAAGTATTGGCATGCCGCCTTACAAAGCGTTGTACGATAAAAAGTGTAGAACTCCATTATGCTGGGATGAAGTTGGCGAACGTCAATTACTAGGACCAGAATTGGTACAACAGACAGCTGAGATCGTCAAGGCGATCCGAACAAGACTAGTAGCTGCTCAGAATAGGCAGAAGAAATATGTCGATCCACACCGCAAGAATATAGAATTTGAATCGGGTAACTTTGTTTTCTTGAAAGTCTCTCCCTGGAAGAGAAAGATCAGATTCGGTAAGAAAAGAAAATTAAGCCCGAGGTTCATTGATCCCTTTGAGGTGCTGCGAAGAATTGGAAAAGTTGCGTATGAGGTAGCCTTATCTTCGGCATTAGAGCACATCCATAATGTTTTTCATATTTCAGTATTACGGCCGTATAAACCCGATTACAAACATGTTATAGAATATGAACTCCTACAATTTGAGAAAGATTTATCCTATGAAGAAGTTCATGTTCAGATTGTTGACAAGAAAGAGCAAGTTCTCAGAAACAAAGTGATACCTTCTATTAAGGTAATTTGGAGGAACCACAACACTAAAGAAGCCACGTGGAAACTCGAAGAACAGATGATGAAAACTTACCCTCATGTATTTGCTTAATCTATGTGTGATCGATTCTGGGGACAGAATCTTTGTAAGGGGGGAGAATGTAACGGGACGAATTAATTGAATCGTGATTCTGAGGACAGAATCCTTTTAAAGGGGGAATGATGTGTGACGAACGAGAATTTTGTAATTTATTTTAAATATTTATTGAATTAAATAAAAAAATTATTGAATTATTTATTAAGTTAAATAAATATTTGATGGAATTGTGGTAGATTAATTTAATTAAATGTGTTACATTGATTAAATTAATGTGGAATAATTTTATAGTTCAAAGTGTGAATTTAATTGAGATTATTTAATTAAATGAGTTGTTATTAATTATAATGTTATCCTAATTAATTTAATAATTAATTAGAGATTTAATGATTTGTCATAATTAATAAATGAGAATTTTAATTATGTGATGATGTGATTTAATGTGTAATATTACCTTTTATTTAATTGAATTTAAATGATATTATTTGATTAATTAAAGTGTGACAAATAAATTATATAATAAACAAGTTAATTAAAATAATGAGAAAATGAGTTAATTTAGAACCTAACCAAACATGGCATTAGGAACATGGGAGCAATTAAGGTCCTGATGCACTTAACTGCTACCCATGATTCCACCGGTTACTTTATACGTAAACTTATATATATATTTCCTTTTCATATTATATCATATCTGTAGAAGATTTCAGAGACAAAAGGAGTGAGTATGAGAGAAAATTTTGAGTTTAAGAAAGAGGTTTAGAGAATCAAAAAGGAATTTTATCATCTTCTAGCAATCTTAACAGAGTTAGCAAGGGTAACTTCTTAATCCTAGTTGTAAATTTATGTTTTTAAAGTTTTCTCCATAAACGTATATCTGAGTTCTCTGTTAATTGAATTTCATGATTAACTTGTTAAGAACTTGATGTTAGATGTTTATTAGCATGCATAACCCAGTTGTATATGATTTATATCTGTTTTAGAATAATTAATCCATGTAATCATATTTTAATTGGAGTTTTATATATTACAGAGTATTAACGTATGAATATGGCTTATATGTACAAAAAATCATGCTTCAATTATATATTAAAATAAAAATTGATGATTGATTATGTTTATGCATGTAAAACCGAAGAGAACAAAACTGAAACGGACTGATTCGGTGTTATAATGAATCTGTAATGCACGATTTCATGAAAATTGATGAAACTATGAAAACTATCAAGAACATGAAAATTATGTGTTCTAATTTAGTTGTTTATGTGATTTAAGTTGTTAAAAACATGTTAAGAATGTTAAATAATGTTTCTGTTAAGTTCAAATTGTATAAGTAGCATTAAATTTGTTGTTTGAGTATAATTTTGGCGTAAAATGGTTTTTTTCTGTGTTCTTCGCGAACTCTGTCAGCCCTCACTGCGTCGCGGCGCCGCAGCGCCGGTTCTGTGAAGAAACCGGGCGCTGCAGTGCCAGGCTAGTGCTAGCAAATGTGTCACGGTGCTGCAGCGCCGGTTCTATGAAGGAACAAAGCACTGCAGCGCTAGGCCAAGGGCTTGCTGACGTAGGCTCGACGCCACAGCGCCGGTCCTCAGTTCAAACTAGGCGGTGCAGCGCCGGCTAACAGAATGGCCCAGAGAATTTTATTTAAGTGTTTAAGTTTTAAAACGTATTTTAAAACCTAATGTAATGAACATGATAACGTGTTAATCATAAATTGAGATGTTAAAACTGTAACGATTGAGATTTTAATATTTAATTTTAAATATTTATTGAGTTAAATAAATATTTTATGTGATTTATTTATTGAGTTAAATAAATAAATTATGTGATTTATGGAGTGATTTAATTAAGTGTATATATTAATTAAATGTATGTTTAATATTTATCTAGTTGATGTATATTAATTTTATAATATAGTTCTGATTTAATTGAGAGAATTAAATTAGATGAATTATGTGGTAAGTGTTACATGGATTATAATTAGCGAGTAATTATAATTATGTGAAAAAATTTTATGTGATTAATTGATGTTAGATTTTAATTGATTAAATTAGTTGATTAATATTTAATTGATTAAAATGTGATATTAAAGTATGTGTTAAATAATTTGTTAAAATAAAGAAACGAATTTTTAAATTTGTTTTACCCTTGTATTTGTTTTAAACCTATTTTTACCAAACAAGGCCCTTGCTTTTGTTTTAGAAGACTGTTGCTAAACAGGGCCCTTACACTAGCTTAAACCTAATTTACCTAAACCATGCCTAAGTTAGTAAAACTAGTTCTAATTTTCCTGTTGCCAAACAAGCCAAAAGGACTTTTGAATTTTGTAACTCCTAATTTAATTAGATTATTAAATATTAGTTAGTAGGTATATTATTGATATATGTCAGTTATATATCTATATAATACGTAAGGAAAAACTACGTTAGTTTAAGCCTAAGACTAAGAAGAAAAGAGAGAGAAGAGAGGAAGAATAGCATAGAAGAATTAGAGAAGAAGAGAAGGAAGGAGTAAGGAAATCATCATCTTCTTCACTTCTATTAATCAATAAAGGTATTCCTCAACTTCCTTATATTTGATATGTATTATGTTCTTCATATTTTCATTCTTTGTAAAGCATGTTCTTATAAAAATTGTATAGCATGATGGGTATATATATATAGATTGTATTACTATGTTGTTTATAGTTGAATTATATGCCATGTACAAGTTTTAGAAATTTAATTGTGGTAAAAACGAGTTTTCATGAAAAAAGTTTCGTTTACATGAGTTTATATATTATGGTTGGTTTTACATTGAGAAATTGGTATATGTTAGTATGTTGTTTAGAATTTGTCTATGATACTACCTTGAATCATGAGAATAATGCATGTATTACAAGTTGAATTGATTGAGAATTGGATTTACAGTGACTTATTTTGTTAAAGTATGAGTTTATATGAAAATATCAAAAATTGAGTTTTTAAAACACTGGTTCTTGTTACTTAGGTGATTTTTGTGTTTAAGTACATGTTGTACATATGTATTGTTGCATGTATGTGTCCTATGTTGTTTGTATTGCTTGGTATTGTCGGTTGTTGGATTGTATGGATTGTTCGGTAAAGCAGAGAGCTGTGGCTGTCTGCATCTGGCCGAGTTGCTGCGCAGCTGCGCCGGCAGCAAGGCCAGAAGCAGTGCAGCTGCGCCGCTTGACCATCTCTGATCCGACCCCTGCGCCGGTGCCCAGGCTGCTGGCTGCGCAGCTGCGCCGTGCACAGTGCTTGGGCAGTGATTTTAGTTTATTTGTGCAGATTATTTTTGAGCCTTAGTTTAATTATTCATTGATAGTGGACATATATTTAAATGATATAACATGTTGTTATATGATTGTGATAAATTCATATTTGAGAAAAAGGAAACCTAATATAGTATTTAAATTATAAACTATAATTGTTTAATTGTAAAATAAGTTACTTAATTATAATTTGATTAATTATAATTAAGAGTAAATGTTTAATTTAAATTATAATTCTGTGAAATTATAATGTATAGAAGTTGATTTATTTTAATCAATTAGATGTTAATTTAAATTATAATTGAAGTAATTTAATAAATGCATGTTTAATTATGGATTTTAAATTGATAATTACATGATTAATTATAAATTGTGTAATTATAATACATGTTATAGTTTAATTAATTATTGATTATAATTGATAAATACATAATTAATTTAATTATGTGAATATGTAAGTGATGTAATTAACTATGTGATAGTTAATTATTATTATTTATTTAATTAGAGTGAGTTAACCATGAGGGTTAACCACTTATGTGAATTAGTTATGTATTAACTAATTTAGATTATTATAATTGAATGTGTATAGGAAGTGTTTAAGTACGTGGTTGAGTTAAGTAGCTTGCGCTTAAGGTAAGTTTTCTAAACCCTAATCTTGTATTAATTTTTATGCAAGTTTTCTAAACCCTGATCTTGTATTAATTTCTATACAAGTTTTTTAAACCCTGATCTTGTATTAAATTTTTTATGCAAGTCTTCTAACCTTAAACTTGTTAATTATATATAATTTCTTGAATTCATATATCAATTGTTGAGAATGTCCTTTCCATTTATGTATTGGACAATTGTTTATTTAATTGAAATGATCTTAACTTATCGTTCAAGTAAGATCCAGTTATTATTTTAAATGCTTTACGTTGATTCTAAAGCATATGTTAGTTCATTATTCTGTTATTTATAAATTATTGAAAGTCGATTCAACTATCCTTAGTTGATGAACGTGAATTCTAAATTACCCTTGTAAGCTTATCCAAACCAAACTTTCTTTGGTGCGGACTTGAATTCAAATTACTGAGTTGAACAACCCTATTTACTAAGAGAGGTGACTACGCATAGCGTTAAAATGTTTGTGCACAACACATGGTACAAAGGGTTGATCCCCCTAAGTACGAGTTAAGGTCCATAGTCTTATTGACTGTTAAAGATTTAAATAGAAATATTTATAACCTAGGACAAGAGTTCAAAGGTCTTATGACACTCAGATAAATTTTATTTTTGAATTGTAATTGCGATGAAAGAATTATTATTCAATTCTTTATTGTTGAAGCGAATCATATTATTCAGATTCTTTTAAAGATATCCTTTCATGCCTATATTATTATTAAACTCCAGTGAGCTGTGGTTTGCTCACTCTTGCATTAAATAACAATTTCAATTAAGGTTGATAACGCTGATGCTCCGTCTACGAGTAAGGGCAAGGGAAAGCAAAGCAAGTGAAGACTTGTTTTATTTAATTGAGAATGATTGTAATAAGACTTGAATGTTATGTTTTTATTTTCGCACTTTATTATATTCATGTCAAGGTTAGAGTAACCCGGGATTTATTTAACGAAGGTTGTAACCCTTGTTGTAAGGGAGATTTATTTATTTTAATTTAAGTTGTAGTTACTTTGCATTATTCATTGGGTAGATGTATGTTATATTAGAAAGTGAACACCAAATCATGTGGAAACGAAGTACCCGGATTTGGGGGTGTCACAAAAACAGATTATTAACTTGTCAATGATATTTTACGTGATTAATTGATAAGTTAAATACGTGATTTAAACTCGTTGTTCGTGAAGTCCAATATTGTGATTAAGAGATAACATTTGTGGATTCAATTAATATAATTGGATCCAAAGTTAAGATAACATACTCGAAGTGATAGTTATGTTGTAATTAATTTATAGTGTGAATGTAAATGGTATGTAGGATTAATTGGAGAAAGTGATTTATAATTGTAGCTTACGCACGTGACATGTTTTTAAACCCTACTTTTACGTTACGCAAGTTTTCTATCCCTGACTTGTTATCGTTATGCAAGTTTATTAACCCTACTTTTAATTGAGCAAGTTTATAAGTCCTATTCTTTCATTAAACAAGTCCTTAATCTTGTTTATTCATGTTCATGATTCCATATGAGACGTTTTAATTCTTTTAAAGTAATAGTTCGGTTATACAATACTTATTCAATTGTATACATTTAAGATTCATTATTTGATTTGAGTATCAATTTTATTGTTGAACCCTGAAAAACTAGCGAACCCTAATTGATTCGACTAGTCCATAGTTGATAAGCGTTCTAAATTCTAGAACTGTTATTGAGCTTATCCAAACCAAACTTCCTTTGGTGCGGATTCTGATGTCAAACTGAGATGAACAACCCTTTATAGCGGATTATTTACGCGTTAGCGTTGAGATAATGTGCACATACTGAAAGTAGTATGCATACAAGCCAATCATATTTGATGGTAAAGCATATACTTTGTAACAATCTTATTCATT
Organism: Panax stipuleanatus; assembly: GCA_020205555.1. Lineage (NCBI taxonomy): Eukaryota > Viridiplantae > Streptophyta > Magnoliopsida > Apiales > Araliaceae > Panax > Panax stipuleanatus. Next base: position 95,370,447 of record CM035120.1, read on the forward strand.
TATTAATAAAAGTATTGTTTAATTTAAGGCATTTATTTATCTACATGGTGTTATTTTTATAATTTGTGATAAATTCATAGTTTTAAGCAATGCTTTTAGAATCATGATGATGATCATTCTAATCAGATCTAAATTCTTAGATAGCTTAAAACTAAAATAGTTCCCAATCGTTGAATTACTAAAAAGGAAATTAGTGAATCCAGATAGATTGGTACATATGTTGTTTGCTCATTGGATGAGGATGATTGATCTCATAATCATTTGTGTGGAGATACTAAAGCAAGTATGTAGGTGCTTATTAGAGAATAAGTTCACTGAATGTGGCTCACTAAAGAATACCTAATGGAGTTTTACTTGCATGTCAATAGGAATTCCTAATGTGATAGTAGTACAAGTGATCCTTAGACTTGAGATCATCATAGTATATTGTGTATAATGAATTATACTTTGACTTATTCCTTAAGACACTTAGGGTATATCAAAGGGTATGTTTGGGTGTAATAAGTTATATATGGAGATAATGAATGATCAATAAAGAATCTATTACTTCTAGTAAAAGAAGAGATATGTTCTATGTGATTCGTTAAATGACAACCCATGAATCCTTGGCCAAGGTGGAATGAAATTAGAAAGGAGTTTCTAATTTGAATTATTTGGAGTTGTGTATTTTGGAATCGAAATACATATAATTAAATAAAATAAGACTTGACAGTAATTTCATGTCTTATATTTAATTGGGACATTGTATGGTGGAAGGATTGAATTGTACGGTAACTATTAACTCACATGTTCTTTTATGATTAATGTTGAAATCTATATTATCTGAAAAATCATTGATCGCTAAGGAGACTTATCCTTATTCTAGAATAAATATTATTTATTTAAATGAATTATTAGTTTAATTTATTTATTTAAATAAGATTAGAATTGTTCTAATTGATTTATTCGCAACCGGTTTAATATGGAGAACCTAAACGGTCACACCATAAAAGAAAAAATATTTATTAAAGAAGCAAATGGCATAATCGTAATAATAAGTTAAGTATATTTAATTTAATCTATGGTGATAGAATAAATTAAATAGCAAAATATTTATTATTTAATATTTTGAAAATATTAAATATAAATTAATAAGAGGAGTCTTATTATTATTAATACTATTATTATTATTATTATTATTTAATTCTTAAAAGAGTTTGAGAATTAATTAATAAGATACTCTCTCTCTCTCTCATATATATTCCTAATAAGATTAGGAGGCTAATTAATTAAAAGAGTTTAATTATTCTCAATAGAATTGGGAAGCCTAATTAATTAAAGGAGTTTAATTAATTAATATGAAACCCTAATTCTAAATTATTTAGGAGGGTTGCCTACATCTATAAATAAGAAAGTCTTATTATGGAACAAGGTTAGACACTTAATTCCAAGAGTTGGGAGATCGCTCTTTTTTTCGAGAGAATGAAACTAGGGTTTAACCAAACACTCTCCTTCTTGAATTCTTATTCTTTAGAGGCCAAACACTTGGGTGACTAACATTGATCAAAGAAAGGAATCAACCCGGTGGATTCAAATAGAACGCGAAAAGGATTTAGAGTTGAACTCGTACTTGAGGAAGCTAGACTCTTCAATGGTATGAATGCTAATCTCTATCTTTTTGTTTAATTAATAATTGTGCATAAAAGATGATTCGGGTATATGGTTTGTAAAATTTTTAAACTTTGATTTACCATGTTTCCGCTTATTTTATGCAATTTGATTGTCTTCATGAATCGTACAAATCTGACAATGGCATCAGAGCTAAACCTTTATGCAAGTTATTAATTATTTAGATTTGATATGTGTTTAGAACAATTTAATTGGGCATAACTGTTTGTGTAAAATTAATTTTTTTTATGCTAATTTTTTTTTTTTGAAACAGCAGATTTTTTTAAAAAAATAAAAGCAAAAAAAGGTCAAAGTCCACGGTCAAACGTTGACTGATCAACTGCTGATGTGGCGCTGATTGCTGACGTGGCAGGACTGGTCAATTATTGACTGGTCAATTGCTGACGTGGCGCTAACTGCTGACGTGGCAGGACTAGTCAACTATTGACTGGTCAACTGCTGACGTGGTGAAGACTGGTCAACTGTTGACTGAACAACTGCTGATGTGGCTCTAAATGGTCAACTATTGACTGCTGACGTGGCACTGACATCATCTTCCTTTAAAAAGAGAAATATTAATTTGTAGTTAGAGGGTTTGGAACCCTTAATCTCTTGGTCACTTTCTACAAGCCTTACCGTTGCACCAAAATTAATTTTGATTAAGAGTTAACATGTTTAATATGTAAACTATACAATTCTAGTTTTGAAGTTTGACTTGAAGGCTTGTTTGATTATTTCTTTTTAAAGGTTTTTGATCAAACATTGTTTTTCTAGTAATTCTAAATTTAAGTAAAGTAGTTTATTTTATTTGGAATTGGATTAAAATAAAAATATTTATTTTAACTAGAATTTAATTCCATGCTAACTAATTAGAGTTGAAATTGGATTCCATGATAACTAATGGGAGATGAAATTGAATTCCTTGTTTCCTAAAATAAAAGAGTTTATTTGTGATTAGGAAAGGGATTCCATGTTTTCTTAAATAAATGACTTTATTTAGATATAAAATAGGATTTCATATTAATCAAAATAAAGGAGTTTATTTTGATAAGGAATTGAATTCTACAAATTTTGTTCCTCCCAAAAATGTTTTTAAAAGTTAAAATAAAGGAGTTTATTTTGACTTAGAATTGGATTCTATATTAATTAAAATAAAAGAGTTTATTTTGATTAAAAATAAAGGAGTTTATTTCACATATTTTGTTCCTTCCAAAAATGTTTTTTTTAAAGTTAGAATAAAGAAGTTCATTTTGACTTGGAATTGGATTCCATATTAATTAAAATAAATGAATTTATTTTGATTAAAAATAAAGGAGTTTATTTTTATTCAAAATGGATAAATTAAAATAAAATGTTTATTTTGATTTAAATTTGGATTAAAATAAAAGAGATTATTTTAATTTAGAATTGAATTTTATGCTAACTAAAATTGCCCATTAAATCAATATCAATGTATATATTGAATGTTTATTATTCATGAGATGAATGTTTTATTTATTGATGCATATGTTGATGTGTATAATAATAAATGGGGTTGGTTATGTATTATTGACCAATGTGATTGGGTTTTATTTTAGTTAGATGCTTGAATGTATGGATTTTATAAATGGGGTCTGCGTACCTCTTCTTCTCCAATTTTTCTTAATATAAATTCTATCTCCCTCCTATGTAATTCCCCTTGATTGCTGATCAAGATTTCTATTTATAGTAAATAGTTTTTATAATATGAATAATTAGAATTAAATTTTGAAGAATTGGAGACCAAGGAGCAAGGAGCGCATGAAGACCCATTTGTAATGGAGCCCGGGATTTAAATGTAATAGTTATATTTAAATTTAATTATTGCACCCTATGTTTGACCTTTGGTTCACTTGGTGGCTCTAGTGAACCAAACTAGAATAAAGTCCATAATCAATTCGAGTAGAATATAGTATTTTATATGTGCATGCTTATTATATATATTATATATTATAAAACATGCTTCACATGTTAATTAATATGTCGCGTATTTTATATATATATATATGTGTGTGTGTGTGTGTGTGTGTGTGTGTGCATACACGCTAAACAAGATGAGATAAATTAATAACAAAATCCTCAATTAAATTATATTAAGTTGTAACGTTCAAATATATTTAGAATATCGAACGTCACCTTCTAGCATGGTAAAACAATAGAGTATTAAATATTCAATATGAGTTTGTTGTGCACACACAAGGCAAGTATTAAATATTTAAGATGTTATTTTATTACATTAAATGTTTATAAAGATTTGAAGATTACCGTTTTGTTGTGCACACACAAGGGCTGTAGTTTTCTCTTCACTTATATGAAAATGTTGGGTCGAACTTAACTAAGATCGTTTTGGTTCGGATGTGCACACACTTGACCATAATGATCTAAGAAGTAAAATACAAGGAGTTACATGGTGATGTAATTGACAAAAGTTGTATACCTATTTATTTATATATAGTTTGTTACGCACACACAAGGCTACATATATTTGAAATAGGATCTTTATTCTCACTAGCAAATCTTTAATTAAATTTGTCGAACTATATATATTATAAGGGTAATATAGTTTGAAGAAAATAATGTGAGATACCAATTTAAAATAAGACCTAATTTATCTTGGTAATTAATAAAAGAATGTATGTTAAATGTTGTTAATTATAAATTTATTTACAGAATTTTACAATGTCTAAGTTACTATCTGTAAGAACCCAAATTTTTAAAAATTATTAAAATAAAAATTTAGTAAATGGAGTTTTTATTACAAGATATGTCGGATTTGAATAAGAATATATATGTATTATATATCTTGAATTATGTTGTTTGGTGGAAAGAAATTAGACATATATATGAGATTTTATAGTTGACTAACTATTTAAAGGAAATGGAGTTTGAACTTGAAGTTTAATCTTTAAGCCATTGAAGAAGGTAGAAATTGATGTTGGTTAATTGGTATAATAAGTTAGCAATTAAAAAGCATCTTCAAAGTATTTAAGAAATTTGATTCTGGTTCTACTGTAGCAGAACTTGTCTGCATCTAAACTTGAGGTGGCGCAGCTGCGCCACTTCCAAGTCTAAAACTAGCGCAGCTGCGCCGCTCTGCAGACAATTCTGAGAGAGTTTGTGTAATCTAAACTTTAGGATATGAATATTAGTAATTAATATGTTGTCATAATTGGCTTTCAAGCTGTCCGAGAATGGATTAAGATAGCAAAACATGAATTGAATTAATATTAATTTTGAAAATTAATTAACCTAGAATAAATATGGTTAATCAAGTTATATCATGGAATATTATAAAGCCTTGTGTGGCAATAATGTGATAGTAAAGGGAATGAAAAAGAGTTAATTCACTTACATAAGACGGTGAATTAATATATGTGTTTAGCATAAGAGGATGAAAGGAATATGTTAATTAATATTTGATATTATTAATATATTACATAGTATTGTAATATATAAAAGGGTTAATATTTGAAAGATAAGTGATTAATAAAGGAAGAGAACCAATATAATTATAAATAAATATTGGTTAGAGATGGACGTATTATATTAGCATTTAAGATATGGCTAAATGTGAAGATTAAAGAAATTGTGTTGGGGCAATTGATAAAAAGGAAAGAGAAATGATTACAGTATATTTCTAATAAAGAATATTAAAATAAATTCTAACATTGAATTATTTTAATAAAAGGAGAATATTATTTTGATATTACCTTATATAGCTTTGTATGAGGTAATATGTATGATTAAGTAATATGGTAAATATATTAAAACATATTTACTATATGTAAATAAATTGATAGAAATAATTTATCATAATAGAAAATAAACTTATTATCTATTTTGCATATATGATAAGTGTACATGTGCCTTACATGTAAATATTTTTATAATACATGGATATTATATTAAGAATAATATCTTGAGATAATGAGTAAATTATTTTATTATAATTAATGCCTCTATTTGGAGAAAACAAAATAAAAATATTTTATGACATGTTATGGTGGAATACATAATTTTATAATAGTAATTATATCTTATGTATTTCCAAGAGAGTCTATTTATAAAGGAAAACTAAGTTATTTTAATTTACTAGATAACTTGAATTATTATATTACCGTAAATATTTTAAATAATATTTGAATATTTTCGTTCACGACATATGTGCTTATGTGAACCTTGAGATATAATAGTTCGATGTAAGTTGAATATGTTATAAGTAGTAATGCGGTGGGAAAGGAATAAGTGATGAGAATGATAATAAGCTTGTGAGATATGGCTAGTGTGGCAAAGTGGTGGAATAAGCATTCATTAAATAATTTAATGAATGAATAATTAAATGGATTAATTAGTATTATTATACGAATTTATTGTTATGTGCAAGTATATATGTTATGAGAACATGTGGATAAGTGAGGTATTGATATTACATTGTGAACATATTATAAGATGTAATGATTAATATTATTTTTGTGAGATTATATTATTATAAGCTTGTGGACTATTAATTACTAAGTTCACATAATTATGCCTTATGTGGCATAAATAGTGAAGTTAAATTAATTGGAGGAAAATAAATGGTAAGTTAATAAATACTTGATATTAACTATCATTATAATATTTGAGTATATTTGTGATAATGAATTTTATGGAAAATGGTGGGATGATGGTACCCAACCAAATTATATTTAGTCTAATTAAAATACTAAATTAAATTAAACCAATGTACATGAGGTACATTATTATATGTATTGGTATGCTTGTTATATGTTGAAGTACATATGTATATATAAGTATATATGTACCTATAACTTAATGTAATGTAGTAACATTAAGTCATTAAAATTGATTAAGTGAGCCAAAAGTGAGATAAAACCTAAGTGTGCTAGTATGCTATTTGCTAATGCTGAGAGTTAAAGGGAGTTGTCCCATTATATGAGTCTCATTTCTTCATCACGTGAGTAGGCCTTTGGCCTATCCTATTTCATTTTGTTGTGATATCATGAAAGGCTAACAAGAGGTTGATGATGGCTATGCAATCATAATGGGGGGAGTGGGTTCAATAGTGAATTCCAACAACTCTACCTAACCAACCAATTATCCAATGTGTTCCTTTCAATTCTGTTGGTTTGGATTGGAAGGCAAAGACTTTGTCTGTGTAATCATTGCCCTATAAATAAAGCTTCTCTCTTCTCAAATTCAATTGCTGAGTTTTTTTCTGTTAAGTTATATTGGAGAGTGAGTTGCTAAATTGAGTGAATAATATGAAGTTAGGATCAAAGGACTATCATTCTTAGCTTCACACATATATGTTCTTAATTGGAAGTATTTCAATTTCTTGGAAATTCTTGAATTCTTGATAAGTTGATTTCAAGTTGACATAGAAGTGATAGTAGAGTTATATATACATGTGATAAAAGTTAAACGGATCAATTTGGTTTAGAAACGAATCCGTAGTGGTGGAATTTGCTAAATTTGTCAAAACATAAAAATTTAGTATGAATATGAGTTTTGGATTAATATTTGGGTTAGTTAATGTTTATGTTAATTGTTGATTCTTTGGTATGTTGTAGTTTTATGAATTACGAATACATAAAATCGAAAACGGAATAATTTGGATAAGTATAACTCGCGTTATAATGATCGGAAGGAGAATTGGTCTGAAAATCGTGAAGATCAGAATCTGGGAAACCATTCTACATCAATGGGAGCAGCTGCGCTACCCCCAAGGCCATTTTGGGGCAGCGCACGCAGCTGCGCCGGAACTGTGTTAAAAAAAATATTTTTGACCTTCTGTAGTAAATTAGGCATAACTTCTTCATACAAACTCCGATTGAGGCAATTCAGGTTGATTCGGAAAGATAACGAGTAGACCTACAACTTTCGTTCTTTAAGTTTTTTGATTTGAAGTAGTTAAGAGGGGTAAAAATGTCTATCTTTGTGAGTGCTATGTATTCAAAGGCAGTCGGAGGACGTCGGACATGCACTTACGCAATTGTAGTGCTCCCGACGATAAAATATGTTATTTTAAGTGATAAAACATAAATATGCATGATAATAGACATGACATATAGTTAAGGTTACCTTACTTATAATGGATTTCGTTAGCATGATTTAGCACGTGTTTTGAAAAGAAACTTGAAGTTTTGAAAATAAATCTTGACGAACCTTGAGTCGTTTAAGTTCTGAACTTGTAGCATATTCATATAACTGAGTATGCGTACAAATGAGCATGAGAAGTGATTTAAAGTTGCTTTACTTATTATCAACTTACAATAGCTTAGTTGAAAACGATTTCTAAAGAAAACTTAAAACTTTGAGAACGAACTTAAAGGAACTTGTGTACTTAAAGTTCTAAACATGATAACATACGTACATGGCTTAGTTAACTACGAAATGAGATTTAAAGTTGCACCAAGTTGCTTTAACTTGGCCTAGAATGACTTTTAAAAGTAAACTTGAACGCTCTGCAGACTTATATCTACGAGCAGTGTGTTGCTCACATTTTGGACTTGTAGGGTATGCATGCTAGTATCTTTTAGGTCTTTAAACATGGCCTATAAGTGCGCACACATAGTTTGACACAATATAAGTCATTGGAGCATGATTTTAAATGAGTTCAAGTGATGAACGACACTAGCTATGTGTAAAAGATGTGAATACTTGCGAGCGTGCATATTACAGATTATATGACCTTCTCACATGGATAGATGGTTGATATAGTTGGCCTCGTGATTTCGTTTGGCCTTAGTTAATTAGAAATTTTAAACTAAAGTCATAACATGAGAGAAGTAAAACTTGAGTTGACCTTAGAAGAATGCTAGATTCTCTTACCATATGCGTATGAGATGTATTAGTATCCATGCATGTTAGAAAACCAAAATAGAACCAGAAAGCAAAATCTAATTCTGGATTAGTCAGGGAAGGGCACAGTTGCGCCAATCCCAAGGCCAACTGAAGCGCAGCTGCGCTGCAGGGCAGTGTTGCCTGATTATTTTAAATATGATATGAACCTTAAAGCAAGTGTATATGAATGTCTTAAGCTATAATACTAGACTAAAGTGATGTTTTAAGTATACAAGCATGTAATGGTTATATAGAACCCAAATTGATAATTCTATTAAGGTTTGAGAAACGCAAGAATAATGTGGATCATGTATCTATGAGTTTTAAATATGTGTATCGAACACATAGCTAGTAAAGTGTGTGATAAGGGTTTATGAATATTGATGTCAAGAATGTGTGACTAAGGTATACCTATACATACATAGTTATCCTAAAAGTATGATAAGAAAGTAAAATGAAGGTTTTACAAACCAAGTTAGGAAAAGATGTAACCTTTATTATTACATTGAGAATGTATGGATGCATATGACTGATGGGCATGAATCCATAATTGTATAATTGTGTAGGAATACACAAAGTGCAAATAGCTATAAGCAGTTAAGTTGTAGTTGATAAACTACGCGCCAGGCAAGTCTTTCAGTTCCTATTTGTTATATGAATTCGATAATTGTTAGTTGAATTATATTATGCTATGATGATGTTGATTTATATATAAAATATATATGAAATATGTTTGAGATTGAAAGTTGATCTTTGATGATATACTTGTGAAGTTAATCTCTATATTTGTTATGTGAGAAGCAGCATTCGTAGTAAATTTAAATGATTATGAATGCGTGAACTGAGCATGATATTATATGCTATGTGATGCATGAAAACTGTTAGAATTGCTGAACTGTCGAGCTCACTCTTGCAAATAACCATTTTTGCAGGTTAAGGACTCACGGTAAAGATTACGTGCTACTTGATTGATAGAGTTCAATAGTATCGAAGGAGATTGATTGATTTATTTAAAAATATGCCCTTAAACCATGTTTAGGTTCTAGGAGATGTACATGATAGTAGTTTACAATGTTTAATACATGTTAAGTGTGACACCCCCAAATTCGGACCACCACTTGGTCACTCGAATTCGGTTTGTCACGTTCTAATATCTAACATCACAATAAATATTACGACTAAATGTCGCATCGCACAACGGAATAATACACAACTATTGCCGAATAGATTATATTTAATTAATATAATTTATTCACGTCCCAAGGTCTCGTAACTTAAACATCGATTACATATCTTAAACATAACTTCAGGATGCATAACCATAACTAATACATAATAGTATAAGTTCTTATTACAAATCATAAAGTTCTACATAAATAAAGCTACTCAGTAGCCTTTCCCTTGCCCTTGTCTGTGCCCGAGGGTCCGCACTGCTCTGCCTTAACTGAAAATATTTTTAGGAAAAGCAAGAATGAGCACAAATTGCCCAGCAAGTAATATACAAAATGGGTGAGTAATATAGTTCTCGAATCCCAAAAGGGTATAGCAAGGTATGATATTTCAAGGATAGCAAGAATATCAACAGTTCTCAATAACAGTCGCTAAGGACAGAATAATATCAATATGATTCGATACTAAATCAATTCAAGATTTCAAGATTTCAAGATAACTGAATACTGAGCAGTCACTAAGAACTATGAACTTCTACTAGAATTAACAGTAATATACTGAAAATCCAATAAACAAGTACAACAGGTGATCAGCCTAAAGTACCCTACGATATGCATATCGTTCAATCATACATAAAGTGTGCGCACGTCGGTCTCCCGACAAATATATTTTCCCTTCGAAGAAGGTTGTTCATCTCAGTCAAAATAAGACTCCACACCAATCAATTAGTTTGGGTCGCCTTTCAACAATATAAGTCTAGCCGAATCAAATGTCATAGATCACAACAATTATAAGTTCAATCTCAAGATTTAAAGCTCGAAGAATATAATTCGACTTTTATCTTATCCATGAAGTATATGATTCATAATATCTGAATTTCAATCTCGAAAGCTTACTTGTACGACAATAATAGAACAAGTTAAATGAATGCTCAATAAAGAGTAGGGTTAGGAACTTGCTTACAACGTCCCTTGAATAAAGTAAACACAAAGATAGGGTACTTGCAAATAATACAAGAATGGGTTTAAGAAAACTTGCCTTAAGTGTAAATTACCAAAGTAAAGCTTATCAACACGTCGAAGTCCTATTGTAACAATATTTTTACATGTGTAGGATATTCGTTAGCTAAGTGTATTCGATATACAAGTTTTATATGTAATTCAATCGCAACCATCGTTAGATTTATCATTTATATACACCTAGTCAATTTAATACGCATTGCACGCATAAGAAGGATCATGATAAATACATATGTTAGGAAACTAACAACTGGGTTCAATTCGTTATCCATTCTTATCTAATCAAAGCTTTAAGTATTCAAGTAACAACATTTCTTACGTTTAATTGCTACACATATGCCATGAGGTCACTGAGTATCATATACACATGTTCAAGCTACTTTAGTCATGCATTTTATGTTCTATTTTTCACTTCCTTGAATCTTGTTCTTAATCATGCTCAACTATTGTACAATGCATAAGACTAACTAGTCATTCATGTTAATCATGTCTATAGGCATGGCACACCTAATCATGAAGTCACATTCTAGAATACTTACAACGTAGTTATTGACAAACTAGTTTTCAAGATTTCTTTTGAAAGACTTATGTTAAGCCATCAAGCATGCAAAGCTACTTGCTATTCCTCATACTTTCATATTAGAACACATAAGTAAGCTCACAAGTTTCAAACTCAAAGTGTAATTAGTGCATTAGGTTCATAGATGAAGCTCTAAGTTTCCATTAGCATGTTATCAACCTTACCTAGGCATGCAAATTTACTTTACTCGTTATACATCATGCTTGCACACATACACATCAAGAGTACGTAATTACGTTCACAAGTCCTTAATCCAAAAGCATCTATGGATTATTAAGTCCATATTGAGAACTCTAATCCTTTCCTTAAAAGGTCCTCAAAGCTATTCAAGCATGTAAATAAGTTCACATGTATCATACTTTCATGCTTTCATGCTTTCTTACAAACGTAAACTGATCATATTAGCATGTTCTTCAAGTTATAATTTAAAGTACACATGGTTTGTTGAATTCGCACATTGGAACTCAAGTTCTCTTTTGAAATCAAGCTACAGTGAGTGATTATATAAAAGACAATATAAACTAGCATGTTAGAGACTTGTATGGTCTTATCGAAGTTTACTAAGTACGGTTAACATATCAGAAGGCATGAAAATCACCAACTGACTTTGCAGAGGGGTGCGATCGCGTGCCACTTGTACTAGGGAGTGGCGCGGCCGCGCCACTCTGGTTCCAGCCCAGAAATTATTCTGCTTCAGCAGAACTTCAGCCAAACCTTACCATACATTTAACTAGCATGCTTGCATACCACTACCTTGCATTCCTAACATAGACATATACTTAAAAACTTAAGCTAGCACCTTATCACACATCTATTTCAACTATATCATGCAATTGCTCTGAATTGAATTTCAAGTGGGTTTAAGCATTATACCTCTTGAGCTTTGAATTTGCTAAACCTTGCTCTCAACTTCAGATTATAAACTCACAATACTCTCTCTATATCAACTTAGCACAATTTTAGCAACATAGAAAATGAAGAGGAGGTCTCTATTTATAGAGGAATTGTTAACCATGCCAAGCCATTATCTTAAGGATTGAAACCAAGAGATGGAAGGAGAGTTCTTTGGACAAGGATTAGTTGGTGAGTAGTTGGTGAATTCAATCATGAAGGCCACTCCTCCATTGATCATTAGCTAGGATGGAGCTTGGGAGAAGAATGAGGAATAGGCTCTTAGCCTTTTGTATATCACGTGAATATGAAATGGGGAAGAATTGGACACTCTATTTGGGACAAGGCAACATATTTTCAGTAATAGCAAGTTGGGGATAAAAGACCATATACTATATACTTAGTACATATATGTATACCTTCGCTTATACTCACTTAGGGGCATACATGGACTTAAAAAAAATATCACAACAACATTACATGGTAGCACATTGATATACATGTACACCTATTGATATATAATCCATGTACATAATGTCAAATTATAAGTTAATAGAATAGTGACATACTACATTATCACAAATCTCATTGTTATTATTATTTCAATTATGTTATTTATTGGAATACATGTTAATTATCCACATACTCTAATTTAATATTCCATATAGTATACATTAATGCACTATATCTATTACATGGTCACATAAGTTCATGTATGTAACTCATATAATTCTTTACTCTTACAATATAGTTTCTATATTGCATATTCTTACTAAAGTGTCACACTACGCTCTCTTGTATTGTCATAATGCACTTTATATAATATAGTTTTGGTTCCATACTGAATAATGTACATACAACATGCATTTTATGAGTCCACTCATGTGGCTCACTTTCTTTTATTATATAGTTTCTATATGACATGGTTATGTCAAAATGCCACATTATACATTATATAATATAGTTGCAGTTACTATACAATAAACAATTAATAGAACAATTATTAATCTCAAACATTAATTAACCATTTATTCATTAATATGTCATCATTAATTAATAAAATATTATTAATTAATCATCCACTCATCAATTCTTTCTTTAATTAATAAAATCATTAATATTTCTCATCACTGTGCCACACAAGGCATTTATTGAGCTTATCATAAACTCCACGTTCTTTCTCAATTATTATAAATTCAATTTGAAACTAATTGAGTTAACTCATCTCATATCACATAAATATTTATATTCAAATAAATATCCAACTTTCATTAATATATTCATTTAATCATATATGGAAATTCTCGGGTATTACACTAAGTTGTAAAGATGTATTAGTTAATACATAGAGGATATCGAATTGAGATGTAAAAGTTTATACAGTAATTCGAATAGAGTGAATCATAACATAAGTTGATTCAAGGATATGTAATTTATTCAAAGTTATGAAATCAATAAAAGATTTTATTCAAAGGATATCGAAAAGTTTAAATTATTCTGCATTTTTATAATATCGAATATGATGTATAGACAGGAATGATAAATGACCAAGATTTAAAACTTAGTAAAGTTTGGGGTCATTATACAGATCCTGGAAATAGAAAGAATTTATATTCTAAATTGTAATAAAGCAAAGTTATATTCTTTAAGTAATGAATAAAAGATGTAATAGTTTGGCGATAGTAGTATCGTGGCAAACCGAATTCGATGTTCGAAGGGACCCAGATTTGGGGGCGTCACACTATCACTGCGTAGCATATTAAATGCTATTTAATCGGACCGAATTAAATGGATTGATTAAGGAATATGAGAATAGTTCTCAAAGTTAAAAAGCTATCTTATGTCCTTAATACGCCTATTCCTGCAATGGTTGTAGACAATGTCTCTGAGGAAGAGATTGCTACGTTTAGAAAGTAGCAAGATGATGCATAGTTGGCTCAATTTATCATGCGCGCATCAATGAGTAACGAGCTTCAACGTCAGCATGAAACTATGGATGCTCCTACTATATTCCTACACTTCAAAAACTTGAATGGTGAGGAAAGTAGGACTAATAGATATCAGATATCTATGGAGTTCTTCCAATCTAGAATGACCGATGGTACTACAATAAAGACACATGTCCTTAAGATGATCAATCTGATTGAACAAATAGGACAGCTAGGTTTTGTCATGAATGGAAAATTGAGCCAAAATTTAATTTTACACTCACTCCTGGACTCCTTCTCACAATTGTTGTGAATTTTCAGATGTACAAGCTAGATGTCAGCCTCGCTGATTTGCTTAAACATGTTGAAAACTATTGAGAGTCACTTTTCAACCAAGAAAGACCAAGTCTTACTGATAGGGGCCAAATGATCTTCTGAAAAGAAGAACAATTCAAAGAAGGTAAATAGAAAGGCAAATATAAAGGATAATAAGAACAAAATTGATACGGATAGCAAAGGAGTTTGCTTCCACTGTAATAAACTGCGAGAAGCATCTTGCAGAGGCTAACCAAAAGAAGCTTAGTGAAGCTTCGGTTACAGATACATGTTTTTTCATGATTGAAATAAATCTTTCAGTAAGTAAAGTTTTTACTTGGATATTGGATACTGGCTATGGTTCTCATAAGTACAGATTTATGAAGGGACCAAACAGAAGCAGAAAGCTAAACAAGAGGAAGTCTTCCCGCGTGTGGGAATGGAGCAAAGATTGGTCCATTAACTGCAGAAACTTATTGTTTAGCACAGCCTACGGGCAAGTCCATTAGTTTAAATAATTACTAATTTACTGAATGGACTTTACATACTTGACTTACATGAAAAATAATTTTAAATTGAACAAACTAGTAAAAGAAAAGGAGATGATCATTCAAAGAGTTGAATATTTGTATTTGGTGAAATACAAGTCTGAATCATTTGAAAGGTTCAAAGAATTCAGAAGTAAAACTAATTGGCAAGGTATTATGATTCTTCGATTAGATCGAGGAATAAATACTTGTGCAATAAGTTTTAAGATCATCTTAAATAGTTTTCTCACAATGGACACTTCCTGATACACAATAATTAATTAATGTATCTAAAAGGAAAAATCACACCTTGTTAGACATGGGGCGGTCCATAAAGATTTTACCGACATTCCAGTATCCTTCTAGGATAATGCCCTAAAAATGGATACATATCTACAAAATAAGGTAACCTCAAAATTCGTCCCCAATACTTCATAAGAGTTATAAACATGGAGGATTTCTAATCTTAAGTATGTTAAGATAAAGGGTTGTCCAGCTTAGGTGAAAAAATTTCAAAAGAATAAGCTTGGGGCAAGATTTGAAAAGTACAAATTTGTGGGACATCCTAAAGTAAGTTTAGGGTAAATATTCTATAATCCTACTTAGCAAAAGGTGTTTGTTGCGAAATATGTTGCCTTCTAAGATAAAGGTATTTATCATTGAAGGGCTAGTGGGAGGATAATAGATCTTGAAGGAGTTCAAGAACCACAAATCACTAATAGTCAAAAGGAGGAACATGTAGTTAGACCTATTGTACCACAACCGAATCGTAAATCTAGAATACTACCGAAGATACGTGGGAGGTATGGATTCATCATAAATGATGATGATGAGGTACGCATCATAGAGGATGATGATCCAGTTATATACGATAAGGCTAAGAGTTGTAGACACTCAGAGAAATGGTAGATGATCATAAAATTTAAAATGGATCTTTGGAGCAATGCTCAAGACCATTCGAATGTTACCTGCAATTGTAGCTTATTATTACCAAATTTGGTAAATGAACGTGGAGACGCCCTTCCTCAAATATATATTATTAGAGGAGAATGTATGTATGATACAACCAGATGAATTTGTTTCAATGGTTGAAGCAAATCATGTATATGAGCTACACCAATCCATTTATTGATTGAAGCAAGCTTCTCAAAGATGGAAAATTCATTTTGATGAGACAATCAAAAGAGTTTGATTTTATTAAAAACAAGAATGAACCTAGTGTGTACAAAAGGGTCAGTGGAAGCGCTGTGACATTACTAAGTATTATATGTTGATATATTACTGATAAGGAATGACATACCAGTGCTATAATCAGTAAAGATAAAGTTGTCTAAACATTCCTCCATGAATGATTTGGGTAGAACATCCTAAATTGGGGATATAAATCTATATAGATAGATTTAAAAGGATACTCAGCTTAACCCAAGGAACATATATTCATTTGATGTTAAAGGCGTTTAGAATGGCAACTCCAAAAGATGTCTCATAATGATGAGGCATGGAGTGGATCTCTCTAAAATTGACCTCAATAAAAGAGAGATCGAATGAGTAACTATCATGTATGCAATGAAATATACGAGACTTGATTTTGATCAGTCATATTCTGGAGAAGATCACTGTAAGACAGTGATAAACATCCTAAGTACTTAACCGACACTAAGGATGTAATCATGATTCATGATGGGTCTGAATTAAACTAGAGGACTAAACAAACTCAAGTTTTCAAACTGACTAAGACGACAGTAAATCCACTTTAGGGTAAGTCGTTACCTTGAAAGGTGGTGCAGTGCATTGGAAAGGTTCCAAACAGCAAAGAGTTGCTGGTTTAGTAATAAAGACAAAGTATATAGCTGTAAATGAAGCTGCAAGTTGATATTTTGAATGAAAAGTTCATTATAGAACTAGGAATAGTTCCTAAGTCTCATCTTGGATCCAAACATGTGTTGCAACACTTTCATTTGATTAAAGAAATCATTGAAAGAAGAGAAGTCATTATAGAGATAGTGAACTCTCAAAAATGACATTGCATATCCATTTACTGAAGCTTTCAAACATCAGAATGATCGTCACTTAGAAGAAGGGTATGAGATACCATGGCGATTGGCTTAGTGCAAGTAGGAGATTGAAAGTAGTATGCATACAAGCCAATTATGTTTTATTATAAAGCATATACTTTGTAACAATCTTATTCATTTATTAATAAAAGTATTATTTAATTAAAGACACTTATTTATCTACATGGTGCTGTTTTTATAATATGTGATAAACTCATAGTTTTAAGCAATGCTTTTAGAATCATGATGATAATCATGCTAATGAGATATAAATTCTTAGATAGCTTAAAACTAAAATAGTTCCCAATCGTTGGATTACTAAAAAGGGGATTAGTGAATCCGGATAGATTGGTACATATGTTGTTTGCTCATTGGATGAGGATGATTGATCTCATGATCATTTGTGTGGAGACACTAAAGCAAGTATGTAGGTGCTTATTGGAGAATAAGTTCACTGAACGTGACTCACTAAGGAATACCTAATGGAGTTTTACTTGCCTGTCAATAGGAATTCCTAATGTGATAGTAGTACAAGTCACTACAAAAAATCGTGATTTTGTAACAAACGGTTTTAGTTGCTAAAGGTGCGAAATTTTGTTGCCAAAGGTCATTTGCAACGATTTTTCGGTCGTTGGACCATTCGTTGCGCAATAAGCGTTGCTAATTGTCTAGCAACGAAATATGTGTTTCATTGCAGAACGTGAGATATTTCAAAACAAAAGTTTGTTTTCGTGTTAAATCATAGATCATTTAGCAACAAAATTTTGTGTAGCAAATTTATTAAGAAATTGTTACTGAAAAGAAACTTTCGTTGTAAAATCCGCCTTATTGGCAACGAAAAGAATCTTTTTTTTGCCAACGAAAATAAAATTCGTTGCATTTGATACACATTTCCCAACGATATTTGTCGTTGCTAAACAGTATGAAAATTGTTACCGTAACTAATTTTTGTTGCTGATTGTATACTTTTTGGCAATGATGTTCGTTGCTAACTGTGCATAATAAACCGGTCATATATTAATTTGCAACTAAATTATTATTTGTCGTTAGTTTTTTTTTGGATAATTATAATCAATTAGCAACAATATTATTCGATGCTGATTGTTTTTCGAGAGCAACAAAAGTAATTGTCGATTAGCAACGACATTGTATCGTTGCCAAATGCATTATCGACTCTGTTTTGTAACGAATGTCAAAATTATTTTACAAATAAAATAAATCGTGGCTCAATAACCCCATAACAAATTATGGCATAAATACAAAAAACTCAAATATTATTAATTAAATCATCTAGTACATGATCATTCATTATCTTTACAATCAACTATCTATTATAAAAGAACAATCTACACCCATTACATGTATATATATAGTATATATACAATAATTGAGGAACCCATCTGAAGAAAAAAAAATACAGAAAATCATACAATAACAACAATACTTTTTGTCATTTAATAATCAAACTTCATGAGCATTAACTGCATTGAAAGAGTGCTTCACACGAAGACCAACAATGTCCAAGCCTTTCCTTCCTAAAATGAAGAGAGAGAAAATAAGAACCAACAAATATATGATTGAGATAATATATAGTCAGGCCATATGATATTGTGTACACCATAGAGTGAAAATGATTATTATAGAATATGACATATATATTCTCTTATGTACAAACTCTTAATACTAGTTCCAATAGCTTCTATAGCTAGTTCCATTGCACTATCTGACTCGGGAATCATGTGTCTTCTTAAGTTCCATTGCACTATCTGACTCAAAAATCATGTGTCTTCCTGCAAATCTCCTCTAGCTCAGACACCCGCCACTGCGCCACAATTCTACTGCATGTCCTGCTTCATAAAAAGAGTGACTTGTCCAAAAAAGAAAATATGCTATAAATATAGAGATGATAATCCTACCAGGCTACACCACAATCCTAACCTTAGATAAAATATAGAGATGATGATAAACAAAAAAATTTATACTAGTAGTTAACTGCTCATACTTATCAATAACATTACTCTGAAGATGCAACAGTTAATCCGGGAGAGGCATAATGTTTAAATCATCACTAGCTAGTATATTCACACAAATTGAATGCAATGCTAAATCCGATCAGCATTTTACAAATTTGTACGACTTCTAGGTGTCATTAATTTTTGTAGCTTTTTTTAGAAGTAATGAGAATGCCTTGACAATTACTTGAGAAGATATCATTCTCAAAGTCGATAAGTACCACCTTGACATATGAAGAGAATGATAATGATTCAGGTGCATAACTTAAAAACACAACTCTGTCAAGAATAAAAGTCACCTAAAAAGGGACTCCTCCAATGCATATTTATTAAATAAAGAAATATCTAGGTAAAAAAATAACCTTAACAAGCAATTACCGATCAACAAAGAAAGATCAAGTGTTGAAACTCATTCTTTCTCTAGCAGTCAGCTTCTCTGTCAAAGCAAGTAACTTCTTTTCCTTCAACTCTAGGTTGTTCCTAACAGACTCAGCTTTCTATAAACGAATAAAACAAAATGTGTGTTACAAAAACTGTCCATGTTTCAAAAACATATCATAACAACAAAAAATTAATAAACTCACTTGCTCCTGTACAGTTAAGTTTGCTAGTTTACTGTTTATATCATCCTCTATCTTCTTCAAAACTGAATTGGTCAGCTCGATCTTCTTTTGTTATTCTTCAACTTCTTTCTCTTTCAGCTTAAAAGCTCTCTCAATTTCATTTGCCTTTTCCTCTCTCTGGTTATTCATTCTTCGACCCTCACACAACCTTTCTTCCCCTTCCTGTAGCTTCCTCTCTCTTCTTTATGTTTAGGAAAAGTTGCTTCATGTGCTTCCTGCCTGCAAATAATTAATTAGCCCTCTAAAATTATTTCCAACTTCAAATAAATGCAAACTATTAGAATCATTAACCCCAAAAAGTTTCGACATAGATCATACTCTGCATTAAAGGATATGCGCTCCCTCCGAAGCAGACACTCTGTAATACCCGAGAATTTTCGAATATTATTAATGAATAAATTAATAGAAATGAATATTTATTTGAATATAAATGATTATGTGTTATGAGATGAGT
Organism: Panax stipuleanatus; assembly: GCA_020205555.1. Lineage (NCBI taxonomy): Eukaryota > Viridiplantae > Streptophyta > Magnoliopsida > Apiales > Araliaceae > Panax > Panax stipuleanatus. Next base: position 95,390,531 of record CM035120.1, read on the forward strand.
TAACTCAATTACTTCAAATTGAATATATAATAATTGAGAAAAATATGGAGTTTATGATAAGCTCATTAAATGTCTTGTGTGGCACGAGAATAGAAACGATAATGAGTTAATTAGAGGATGAAGGAATTATTAAGTGAACAATTAATCAATATTAATTGTTAATTAATGGTTATTATGAGAAGCAGAATATTAATGGTTAATTAATTTCTATTTATGCTTAATAATCTATCAATGAGTAATAAATTAATAATATGTTGATTTATGGTTATTAAGAATAATAAAACATAAACGAATAAATTATTAATATAATAAGATTATATTTGCTCGATTAATTGTTATGTGCAAGCATGCGATAATTAAACATATAATATATAGTAGTTACCTCTATATTATATATAAAGTGCAATGTGACGCATCAATGTGACTATATAATATATATAAACTATATAGTAAGATTTATTAAGTTATGAAAGTTACATAATAATAACAATTATGTGACAACATGTGTGGGTGACTACATTTGAAAATGAACCTTATTGATATTATAATGAACTGTGTAAACAATTGTGACTTAATAATGATTTCAATAATTTAATAATATAGTAATGCGATAATACCCAATTGAATTATATTCGGTGTTAACAAAATGTACATGGAGTATATATGTGCAAAGTAAATTTACTACATTGAAATATTATTTATTCATTGCAATTACATTGTGACCCTAATTATAACCTAAGAGTATATTATATAACCTAAGTATACATGGTGGCTTATATATGTGACCTTAGTGGTTTGAATTTCCAAATGCTGAGTTATTTTACCTTGTCCTAATATGAGAGTCTCATTCTCTTCTCACGTGAATAGCATTATAAGGCCTAAGTCTACTCTTCATCTCAAACTCAGCAAACTTCCATAGTTACTAGCTCATGATTCAAAGGGGAGTGGGCAAAATAGTGTAATCCAATAACTACTCACCCATTTCTCCATAACCATCATACAAATCTTCAATCCATTAGTTTGATTCAATGGAGGAATTTATTGTCTGGATATCAATTTCTCTATAAATACAACCCAATTCCTTCACAATCCTTTTGCTGAGATTTTCTTAAGTGCTGAGTTGTGAGCAAATATATACATCATTGATAGCATTCTGAGAATTCAAATTGCAACAAGCTCAATCCACATTTGCAGAGGTATAACACCTCTTGTTCTTTATTCTTGTTCTTTCTAAAATTTCTTGATTTTGGTTGAAATAGTTGATAATGTGATTGGGTAATGGTTGTTAGTTGTTATATAGTTGATATACTAGCTTATATACATGTTTAAACTGCAATGTGGCTGTTTGGAGTCGAATTGGTTGTGAAATTTGGTTTTTGGCTCTGCAAACTGCTGAAGCAGAAACCTTTCTGGTGCTGGTCGAGACACGGCGCAGCTGCGCCAGTATTGTACTAAGGCGCAACGCAGCTGCGCCAGGCTCTGAAACTTGTTTTCTAATTTTGTTAAAAACATGTTAAGTACTAATGTGTTTATACTACTTAGACAAGCATGAGAACATGAGTAACTTGTATATATGAGTACATAGACCTAACGTAAGCATGTTTGACTAGATTAGTATACATGATTGATGAAAAGACATATAGCTTTTGAAATGAACTTACAGTTTTAAAAGGAACTTTGATATGTTATATTCATGTTGTATTCTGATTTTTGCAAGCATGATCGTATGGTCTAATTGAACATGAAATGTTAGTCTAGGTATTGAATACACACTAGCATTCATGGTCCAAGTTTGAATTGATTTCAAAAGATAAACTTGAAGGTCTTGAAAAGCAAAGTTATATGATCTTAGAGTAATAGCATTCTGATATTTTCGGCATGCTTGAATGTGCTTTTAACATCACTAAGGCATCATATATATACACACACTTGTTAGATGTAATACAAGTTAATCAAGCATAAGTTCGATTAAGTTTTCAAGCAAGTAGCAATGCTAGTGTTACGTATATGATGTAGAAACACGTGAGCATGCCTATTGATAGATTATATGACCATTCCACATGTTTACACGCCGAGCATGATAGCTTATGTGATATCATGACATTATATGGATGTAATTTATTTAAGAGTTAATCTTAGAATCATGTCATGAAAGATTGAACTTAGATGGACTTGACAAGCATGAAAGGACCCTTAACATGTTTATATACTATGTGGTGTTGAATGCTTACGTGTTGGTCAGAAACAGTAGGGCAGCAGTCCAACCCTGGTCTGGCCAGGGGACAGCGCAGCTGCGCCGTCCCTAGGCTTAACCAGGGCGCAGCTGCGCCAGGCTGATTTCAGAGTTTATGCAGTTTGCTTATTCTGGTGTTAGCAGTTAACCTATTATGATGCCTAAGCTGTTAAAACTTGGTCAGATCCCTACTGATACATGTTTACAAGTGTGGGTAGTATAACATAATGATGTTTAACTTATAAAAGGAACTTTAGATATAGTAGTTTCATAACCAACTTAGTGTTATGAATTGTTATAATAACATACGTATATGGCTATATGATTGAGTTAGAACAGTATGTGTATATCTAACTTACATATCGAGCTTGAGTACCGAATGTGCTTAGCTAATGAATATCCTACAAATATTATAATAGGATTCGAAAGTGTTGATTAACTTTACGTGGATAAACTACGAATAAGGCAAGTATCTAAAGCTTATCTCTTTGGATGCAAGTTCCCTAACTTACACTCTTTTATTATGCAAGTTTCCTTGAACCCGTGCTTGTATTGTCAATTGCAAGTATCCTAACCTTTGCAATGGATCCTTGTGAAAGCAAGTTTTCTTACTTACTCGTTTAAATTGAGTTAGTATGTTTATTGAATAAACTCTTGTTTCATTTGAGTCTTATGGAAGCTATTATTCATATTGAACTTAGTATTATTCTTAAATATCGTGAAAGTGTCTATGCCATTTGATTCGGCTAGACTATATGCATATTTAGAAAACTATCCAAACCAATTGATTGGTGCGGAATCTTGTATTTGACTGAGATGAACAATCCTTATGGTAAGGGGAGTGTATATATTGTTGGAAGCCCAACACACGCGTGAAAATTATTGTGGTGTTATGCATAACATAGAGTATTGTAGACTGATCATCTATCATACTTATTTTTGGGTTATCAGTTTAATATTGATAATTCTAGTAGATGTTCAATAGTCCTTAGTGACTGCTCAGTATAAATTATTTTATCCAGTTGGATACGTTGATTGCCTTTGAATTCATATATATCTGTTGGTCTATAATAAACCATCGTTTCATATTCCAATAATTTGATTTGAGAATTGTTGATACTTGTTGTTCATGATGTTATTATTCAAACTCTTGATTATCAGCGAGATTATACTTTGATATTTTAAACTCGTGTTATAAAACTCTTCACCCTTGTCGTATATTACTTGCTGGGCAAATTGTGCTCATTCTTGCTTTCCTAAAATCATTTCAGTTAAGGCAGAGCAGGGTGGACCTTCGGGCGTCGATAAGGGCAAGGGCAAGGCTACCGACTAGCCAGTCCCTCTATGTTTTTAGAAGTTCTTGTGTTGTATTATGACAACTATGATAATATATTAAGACTGATTCAGAACTATGTTTAAACTTAAGTAGGGTTATGTAATAAGTCTTTATTTGATATTATTATGTAATCTATTAAGTACTGTAGGTTGCGAGACTTGGGAAAATAAATATAATAAATCATTGTATATTATTCTAGATTATCTGCTGTGACTATATGATTTTTGTGACGTCCCCAAAATAGGTTCAATACTCAACTCATTCTGAGTCGCCAAATACATGGTACAGAATCCAAATACAATCTTTTATAACATACGGTCGTGCAAAATACGACCACGCAAACTGTGAGTTTCAATACAAATTGTATATAATACAAAATATAAACACTCAAATTCAGTCCTCACTAATTACAATCATTATCACACTATTCTACAAAATTGTGAGGACTGTTATTGCTCTAACTCTGACCATCACCTCAATCCCCGACTAGTCCCTACGATATTCTCATTTCTTGAAGAGAACAATGGAAGAAAAGAGTGAGCTCAACTAGCCCAATAAAAAATATTATGACTAAAATAATGAAGAGTAAATTATCGTTAGTCTTCAACAAATCAGATAAAATATTATGGACAACAAGTTTAGATCAACAACTGCAGTGAAAATAACAATTCATTAGAAGAGTTAAGTAGAGAATGATGTCTACTATCTTCTATGATTTAAAAGTCCATCATCAATATTTTATCCCTGTAACATCAATCAATATATATCTCGAATCAAATATTTATCTTTGCACTACGGGCCAAAGATATTCATTTGTATCACCAGTGGTCATGTTCATCTCAACACCTGTCCATCTTTGCACTACGGGCCAAAAATATTCATCAGGTAATCATCTTTGCACTACAGGCCAAAGATATTCATCAAATAATCATTCATTTTTGCACTACTAGCCTAAAGATATTCATTTGTATTACCATTTAAGATTGAGGATGATAAAAAATAATATAAGGAACGAATCCAGTGAGATAAAGGGGACAAAGATTAGGGATTCGTAATTTAGTTTATCCAAGTTCAATAATACTCCGTAATAATCAATTGTGGAGCAAAATTCAAGAATGCAGTTCAAAACTTGGATCCAATCAAAGATAATTTGGATTAAAAAAAATAATATTTATCCCTGTAACATCAATCAATATATATCTCGAATCAAATATTTATCTTTGCACTACGGGCCAAAGATATTCATTTGTATCACCAGTGGTTATGTTCATCTCAACACCTGTCCATCTTTGCACTACGGGCCAAAGATATTCATCAGGTAATCATCTTTGCACTACAGGCCAAAGATATTCATCAAATAATCATTCATCTTTGCACTACAGGCCAAAGATATTCGTTTGTATCACCATTTAAGAATGAGAATAATGAAAAATAATATAAAAAATGAATCCACTGAGATAAAGGACAAAGATTAGGAATTCGTAATTTAGTTTATCCAAGTTCAATAATACTCCGTAATAATCAATTGTGGAGCAAAATTCAAGAATGAAGTTCAAAACTTGGATCCAATCAAAGATAATTTGGATTAAAAAAAATAATATTTTTTTATCGTGAATAGTAACTCGTGAATAGTAACTCGTCATGAAAAGATAAAAATTTCATAAAAAGTTCAGACCAGTATTCCAGTGAAATGATATTAGATGAAGCGCAAAACTCAAAGCATTTCTGATCATTTCAGGAATTGTAGAAGCAATACTTACCGTAGTAAGTTTAAATTTAGAAATATGAAATAAAATATTATCACTTTCATAATATGGAATATGAAAGAAAATAATATTTATTATGAATATTGAAAGAAAATAACATCATTTACGAGAAAAATAACATCCTTTACCTCAGTATAATACTCGATCTGACTTGAATATCGGATATTATTATGAGTAAAACTTGCACTGTTATCAACACTCAAAGTATCTAAATACTCACAAGAAATACGCTCGATATTATAAATAGAAAATTTTCTGATTCTGGTATGATTTTCATTTCTAACTAAGCAACCTATTTATAAGAAATGCTTAACACACCAGGATTGATAAAATTTCCTACGGTGGCTTCTCATCACCCAACTTTGAAAATCAAGCACAACACTTTTGAAATAATGCTCAGCACATTTCACACCAACAAAGGACAAGAGTGGGGCCCGCACATTCTAGAAAATCCTCCACCAAAAATCAATTTAGACTCAATATTCCAAAACTTTAATAATTCATAATGAATAGTCCTTTTATCAGAAAAATATGAACCTTATGTCTATACCATATAAAATTTAATTCTCTACAACTTTGTAGAAGAATGTTTTTCCAAATTCTGAACGAAAAATGACCTAAGTTTACATACGGATGATTTTTTCACACTCACCACTCTTGAAAATCTCCAGCACACTCAAAATTTCAAAGCCTCCACTTTTGAAATAATGAATTCCACCACATATTTATATATATATATATATATATATATATATATTAAAACATTTATAATTATTAAAAGAATTCCAAATTTCATTTTCTCTCTCCCGTCTCATTTTATTCATATATCGTGAATTTGTTGTAAAAAAATATCATCACTATTATATTATTATATTATCACATTATACACTTATAATGTAATATTATAATAATATATTTGAATGAATTATTCTATCAGAACAGATAAAATATCCATTCTCAATAATTGTCACTTTTACTAAAAATTCCTTCGTTTAAATCCACATTGAATAAATATTTACTTATCATTTTTATCAATAATTATTATTCACAAATAATATTACAGAACCACAATAATGACAACCAGGTCGTTCCCAGGAAAGAGGGGGCTTTCCGATAAGAATTTCTCCTTACAGGAGTGCAATTAGATTAACTAACCCCTTTCCTAGACAGAACTTCCTAGACATTGCCAATAATACTGTCTAATAATATTATTCAAATAATATGAATTATTATTTTGATAATGTGAAATACTGTGCAGTGGTTATTGTGACAATTATTAAATCAATAATATAAAATATCAACGGTAATAATTATTGAATCAATAATATAAAATATTAAACAGTAATTACTGTAACAATTATTGAGTAAGTGACTCCTTACGTAAGAATCAATAATTCAAAATACTGTGCAATACCGTGTGCTACTGTGCAACAGCGCATATTACTGTATTTTTATCACCGGGTATTTCAACAGTTTAACGGTAACAGTTTTACCGTTATTTTATAAAAAGGTTATTTCTGTCGCTTTCTATATCCGACAGTTATTCCGCTGTGGGGTCCACCAATGACTGCGCCGTCGTACGAATATTCTCCAACAAAAAGAATATTCTACGACCAAACGAATATTTCCGACACAATGAATATTTTATAATCACTTGCTTACTTTGAAATATTTACACATTCCACCCATAACTCACCACATTTATCAAATCAACACCTTATTATTTTGAAAATAATATATAAAGAAAATTAAATCTTTATTCATAACATTTAGGGTCTTACAACCTCCCCTCCTTATGAAATTTCGTCCTCGAAATTGACGTACGTACCTGGTATGTCGAAGAGGTGAGGATACCTCGCTTTCATTTTCAATTCTAACTCCTAGGTTATTTTCTCGATATCAAGGTTCATGTTGGCCGTTTTATCGGTCAATATATCGCGCAAGTATACGCGATCAACAAGTAATAAAGTGTGAGTAAGATATCGTTCCCACGGAGAATTAAATGACAAAAGGTCGCCAAAGCACTAGCACATAATCATTTCAGTCTTATTTAAACGGGCGGTAAAGAGATTTAATATAAAAACTAAATTAACTAGGCAAGGAATTAAACTTAAACTAATTAATCCTAGAGTAAAATCAGATAATGAAGATAAGATATTCCAATTTCCCCTAATGATTCGTCTAAGTCAATAAACTTCCAATTAAGTCAAATTAATCATTATAGTTGCTAGCCGAGAACACGAAAGTGAGAGAAGGCCATCTTTCGATGCATATAATTCATATCACGTGCAATCCACAGATGATAGAACGCACGTGAACACCCACATTATCTAAACCCCTATATGTCTATGGTGTTTACAAATAATTAGGGATTAAGGTCAAGTTCTCTATTGACTACGAGCGGCGCTTCGGTATATGTCTATCCTAAGCACAAATCATACGTCCAACATCATGTGAACGTACAATCGCCCGCTACCGCGATTAGATCTAAACCTACAGTTCGTCTTTCAATCCCACATAGGTTATCACAGTAATTGGTCATGACTCAATTAAGCAATAAAAGCATAAATCGCAGTAGACAATTACATAGCAATCAATAAGAACTAACATGGAAGAGAAATCAACATAGACTACTCATTAGGTTCCATTGGAACCTCAAAATAGATTTAAGATATCATAATGAAGCACATCTATCATCCACAAGTTGAATACATATCATGAGATTACACAATTAGAAAGCAAAGAGAGTTTAAGGATAAGAAATGCAAATCGGAGTCTCCAAGCATCCAATATTGAATCTTCAATAACATCCAATTGTTTCAACCATCAAGTCTAATAAAACCTTAGAAAACTAATTACTATAAACTAGCCTAATCTCTAATCTACTCCTAATCTATGAAAAGAGAAGAAAATAGGTGAAGAACTAGCTAGGGCTAATCCCTTAAAAGGGAGATATATATACTCATGTGTAGCCAAATGAGCCCCTAAATAGCCTCTGCCCACTGAGCCTGCCTTGCTACTCCAAACAAACCAAAACTGCTGATTAAAAATAAGTCAACTGGGCAGCTTAACCGGCACAGCTGCGCAGGTTATAGGCATGCAGCCGGCGCAGCTGCGCAGGCTTCAGGATGTGATTTTTTTGATCCTTTTCTGCTGCTGGCTCCTGCTTATCTTTTCTGATCCTCTCCCCTGCTAGCTTCATGATGCATTGTCCTGCCAATTAACCATTGTCATGAGCTTTGTTCCCTCTTTGCTCTGTCCATCCTCATGCCACAGCTTTACTCTTTAAGCGTTGTCCCTTTTTTAGCACCTTTTCATCCTTTTAAGCTCAAAATGCACCCGGAGAGTTCCAAATATAGTAATCTGCAAAAGAAAGTATAAATACATGAAAAGCTACGATAACACATGAGTTTAAGCAACAATCGAAGTGAGTTGATATCTAAATAAGCGGTTATACAACCACTTATCAGTTCCTCCACAAAACTTTAACTTGAGGTATAATCTTTGAGCGTAGGACATGTTCCTTCTTATCCAAGATCTTGACAGATACCTCTTCGTACGTTAAATCTTCGGCTATCTCGTCTGGTTCTATCTCAATAATGTGGTTTGGATCTTTCACATATTTACGTAGCACAGATATGTGAAAAACGTTATGAACACGAGACATGCTTGGAGGTAAAGCGAGTCTATAAGCCACATTTCCTACTCGTTCATGAATTTCAAATGGACCAATAAATCATGGATTGAGCTTTCCTCTCTTCCCGAATCTCGTAACTCCTTTTCATGGAGCAACACGTAATAATACATGATCTCCGACATTAAATTCTATGTCTCTTCGATGAAGATCAGCTTAACTCTTTTGTTGATCTTGTGTAGTTTGTATACGTTGCCGGATTATTTGAATCTTTTCCGTAGTCATACGTACTAACTTCGGTCCCAACAATGTTACTTCATCCACCTTGTCCCAGCATATTGGAGAACGACACTTTCGTCCATACAATGCCTCGAATGGAGCCACGCCTATACTGGCCTGATAATTGTTATTATAAGAGAATTCCACCAATGGTAAGTACTTATCCCAACTTCCTTTGAAGTCTAGAACACAGAGTCTCAATAGATCTTCAAGAGTTTGGATAGTCCTTTTCGATTGCCCGTCCGTTTGTGGATGATATGCCGAACTGAATCGTAAATCCGAGCTCATAGCTTTCTACAAACTGACCCAAAATCATGAAGTGAATCTTGGGTTACGATCCGAAACTATGGATACTGGCATGCCATGCAACCTTATAATCTCATTCACGTACATACGAGCAAGACTTTCAAGGGAATAAGTCTCCTGTATCGGCAAGAAATGAGCAGACTTGGTTAATCTATCAACAATAACCTAAATCGCATCTATGCCTTGAGAAACCTTGGGAAGACCCGTAACGAAATCCATGGTAATGTGTTCCCACTTCCATTTCGAAATCTCAAGTGGTTGCAATGGACCCTTTGGCACTTGATGCTCCGCCTTGACACGTTGACATGTTAAACACCTCGAGATAAACTCCGTGATCTCTCTCGTCATATTGCTCCACCAAAATGTATGTCGAAGATCACGATACATTTTGGTACTCCCAGGATGGATTGAAAACGATGTGTTGTGTGCCTCCATCATGATTCTATACTTCAAATCAAAATCGTTAGGAACACAAAGTCTGGAGTTGACTCGAAGTATTCCTTCTTCATCAATTCTTGCTTCTGGAATAGCACTATCTTGCATTTTCTTCTTCATCTTCATCAGCTCCGGGTCTGTAGCTTGAGCAACTTTAACTTTATCAATTAAAGCTGGTTCTACACGTATACTTGATATCATCACGTGGGTCCCCGGAGTCTTCAACTCTATTTTTATCCTTTGTAAGTCACATAAAATGGGACTTTGTGTTGACAGCATCGCACTCGTTCCCGCATATGATCTTCTACTCAACGCGTCAGCTACCACGTTTGCTTTTTCAGGATGGTATTGAATGGTATGATCGTAATCTTTCAACAGATCAAGCCAACGTCGTTGCCGCATGTTGAATTTCTTTTGAGTGAAGAAATATTTAAGGCTCTTATGATCCGTATAAATCTCCACTTTCTCCCCATACAGGTAGTGTCTCCAGATATTCAACGCGAAAATAACTGCTGCCAACTCTAGATCATGAGTAGGATAATTCCTCTCATATTCTTTGAGTTGTCGTGAGGCATAGGCTATTACTTTCTCATGTTGCATGAGAACACATCCTAACCCTTTGCCCGAAGCATCGCTGTAAATGACCAATCCATCCGAACTAGATGGTATCGTCAAAACAGGTGCCGAAATGAGTCTCCTCTTGAGCTCTTGAAAGCTCTTCTCGCATTCCTCGTTCCATACGAATTTTGTATCTTTTCGAGTCAGCTGAGTTAATGGAGTAGCGATTCGAGAAAATTCTTCCACGAATCTCCAATAATAACCGGCTAATCCGAGAAAGCTACGTACTTCGGTCACCAACTTAGGTTGCTCCCAACTTTGTATTACTTCAATCTTTGACGGGTCAACAGATACTCCATGTTTTGATACCACGTGCCCAAGGAATGCTACTTCCTCAAGCCAGAACTCGCATTTCTTCAACTTGGCATAAAGTTTGTTATCACGAAGCCTTTGGAGTACTAGCTTCAAGTGGTGCTCATGATCTTCACGGCTTTTGGAATAGATGAGGATGTCATCAATAAATACAACCACGAACTGATCCAAATACTCCTTGAATACACGGTTCATCATATCCATGAAAGCAGCAGGAGCATTAGTCAATCCAAAAGACATGACTAAGAATTCATAATGCCCGTATCGAATTCTGAATAAAGTCTTCGGAATGTCATCTGTTTTAATCTTTAACTGATGATATCCAGAACGAAGATCGATCTTTGAAAAAAATTGTGCACCTTGCAACTGGTCGAACAGGTCATCAATACGAGGTAACGGATACCTATTCTTGATGGTGACATGGTTCAACTCCCGATAGTCAATACAAAGTCGCATACTCCCGTCTTTCTTCTTTACGAATAAAACAGGAGCACCCCAATGAGACGTACTAGAACGAATAAAACCAATGTTCAACAACTCCTGTAATTAGACCTTTAACTCCTAAACTTCAATAGGAGCCATTCGATATGGGATTTTAGAAATGAATTTTGTACCGGGTTCAAGGTCAATAAAGAATTCAACTTCATATTCTGAGAGTAAACCGGGATGTTCTTCGGGAAATACATCAGGAAACTCATTAACCACAGAAATATCATTCAAATCTAACGTATTCTGATTTAAATCAATGACATGAGCTAATAAAGCTTGACATTCATTTTTCAATAAACGAATAGTTTTATGACTTGAAATGACATTGATTGATTTTAGTGGTTTGGTTGTTTGAATTTGCACAACAGGTTGGTTAGGAATATGAAAAATAACAACCTTACGAAAATAATCAATTTTGACATGATAAGTGGTTAACCAGTCAATTCCTAAAATCACATCAAATGCAAGTATTTTCAAAGATATAAGATCAACAGGTAAGGTGAGGGTACCAATTTGAATCAAGCAATATTTGTAAACTGTGGATGTAACGAAGGTTTCTCCTAACGGAGTTTCAACAGATAAGTCAAAGTCTAATTTCTCAGAATTCAAGTTCAAACGTTGAGCACAAGCAGGTGAAATAAAAGAATGGGTAGAACCGGTATTTAATAAGGTATAGACTTCGTAAGAGTTTATGATTAGATTACCCGTAATAACCTCATTCGGGTTCCTCGCTTGTTGGACAGTCACAACAAAAGCTCTTCCAGGAACCACCGACTTTGACTTGTCCGGGACAATCTTTAGAGTCACCATCCCCGTTGGACTTGGTTTCGTTACAGGACACACTTGAGCTATGTGACCTTCCTTTCTACAGTTATAACACACCTTGAATTACTGTGTGCAATTGGGACTGATGTGTCCCTCTTGTCCGCATTTATAGCATACAACCGGTGGTCGTTCTCTTCCCCTAAAAACAGTTGATGTTGGTTCTGCTGTCGACGTCTTCACGTTCTCATTGTTGTACCTTCTCTTCTTGAAATCTCTCCCCGACTCACTTCTTCTATTATCATGGCCACGATTACCACCGGAGTGGTTACCGCTTCCGTCATGATACTTTTCTCCCCGCTGGTTGTCATTGTTCCGATGACTGCTGCCACCGGTACGACCTTGATTGTTGTCCCTTGGTTGAACATAAACATTATCTCGTTCTAACAATTGGGTCATGTTCACCACATCTGAATATAAAGAAAGTTTATGAGAAATGAGGTACTGACGAATTTCGAGTTTCAAACCTCTCAGAAACATTCGCGTCATACGTTCCTCATTATCCACCAGATGAGATACAAACCGAGATAACTCCGCGAACTTAGCTTCGTACTGGGACACAGTCATGCTGTTCTGTTCTAGATTGATAAACTCTACCTCCTTCATATGACGAATACTTTCTGGAAAGTACTTGTCATTAAACAGTTTCTGGAACTCCTCCCAAGACATCTTGAGTGCGACAAACTGGATACACTTCACAGAATTCCACCAGTAATCTGCCTCTCCACGGAACATAAACGTGGCGAATGGAACCTTCTATTCCTCCGTGCATCCCAAGACATCAAATATCTTGATAATTTACTTAACCCACGTCTCTGTCTTGATTGGATCTGGCTTTTCCTGAAACTCTGGTGGTCCCAACTCTTTGAACTGCTTGGCAATGACAAGCCGCGAGTTGTTATTATTTTCACCTGTATTATGAACACGAGTCTCCCTCGTCTGATTTTGCATGAACTGTAAAAAATTTCTAAACATCCCATCGTTCATCGTTTGATCGGTGATGTCATTTACAAGAGGAATATTGCCTTCATGTTGCACGTTCTCCTGTTTAGTGATTAAAGGTGTCTCAACGGTCTCATTTACTCCATTATTTAGATTTTCAGCTGCCATTTTCAAATACTGTCACAAAACAAGGGTTAATCAAATAAATTATCATATCATATCATATATTAACCCTATGCTCCGACCGACCAATTAAATATCAAATAAGCTTAGGTAGGACACACTAGCGAAGGATTTACTCATCTCTCTCATCCTAGTTCAATTCCCAGATCAACGCCAGAGATCATATCCCTAAGCTCTGATACCAACTGTGACACCCCCAAAATAGGTTCAATACTCAACCCATTATGAGTCGCCAAATACATGGTACAGAATCTAAATACAATCTTTTATAACATATGGTCGTGCAAAATACGACAACGCAAACTATGAGTTTCAATACAAATCGTATATAATACGAAATATAAATACTCAAATTCAGTCCTCACTAATTACAATCATTATCACACTATTCTACAAAATAGTGAGGACTGTTATTGCTCTAACTCTGACCATCACCCCGATCCCCGACTAGTCCCTACAATATTCTCATTTCCTGAAGAGAACAATGGAAGAAAAGGGTGAGCTCAACTAGCCTAGTAAAAAATATTATGACTAAGATAATGAAGAGTAAATTATCGTTAGTTTTCAACAAATCAGATAAAATATTATGGACAACAAGCTTTAGATCAACAACTGCAGCGGCAATAACAATTCATTAGAAGAGTTAAGTAGAGAATGATGTCTATTATCTTCTATGATTTAAAAGTCCATCATCAATATTTTATCCCTATAACATCAATCAATATATATCTCGAATCAAATACTCATCTTTGCACTACGGGCTAAAGATATTCATTTGTATCACCAGTGATCATGTTCATCTCAACACCTGTCCATCTTTGCACTACGGGTTAAAGATATTCATCAGGTAATCATCTTTGCACTACAGGCCAAAGATATTCATCAAATAATCATTCATCTTTGCACTACAGACCAAAGATATTCGTTTGTATCACCATTTAAGACTGAAGATGATGAAAAATAATATAAAGAACGAATTCAGTGAGATAAAGGACAAAGATTAAGAATTCGTAATTTAGTTTATCCAAGTTCAATAATACTCCGTAATAATCAATTGTTGAGCAAAATTCAAAAATAAAGTTCAAAACTTGGATCCAATCAAAAATAATTTGGATTAAAAAAAATAATATTTTTTTTACAGTGAATAATAATTCGTGAATAGTAACTCGTCATGAAAAGATAAAAAATTCTTAAAAAATTTAGATCAATATTCCAATGAAATGATATTAAATAAAGTACAAAACTCAAAGAATTTCTGATCATTTCAGAAATTATAGAAGTAATACTTACCGTAATAAGTTTAAATTTAAAAATATGAAATGAAATATTATCACTTTTATAATATGAAATATGAAAGAAAATAATATTCATTATGAATATTGAAAGATAATATCATTTACGAGAAAAATAATATCCTTTACCTCAGTATAATACTCGATCTAACTGGAATATCGGATATTATAATGAGAAAAATTTGCACTGTTATCAACACTCAAAGTATCTAAATACTTACAAAAAATACGCTCGATATTATAGAGAGAAATTTTTTTGATTCTGGTGTGATTTTCATTTCTAACTAAGCACCCTATTTATAGAAATGCTTAGCACACCAGGATTGACAAAAATTTCTACAGTGGCTTCTCATCACCCAACTTTGAAAATCAAACACAACACTTTTGAAATAATGCTCAGCACATTTCACACCAACAAATGACAAGAGTGGGGCCCGCACATTCTAGAAAATCCTCCACCAAAAATCAATTTAGACTCAATAGTCCAGAACTTTAATAATTCATATTAAATAGCCATTTTATCAGAAAAATATGAACCTTATATCCATTCCATATAAAATTTAATTCTTTACAACTTTATAAAATAACGTTTTTTCAAATTCTAAACGAAAATTGACCTAAGTTTACATACGGATGATTTTTTCACACTCACCACTCTTGAAAATCTCCAGCACACTCAAAATTTCAAAGCCTCCACTTTTGAAATAATGAATTCCACCACACACACACACACACACACACACACACACACACACACACACACACACACACACATATATATATATATATATATATATATATATATTAAAACATTCATAATTATTAAAAGAATTTTAAATTTCATTTTCTCTCTTCCGTCTCATTTTATTCATATATCGTGAATTTATTGTAAAAAAATATCACTATTATATTATTATATTATCACATTATACACTTATAATATAATATCATAATAATATATTTGAATGAATTATTCTATCAAAACAGATAAAATATCCATTCTCAATAATTGTCACTTTTACTAAAAATTCCTCCGTTTAAATCCACATTGAATAAATATTTACTTATCAGTTTTATCAATAATTATTATTCATAAATAATATTACAGAACCACAATAATGACAACTAGGTCGTTCCTAGGAAAGAGGAAACTTTCCGATAAGAATTTCTCCTTACTGGCGCGCAATTAGATTAACTAACTCATTTCCTAGACAAAACTTTCTAGACATTGCCAATAATACTGTCTAATAATATTATTCAAATAATATGAATTATTGATTTAATAATGTGAAATACTGTGCAGTGGTTACTGTGACAATTATTGAATCAATAATATAAAATATCAACGGTAGTAATTATTGAATCAATAATATAAAATATTAAACAGTAATTACTATAACAATTATTGAGTAAGTGACTTCTGACGTAAGAATCAATAATTCGAAATACTATGCAATACCGTGTGCTACTGTGCAACAACGCATATTACTGTATTTTTATCACTGGGTATTTCAACAATTTAACGTTAACAATTTTACCGTTATTTTATAAAAAGGTTATTTCTGTCGCTTTCTATATCCGACAGTTATTCCGTTGTGGGGTCCACCAATGACTGCGCCGTCGTACAAATATTCTCCGACAAAAAGAATATTTCCCGACCAAACGAATATTTTCCGACACAATGAATATTTTATAACCACTTACTTTAAAATATTTGCACATTCCACCCATAACTCACCACATTTATCAATATCTTATTATTTCAAAATAATATATAAAGAAAATTAAATCTTTATTCATAAAAGTTGGGGTCTTACAATTTTAGTTATTATTGTTAGAACGTGATGAACTGAATTCGAGACATCGAGGCCCGAATTTGGGAGCGTCACACACTCACAGGTCAACCTCTTGTAATTTCCTTTCCAACTCCAAGCTCTTTCTACTTGCCCAACATGCTTGGCATCTGCATCATGCAACTTCCTTTCTACATCCAAATATTTATCCTCAATTCCAGAAAGTATTTGCATTGACCAAATTAGTATTAGATGACAGCTTAATTTGTGCATGTTCTACACGAATTTCAAGTAAAGCCTTCTCAAGTCCTGTGAAGAACTTTTGATTGTTATAAAAGAATATATGAATGAAACGATATAGCATAACCTCATAAATACTTGGTAACAATGCTTATATTATCTTTTAAGAAATTAGAAACAATTTAACCAGCAACACTGCATCATTTGGAACTCTAAAAAACACAGGAACAATGGGCTAAAGAAGCAAACAATAAAGTTTCATAGCAACAATTGAAATACACAGATGAAATGAAACATGAAACTTTTCAGGAGGGAAACAAATCATTCAAGTAAAAACCAAATTTAAAAAATAATTATCAACTAATTGCAAAGATCCTGTTTTCCGAAAAATAAAATAACCAAAAAGATAAATTCAGTGGGAAGTAATAGCCCCCATCCATAGTTGACACATATGTATAAGCCTTAACTTGATACATTTTCCCCCAATTTAAATTGAATAAGTGGCATCAATTAGAAATGTGTTGAACATTAAAAAATTTAAAATGCACGAAGAGTGATAACAGTCAAACACCATGCAAATCAAATAACTTTCAATAACAAAAGGAGGTTTTTATTTAATAAAACCTAATTAATTTTAGCAGAACTCCTTCAAAAATGGCAGTGCATAATTATATGGGTCAGTTACTACCAGTGACTTGTGACAAGTAAAACTATTATTTCTCAGCTGACAAATTAACAGCTTAGGATAAGAGCCAAGATAGATTAAATGTTAAACATATAGCTACATTGAAGGCTAAAATATTTGATCTAGAGGACAAAATTAATAAATCTCTAACTCACTGTTTTATCTAGACTAAAGTTACTCTTGAATATTCAATGGAAACACATTTGGCGAAATAATATATGACCTTATTTTCCTACAAAGGGATAAACACCTAGCAACAAACTATTTACTCAAAGTTCCAGCACTTATAAATATTATAACATCCAAATCACATTTAGAAATAGAATAAAAGGAAAATCAGGCAAAGTCTAACATTAGAAAACTAAAAAAATTTAATGATGGAATTGGATGTTCTGAATATTGATGCATCTGCATCATTTGTATTAGTGAAATAACACAAATAGTTTTGGAAAATTAATGACACAAATAGTGATTGGAAATATGCAAGCATGTGTGTGTATCATTTGTTGAAGCTACAAAATAGTTTTGGATTTTTTCCCCAGAAGTTTATTTTTGTGTGGTAGATCTACACTCATTCAGAAGTACATATGCAACTAGGGGTGTACATTAGTAAATTACCGTACCGAACCGGTTCGAACTGATTACGAATCCACCCGAAACTAGAATCTCAATGGAAAAAAGAAGTTGAATTAAAAAATGCTATCAATTAAACCATTAGTATATTTAAAAATAGATTCTTTACAATATCATCAACCTACCAAAGGGAGAAAGAAATAAATAAACAAAAAGACAAGCAAGTTCCTCATGAAATTAAATGAAATTCACGAAACTATACTATTTTCTACAGAGAGAAAGGGCCTCATACCACTGATAAAGAACACACTTATTGGTTCTGTAACAGTGAAGAGCTTCTTCGATTTCTATTGAAAGCCAAAATTCTGAATATCAAACCCACTAGATAGTAAAAATACCACCCAATTTCTGGATTAGGGTCGAGGATTATAAAGAGGACATGAAACAAAGAATTGCACGATCACGATATACTCGGGCTTTTCTAAAATCTTCAACAAATTAAGAGCATAATATGATAAAATAACATGGTTTCCCAGAAAAAACTGATTTCCACTGAGCAGATGTACTACTAAGCAAATAGCCGCTCCTACATATAAAATAACACACACAATACTAATGTAGAGCATACTTTAAACCACACGCTGTCAAGGAAACAAGACAAGTTTCACAACATACAACACTACTAGTAATATGTTTAGCAGAAAGAAACTTAATAAGAAACAGGGTCATGAACATTACAATAGTCGAGCACTCGAGCTTATACTGTGTTCTTCTATCACCTTTCTCTGGAATTGATTTTATACAAAAAACGCGAGTTAGTACGGATCTCAAGTAAAAATTAACAAAGTAAAGATCAACCCCATGTTCATTTCAACTCTTTCTATTAGTTTTTAAATGGCCCATAAAGATAGCTAGTTTTAACATTTAAGCTATTAGTATGGCTCATTCTCAATACATGTAACGTAAATGCGGCATGATCCATATCCACATGAATGAAAAAAATATAGAAGTTCTAAAATTATTTTTATACCATAAGACATCCTCTTCTACTAAAATATGCATTATAGAAGCCTTGTACAACTAGTACTTTTAATCAAACAGTCTCAAGCTCTTGGTTTTCAGTACCCATATGGCCATATACATCAATAAATGTAACAAAAATTTCCCTCTTTTAAAAAGTACCATTTGTGATACTGGGAAATATGGAGTTGATGTATGCTCAGAGATTTCGAGCTTAGTGGCAAGTCCAAGAATCTCTTTTTCTTATGATCTCAACCAAACTGATGTTGTCCCAATAGAATGTCTTCATCACCAATTAGAAAAATTATCAACACCAAAACAAACAAACCACCGGAAAAAAAAAATCCTAAACAGTAAACAATAAACACCCATATATGATATATAGACAAATCGACATAAGTAGAAAACAATCCATTCACTAAATCTCAAAATAAACACAGATAATATACCATATGAGCCGATCCCACCACCAATTAGAAAAATTACCTAAGAAAAACTGAAGTTGGAGTTGTAGAAAAGTAGACAACGGTGCAGTTAAGACTGCAAAATGAAGAGAAACGAGAGGATCGGAGGTTTGGCCTGTGGGAAAGATGGATCGGAGATGGAAAGAAAGCTTCGAGATGGTCTGAGATAGTGAGATTGAGAGAAATGTTCGAGATGGAGACTTGGAGTTGGGAGTGAGCAAAAAAACGGCAAATTACCGAATAAAATCGAATTTTTTTAATCGAAATATTTCGATTTTCGGTTTTTTTTTTTTAATTTTGATTATATCCAATTTATTATTCGGTATTCGGTTTCAAATTCGGTTTTAAAAAATACGTTATTCAGGTATCCGAATTATTGAATTTATGAATTAAAAAAATAATACTAATTTTATATATCTGTATATGAGACAGTGAAAAGGGGACTTAAGAGGAGAGAGAAAATTAAAGATGAAGCTGAGTTACTGTTGGGGTTCTGGTCGAGGGTTCAGTCCAGTTTACAATCTTTTGTATTTATTCACACAGAACAACATGACACAGATAGTAGAGATAGTAGACAGAGAAGCAAGCCACAGAAAGAGGAGAGAGAAAGTGATGATTGTACTCAAATACAAATAGGTTGTATATGACTATAGTATATTATTATTTATATTTTGAGTTTTTTGACTCTCAGATCCCATATGCCACATCCCAATTCCTCTTTCCTCTCCGGCCTCCGCCTATCAGTTTTGATTTCGTCTAGTCCTCTCCGCCTCTCTCAGTCTCCGCCGGTCCTTCCGCCTTTGCCGACGATGCCCTCTCGCTTTCTTTATTGCTATGGTTATCATATTGTTCTTTGGTTATCATATTGTTCTTTGGTTATCGTATTGTTCTTTGAGCTCTGGGTCCATAATCTGTAATGCCTTGTTTGGTTGTTGCCTCTAAAGAGAGTTGGGATTCAGGCGGTGGGTTGACTGTTGTTTTCTTCTTTCTTTTTGATGGTTTTGGCTTTATTATTGATACTTGTACTTTGGATTTAACAACTGAACTTTGTTTATTCGGTTATTACCCAAATAATCAAATAGTAAATTCGGTAGTTCGATAATTCGGTAATTCGATTAATGGGTAATTCGGCCATTTTTTCGGATACCAAAATTGGACAAATTTCGATTTTCGATTATAACCGAATAGCCTATTCGGTTCGGTTATAACCGAATGATCAGTCTTACTTGGAGAGAGTGAGAGACTGTAGTTTGTAGACTTGGAGAAATGTTCGAGATGATTAATTGTTTTTTAAAATATTTAAGTTTATTTAATTTTAATAAATAATGCAGTTAATATTTTTAAACACTTAGAAAGAAAATTAAAAATAAAATTGTTATTCAGATAAACATATAAATTTGTATTTTCAATTTAAAATTTAGGATGTCATAAATTAACAAAGAACAAGCTCAATAATTTTTTTTTTGTAGAACGGATGAGTAATATTTTAGTATTTCTAAAGAAAATATTTATCACAATTAATTCTAAGAAATTTATTTTGTGCAAAATAGTGACAGATTTATCTCTCGCAAAAAAACTCAATAATACTATATAGTGAGTAATAATTCATTCGAAGATAATATTTGTAAACTTTTATCGTAAAAATGGCAGCGTCAACTATTTTTCTATCGCCTCAATTTGGCGAAAGCAAAAAATAAATTGTGAGGAATGTTTCTTTCGCTAGTAACTATATTACCATTGATTTTTTCTTTTCGTTATTCCCTCGCTAGAACATCCACATTTTCTTGGTAGTGATAATTGTACAAAATAATACGATATGCTAAAGTTTGTCGTCATTGTTTTTATAGTACTAATCTTTTAGACTAATATAATTTATTATTTTTAGGGGTATACATTCTCATTTTAATATTCACAAATTTTGTAATTGGAATTCTTTTTTCTTTTTTTTTTAAAAAAAAGAAACAAAATTATTTATAGAGTTTATGAATAATTGTATAATGATGTAAAACGTTAATAAATAACATTATGAGTGTGAATGTAAAAAATAAAAACAATAATTAATGTTTTTTTATTAAATTTTTTATTTCATATGTTTGAACTAAAACAAAGAAAAGTGTCCGTGTGAATTCAAAATACCAACTCCTACATGATATGTGTTTGATAATTATTTTATATCTCTAAATTATAACAAGTAAATACATCTATGTTATTAATAAATAAATAATGATAGATAATACAATATTAATAAAACTATAAGCATCATTGTAGGAATTCAAAATACCAACTCCTACATGATATGTGTTTGATAATTATTTCATATCTCTGAATTAGAATAAGTAAATATATTTATGTAATAAATAAATAAATAAATAAATAATGATATAAATATAATATTAATGAAACTATAAAATCAATAATTATCTAAAAAATTGAAAACTATATTTCGTGATTTTTAATAATTATCTAAATAATACTCATTATCGAAAAAATTCAATAATTATATAATACATTAAAAACAATGTTATATGTTTTGTATAATTATCTTTACATTAAACATTTCAATAAGTATCTAAAAAATCAAGAACATTATTTTGTCGGATTTGTATAAGTTTCTAAAACATTGAATAATTACCTATATTTCAATCAATGTATAAAAAATTAAAAAAAATAAAATAAATAAAAGCTACATACATTACATTACTAACTTAGAAATTTTCTTGATATTCTGATTTACAAACCAAACACAACAATTTATTTAAGCTACAATACGTGTCGAACCTAACTCTATGTTAAGTACCCAACAAATATTTGGCCTGAACAAAGATAAGGATTGCAATGATAAAAAAAAAACACCAACAATAAAATAATTAAATTTTCATTTTCCATCGTTTTTAACCAAAATAGGAAAATTAGAATCCAAACTATAATCCGTTTTACTTAATATCACTTATTTATCAAATTTAACCTTCTAAATAAAAATATCCAACTTTTTAAATACGACCATAACGAAAGATTTGTTCCTGGGCTGATGCTGGCTTGAATCAACCGTAGGAATTCAGGATTGTCTGCCAACTTGTTTTGAATTCTGGAGTTATACAATTCTGTCTCTTGTACTTGTCTTAATAATTGTTCCTGCAACCAAAAATCCACAAACAACACTTTACAACTACTTTTACTTGACAAACAAAATTTGATACAAAATTTGATGTAGCACATAAGCAATGCCCTTGTCAATTGTTGTCCATGGAACAAGATGTACCAAGAAAAGAATTAAAAATCACTTTGCAACTACTTTTACTTTACAAATAAAATGATTTTAAGTCAAAATTATTAAGATTAATACTAGTGCGAAAGTGAACTTTTAATAAAATTTGGTAATAGAACAAAGGTACAAACAGAGACATACTTTGTCAAAATCAAATAAGAAATAGAATTACTAACCTGATCATGTATTAATTTGTAATCTCCTGCATTTGAAAACAAATAAATAGTGTCATTAATAATGCCAAAACAAGAGAACGAGAAACAAACACATATGTTAAGCCACACAATAAATATTCAAATGTGTTTGGAACATAGTACATTTGTTATAAAAACGTAAAACATGGTTATGATGTAGGATATTGATGAGCTTCAATTCAATACTGCTTCATATTAAGTAATCAAAAAAGAGAAATAAAAGATGTCCATGTAGACACTCGAAATTTCGCTTTCTTTGTACTAACCTTGCAGAAGGGTAAAAGCGTAATTTTATTTCGGAGACAACCCCGAGGTAAGGCAAAAGAGTTAGATCATCTCGGAGACAACCCCGGGAGTGATGCAAAGGACCAATGACATTCGAACATATCGCGAGACGAGTTGAGACAGTGATCACCGAAAACCACCTCAGCAAACCTCAAACGACGTGCCATCGGAGATAAGCCTGCTAACTGATATCTGGACTTGGAGGATATATCTCGGCCACGAGTATCGAATTCCCGAACCCTAATTCAGTCAGACTCGATCTTCTCCCGCTGCGTTCATCAAAGACTGTCCGAAAGGTCGAGCGGCGGAGGTCAACTTCTGCCGAACCAGGACCAAAGGAACACCTGCCGAACTTGTCGGGCCCACTTGGCCTAGCCGCAGCCATACATACGGCTGGCCGCATGTATGTATACGGCTGGCTCGGGCAGATTATAACACCCACATTAGCTCATTTGTTGAGAGAGAGATAACAATTTTAGAGAGAGAAAAGACATTCTAGAGAGAGAGGCTTGGGTGGAACTTGTTCATACCAAACTTGAAGCTTAATCATCTTATCTAGTACATACTTAAAGCCCCGGGAGTGTTCCACGTTGGCCACGGGAGTTAAAACGCTTGTTCACGCGTCCCCTAAGGTGAAATAACGCACTTTCTAGCTTCGTTCTTTGTAAATGTTGTTCAAATACTAGATTAATGATATATCTTGTTTGAATATAGTTAAACTTGTTGTATTTTAAGCATATTGCGTAATAGTTGGTAGATATTACGTTTCTATCGGTTATATTGTGCTTATTACGTTGTAAATCGACTGCGGTAGCTAGATCTACATAGATTTAAGTTAAATCTAGCCTTTGAGAGGTTATTAAGCATGAAGCTTTAACCCATGGGCTAGAGTGGCTTATGTTAGTTCCCAAAGGCAGGTTAGTTATCTAGAAGGGGGTTGAATAGATATTTTAAAATTTCTTTGTTTAAAATACTTTGAATATATGTTTGTTTCCCCTTAAAGATATTGCAGTTATGGTTTGATAAGCAATTGTAGCAGTTATAACAAGTATAGCAGTTATAGCAGTTAATGAGAGATGAGACACAAGGGTTTTAAGTGGTTCAGAGCACACAAGGCTCCTAGTCCACTCTTCTACTCCACGAGTAGGAAATCCACTAAGGATATCTCTTACAACTTGAATCATTTAGATTCCTTCAAGGCCAGCAGCCTTGGAACTTCTCTTAATTCACTTTTGAACTCTTCAAGTCCAGCAGACTTGGTACTTCTCTTAGTTCACTCTTGAACTCTTCAAGTCCTTCTGACTTTAAACTTCACTTGAGTTGATAGTTGTTTTCTAGGGTGTGCTACTCAGTTACAATTAAGCATTAGTTCTGAAGAATTGAGTAGCGAAGCAAGCTTTCCTCTTCTAGGATCGTAGAGTTGATCGTTGAGTGTTCTTGAGCTTTTCTCTTGATATTCTTTCTTTTTGTTGACTTGCTTGCTTAGACTGAATCCTTGTCTGATTTCCTTATAAAAGAGCCATTCAAAATGTTTCCGTTTGACTGCATTTGTTGTAGCATTTAATGCTTCAGACAATTCTGTGCACTGATGTTGACATCCTGCTTTCCTACTGCACAGCCGATTGGCCCACTAACACAACAGACTGCAATCTCACCTAACACCTGAAAAGATATTTTTAACAGGCCGTTTAGTCCTTTCCTTAGCTTCTTCAATACGCTTCTTCGATTTGGACTAAGGATGAATATGGAATCATTGGGACCATTAATTTGTCAACGGCTATAAGCCCTTTATTCATTTGTTGCTCTTCCTCCCTTCATCAGAACTACGAACTTTGATGCTGACTGGAGGAACACTACGATCATGGTCATTATACCAGAATCGTTGTGTGTTGGCTTGCACAGGCTGGACTCAATCTTGATCGTAAAGAACACTACGATTTCTCTTAAGCTCTTTGGCAGACTACGATTCCTGCTTGCTTATCTTGCAGACTCCACGATTCCGAGAGCACACTGCGTTTCTTGACTTAGCTCGGCAGGCGCTCAGATCTTCTTCACGATTTTTAGTGTGGCTTCCAAGACAGACTACGATTCTCTGATACTTTCACTTAAGCTCCACGAATCTTGCCTTGGCTTCTGCAGACTGGCTTTCGACAGACTACGATTCTGTCAAGCCTAACAGTTACATCTCAAAGTAGATCAACCTAACAGATTTGATCCTTCTTCTATACATTTATTTACATAAATGATAAACATTAAAGCTCAAATCAACCTAACAATTTTTGATCTATCATCTAAGTCCTTGTACATATGATCATTGAAGGACTTTACACTTAAGCATTTATAATTACTTTCAATATCAAATTTAAATATGCAATTCCCAACAATCTCCCCCTATTTGATGTTGACATAATCAAGGAGATTTGCATCATATCATCAGATTCTAAATGCAGAGTGCTAGAAAGTAAATATGGGTTAGTGTTTCAGTGAGTGTGACGCCCCTAAATTGGGTCTCAAATACCCGGATTCAGTCATCATGATCCAATACAATATCCACCTCTAAACATCATACATCAACTAAATGCGGAAAGAAATAAACGTATGTCGTTCATTCAAAAGGTGTTATTAGTCCCAAGATTCGAAAACCTTAATACAACCATACAATCATACCCTAGAATAACCATTAGGGTTCAAATTACATAAACAGTAATTAAACTAAGCATAAAATAAAGTCAGCTACTTGAAGTCTATTACTTCATCTTTTCTTTACCCTTGTCCTTCCCTGAAGTCTCGGGTTTAACTGCAATAAAAGTCATGATATAGCAAGGGTGAACAACTAGTTTGCTCAACAAGTTTAAATACAGCAATAAATGATATATCATGATTAACGGAATATATTCAAAGAGGAATTCAACAATATGAATATCGGAAGCAAGGAGAATAATTGCTTTTAGAATAATTGATAGACAAGTAAGCTTCGAACTATAAACTTCCAACGGAATCAATAGTTGATTGACCCTTTGGTTACTGGCTACATAATATGTACTTGAGGGGATCAGCCTCGCGTACGCCATGTATATGCATAACATTCAACTCTGCTGTTTGTATCTTATATTATATACGTGCGGTACTCCCCTATAAAATAAGGGGTGTTCTCTTTAGTCTAAGAATCCCTACCATCAATTGGCCTGGATAGCTTTTATAAAAATTTCATGCAATTGTCTGACCGAACAAGGGTTCAGACTCTATCTGAAGCAGTTCATGAATTATAGAACTTTAAAATGATGTACAAGTCCAAGACTGTACGAACTCAAGTGCACCAAGTGCGAGTATCAATAAAATTGATGTGGAATAATTGTAAGGTAATTAAACCACCTAAAGCATACTTGGAAATAAGGTCCAAGCGTAAATAAATAACTTGCAACACAATAATAACCTGCTCAATATAATATGAGAAGGATAGGAAACTTGCACAATAAAGAGTGTAAGTCAGGGAACTTGCATTCAATATAACAATCAAATAAAGTTAGGAAACTTGCACTTTATACGAGTTTGTGTAAGTTAGAGAACTTGCCTGTTTGCTCAACTACAAATAATCTAGCTTTAATTAAATTGCGTTGAAACGACCTAACATTAACAAGTCGGTCCCTCAATTAGTATTGTGTAGACTGGTATGAGTTCATATTTACAAGAATTTGATTATCAGATAAGTCTACCACATAATTCACGTAAGTTAATTTACTATGACTGAGTCTATAAACATCTAACCTGTCCTAGATTTAGAATATCTAGTCTCTATGCATCAACATAAGCTTGAACACATAGTACTTTAATTTAATCATGCAATACAGTTTAAGACACACACACACTGCAAGGTTCTATCCACAGTTTAAAACAACTTGGCAGGACTGACAACCGGCGCAGTTGCGCTGGTTCTTGCCATAGGAGTGGCGCAGCTGCGCCACTCTCTGGTCAGACCAGGAATGAAATTTTATTATGCTAGAAATTCGAGCTAACTGTCTACCATATAGGCTACTGATATTAATCAAATACACATGCTTGTAAGGTTATTATCTTGAGTTCGAAACCTAGCATGCTTATTCTAAATCCAATTCAAAGTTATATGGTTTTTATGCCGGTAAACCTTAAGCTAATCAAGTCCATGTTACTAAGGATCGGCTACTATAGCCATAACACCACATAACGAGACTAATCAATACTTAGTATGCATGCTTGTACGTATACTACACATGTATACCTTAATCACATAGTTTACACTTGAAATTTCCTTTTCATGAATATGTGTGTATAGGTAAAATCCATGTTTAACCAAATAATGCTCATGTCAATATGTCTAGAGGTAAAATGAATCCTATTATTCATGCTTGCATGATCAGAACGTAACTCACACAATAATTGATGATATTAGTTCTCAAACTCTAAGTTTTCTTCGAAAATCACACTAAAGTCAACAAAGGCAACTTAGTACATACAAAGTGTCTCGAAGTCATTACTCTCATGCATGTGAACACATATCTAAGCCACATATGTATACTCAAATGGTCAGAACTTAAAAGACACACGTTTTGTCAAGTTCATTTCAAAGTTCACTTCAAAACCATAAGTTCCTTCATGAAACTCATACTTTCTTTCAATAGTGTATACTATCATAGCTATGGACATGTATGTTATATAAAGAGCATATATACACCTGTTAACATATTCCTCATGCTTGTCTAATTAGTACCAACAAGCAAGCACATAACAGATATCAACAGAAGCAGGAAACCAGAACCAGGGCCTGGCGCAGCTGCGCTACGCCCTAGTATAAAACTGGCGCAGCTGCGCTAGGGCTCGGCCAGACCTGAAGCAGTTTCTGCTCGGCAGTTAACAAACTCGAACATCAAAATTTTATATGAATTCGATTGTAAACTAGCTACATTACATTACTATCATGATTGCAAGTTAATATAACAACTAACAACCATTTTTCAGTCCAATTAACATCTAATCAACATAATCAATACTTTAACCATCTTAAAAATGAAGAACAAGAAAGGGAAATATACCTCTGCAATTGCCTAATTGAGTTGCTGCTATATTAATTCTCACTATGATGATGAACTCACACTAGCCTTGCTTAAAAGAATTCTCAGCAACATTCAAATGAGAAGGAAGGCTATATTTATAGATAAATGTTTACATAGACATTGCAATTATCTCCCAAATTAAACCAATGGATAGAATGAGAGTTTGATGGTTAAGGAGGAGTTGGTCAACTCCATTATGATGCCCACTCCCCCCATAATCATTAGCTAAACTTTGTTGAATTTGAGAAAAAGTATAGAGTAGCTAGCCTTTTGGCATAACACTTAAGAAAGAATTTGGGTCACTCAATTAGGGACAAGCAATAACTCAGCAACTTGGCAATACAATACTTAAGTTACATATATTATATACACTTATGTTATAAGTTAATTAGAGGGTACACATGGATAACATAATACATAATAGCAAGTTGGGTTATACACATCCAAATATAATCCATGTACATTTCATTAATACCGAATATAATTCAATTGGGTATTATCATATTACATTATCTCAACTCTATTATTATAGTAAACATTAACTCCCCAATTCGTGATTAAATAAAATATTGAATTGGTTAATTAAATAAATGATCTAGTCTATTAGTATTTAAATTGCTAAATATACTATTAAATATAAATATTAATATTGTCCCACATTTATTAATTAATCTATATCATTAAATCCTTTCACTATATTCAAGTAAATTGAATATTTAATTACTAGTCATCCTATCAATTCTTTTGATATAAAAACCTTAGGGCTAGTCCACTAATTTAAATAAACCATTAGTGACTCCCTTTAATTTAATCCTAGCAATTATTCGCATAGGCACTAACTCACATAACCACATAACCACACAAGGTTTAAATAAGCATACAAATTAACTCATTAAAATTAAATCATATATATTTAATTAATAATGGAGTTTAAAATTCACGGTCATTACATCTTCCCCCCTTATAAAAATTTCATCCTCGGAATTGTAAAAATAAGGTTACTCAAATAAAAACGGATAATTCACTTTTATCTTCTCTTCTAGTTCCCACGTAGCTTCTTCGACTGCGTGATTCCTCCAGAGAACCTTGACGGAATGGATGATCTTATTCCTCAGCTTCTGTTCCTTCCTATCGAGTATTTGGATAGGAACTTCCTTGTATGATAAGTCCTTCTCGACTTGGATCGGTTCATAGGAGATAACGTGCTTGTAGTTCGGTTTATACGGCCGCAACACTGACACATGAAACACGTTGTGAATGTGCTCCAGTTCAGGAGGTAACGCTACCTCGTACGCCACTTCATCGACTCACCTCAGAACCTCGAACGGTTCTATGAACCTAAGGCTTAACTTGCCCTTCTTGCCAAAACAAATCTTCCCTTTCCAGGGAGATACCTTCAGAAACACAAAACTACCCACGATGAAGTCCCGCTTTTGACGATGTAGATCAGCGTACTTCTTCTGACGGTCTTGGGCTGCTTCCAGTCGATTTCTGATCAACTTCACTTTAACTGTTGTCTGTTGCACCATTTCAGGTCCTAGCAGTCTTCGTTCTCCAACCTCATCCCAACACATCGGTGTTCGGTATTTTCTTCTATATAGCGCTTTATACGGTGGCATTCCGATACTAGAGTGATAACTATTGTTGTAAGCAAACTCTGCAAGTGGCAAATGGTCATCCCAGCTGCCCTTTAAATCCATCATGATCGCGCGAAGCATATCTTCCAAGGTTTGAATCGTTCGCTCGCTCTGGTCATCTGTTTGAGGATGGTACGCCGTACTCAACCTCAACTATTTTCCCAATCTCTCTTGTAGACTCCTCCAGAAATTTGACGTAAAGCGCGGATCTCTGTCAGATACAATTGATACCGGCACTCTATGTCGTGACACTATCTCTTTCACAGAGAGCTTCGCTAATTGCTCCAGATTGTACCGTATCCTGATTGGTAAAAAATGAGCAGACTTGGTCAGACGGTCCACGATTACCCAGATGGCTTCTAAACCCTTTTGTGTCGGTGGCAGGACCACCACAAAATTCATTGTGATGTGCTCCCACTTCCACTCCAGAATCTCTAACAGTTGAAGCAGTCCGTTCGGTCGCTGGTGTTCTACTTTAACTAGTTGGCATGTCAGACATCTGCTGACCCACTCTGCTACCTCCCTCTTCATATTTGGCCACCAAAAATACTACCGCAAATCCTGATACATTTTCGTTCTCCTGGGATGTACCGAGTACCTCGTGCTATGAGCTTCATGAAGGATTTCTTCCCTCAGTTCCCGATTTAACGGTGCCTATACTCTCCCTTCAAACCTTAGCAATCCTGTGCTATCAATCTTATACTTAAGCTCCTCGCCTTCGACAATTCTCTTCTTTATTGAATCACAATCCTCATCCTTTTCTCGAGCCTCCTTGATTTGATCCAATAGTGTCGGCTCGCTGTCACTGAAAATAATTTCTCGTCTGTCTCTATCGGATACTCAACCTCCAATTCCAGACGTTCAAACTCCTTTATCAACTCTGCCTAAGTTGTCAGCTTCATCAATTTCTCTCTGCCTTTTCTGCTCAAGGCATCTGCCACTATATTTGCTTTGCCCGGATGGTACAGAATCTCACAGTTATAATCCTTGATCAATTCTAACCATCGGCGCTGCCTCATGTTTAGCTCCTTCTGAGTGAAGATATATTTTAGACTTTTATGATCTGTATATATCTCGCACCTTTCTCAATATAAACAATGCTTCCAAATCTTCAAGGCGAAAACTACCGCGGCCAACTCTAGATCATGAGTCGGGTAACCCTTCTCATAGTCCTTCAGCTGACGTGACGCGTACGCAATGACCTTACCGTGCTGCATTAGTACACAACCAAGACCTTTGTGTGACGCATCACTGTACACTACAAAACCTCCAGTGTCGTCTGGTAAAGCCAACACCAGTGCTTGGCTAAGTCTCTTCTTCAGTTCCATGAAACTGTTATCACACTTTTCCGTCCAAATGAACTTTACCGTCTTTCTAGTTAGATTGGTCAACGGCAATGCTATCTTCGAAAAATCCTGGATGAATCTCCGATAGTATCCTGCTAATCCCAAGAAACTCCTGATCTCCGTCGGCGTCTTCGGCTGTTCCCAATTGATAACAGCTTCCACCTTTGTTGGGTCTACCAAAACACCATCTTTGTCAATGACGTGCCCTAGAAACTGCACCCTCTGCAACCAAAATTCACACTTTGAAAATTTTGCGTACAGCTTCTCCCTTCTTAATGCCTCCAAAGCAATCCTTAGATGTTCAACATGTTCTTCCTCCATTACTGAATATACTAAGATGTCATCGATGACTATGACTACGAACTTGTCCAAGTACTGCTTGAACACTCTGTTCATCATATCCATGAATGCCACTGGTGCATTTGTCAGTCCAAATGACATTACCAGAAACTCAAAATGTCCATAACGAGTTCTGAATGCTGTCTTTGGGATATCCTCATGTCTCACCTTTAGTTGATGATAGCCCGTTCTCAAATCAATCTTTGAAAAGTATTTTGCTCCCTTGAGTTGATCAGACAGATTGTCTATCCTGGGCAGCGGATACCTATTCTTAATCGTGACTTTGTTCAACTCGCGATAGTCGATACAAAGTCTCATCGAACCATCATTCTTCTTTACGAACAGAACTGGCACTCCTTATGGTGACACGCTCGGTCTGATATAACCCTTGTCTAACAGTTCCTGTAATTGAACCATCAGCTCTTTCATCTCTACTGGTGCCATTCGATATGGTGCCTTGAATATCGGTGCTGTTCCTGGTACCAAGTTAATTTTGAATTCTATCTCCCTATCCGGCGGCAATCCCGGAATTTCATTTGGGAAGACATCAGCAAATTCCCTAACGACAGGTATCTGACTCAGTTCGCCCTCGACACGTTGAGTATCAACCACGTGAGCCAAATAACCTATACAACCCTTCCTAAGAAATCTCTTTGCTTGCATCATCGTTAGACAACAAGAGTGTCTCGGTGATTTACTACCATAGAACACTACCTTTGAGAGTCTTAAGGTGTACACACTTCTTCTTACAGTCGATGACTGCTCCGTGAATCGATAACCAATCCATTCCAAGGATTACATCAAACTCCCCCAAACGAATCGGTATCAAATCCACTTTGAGCTTAAATCCTCGTAATTCGGCATGACAGTTCCTATAAATGCAATCTACGGGGATAATTTCCTTGTTTGCTACTTCTATGCTCATAGGGTGTTCTAATTTCTCACGGGGTAAGTCTAACTATTTATCAAATTCTTCGAAAACAAAAGAGTAGGTAGCACTTGAATCAAATAACACATATGCATTTATATTATTGATTGGGATGATACCTAACACCACGTCCTTGGACTCCACCGCATCTTGTACGGTCATGTTGAACGTGCGTGCCGTTGGTCTGTTGGCTTGGCTGACTGGCCCTCCGATGCTTAGCCTGTTGTTGTTGCGGTTGCCGCTAGCTGCATTGCCCTTTCTCTTTGGGCAGTCCTTAATCTGGTGATCTGGGGCTCCACACGAGAAACACCCTCCCTTCTGTTTATTCAGACACTGAGGAGCCATGTGCCCCGGTTGTCCGCAGCGATAACAGACGCTTCTTCCCTTCATACACTCCCCGGAGTGGTTCCTCCTTTAGTTACTGCACTTCCCATTTTTCTTGGCCTCTCCCCCGGACTTGCTGCCCCCGGAGGATTGGCTCTCCATCTATTTACGCTTGTTGGGGTTGCTGCCTCCGCTGCTTCCCCCTTTCGGCCCTTCCTGACCGGTCTTCTTTTCTTGTTTAAATCGTGATATGGCTTCATTGCCTCCTTCTGCAATGATAGCCCTTTTCCAGCAGTTCAGAGAAATTCTTAATCTTCAACACAGCTAATGCTTTCTGCACCCATGGCTTCAATACCCATTCAAATCTTCTTGCCTTCCTGGCCTCCGTGTCCACTTGATGTGGAGAAAATCGGGCCAACTCGTTAAATTTTACCGCGTACTCTGCGGCCGTTATACCACCCTATTTCAGTTCCAGAAACTTAACCTCTATATCCTGTTGCGTATTCTCCAGGAAGTAATTCTTGAAGAATAGTTCCTTAAACCTGTCCCATAGAATAACTCCTTCGCCTGCTCGTCCCTTATTGGCTTTCCACCAATAGTTAGCTTCGCCCTTCATCATGAAAGTGGAAAATCCCGTCTTCTGTGCTTTGGCCACCCGTACGACCTCAAACACTTTCTCTATCTCTTCTACCCAGGTTTGGGCTTCGATTGGGTCTAAGGTTCCCCGGAACTCCGGAGGTCCTACCAACTTAAAATCTTTGAAGCTAGCCAAGTGATGCCCTGGCTGCCCTGCTGCTGGCGGGTGTCTATTTTGTATCGCCTCTGTTAACAGGTTAACAAAGTTCTGCATTGGATCGGTATTCCCTCCTTCATTGTTAACAGATCCTTCCTCCCTTTGGTTTCGTGGTTGTCTTCTAGGCGGTATGATCTGAGGAAAGGAAGAAAACTTAGGCTTATCGTTTTTATGTTCTATGCGATATGCTATTCAAGTTAGCATCTAAAAGTTATGACGTCCATCAATCATATTTAATTCAAGTAAAATAATTGCATTTATATTCATATACCACTGTTTTAATACAACATGATTCAACATTTGGCATACTACTATAAATGGTCAATGGCATAAACTGCCTACTGCTAACTATCCTCTATTAAGCAAAAAGGTGAGGATTCACTACTACCTACCCCCTATATCACAACAAAAGTTGGGGTTGACTACCATCCTATGCATACATCACAGCATAAGGGTTTACAATATGAAACTGTTCCTATTAAAACAAAAGTGGGACTATATCTAACATAAAAACAAACCAACGCCTGCTCCCGCTGCCAGAGGGCAGCTCCATCCATTTGGCGTCGAACTGCACAAAGGCGCTGTCTAAAGCTCGCTCCAAAGTATATATCCTCACATCTTTGGCTTCCACTTCATCTCTCAACTGTCCTAGCTGTATCTCCCTCTGCTCCAGCCTCTCTCGCAACTCGGCTAACTCAGCCTGGGCCTGATAAGCAGCGTCCATATACTGCTGTTCAGTAATCTGAAGGGTGTGGTTCTGTGCCTCCACTTGTCCAGCCCTAACCTCTAGCTCGACGTTCCTCGCCAGCAAATCTCTTATCACCTCATACTCCATGGGCTCCTCACTAGAGTCCCTCGGCTCCTGGTCCACTGAATAGCTATCTTGACTCTCGTCAGCCATCCTATGACAATAATAAATCATCAAAACAACTTCAGTACCACAATAAAATATATTCATTGATAAAATAAAATAGTATTTTATTCAGTACAACTAAAACTCGATGGATCTCCTCAACCCATCACCTACATACTTTATTTGAGTTTTCTACTAAGGTTATAACCTAGGTTTCGCATTCTTAATGTTTATAACCTACAGCGCTGATATCAACCTGTGACGCCCCCAAATTCGGGTCTCAAATACCCAGATTCGGTCATCACAATCCAATACAATATCCACCTCTAAACAACATACATCAACTAAATGCAGAAAGAAATAATCGTATGTCATTCATTCAAAAGGTGTTATTAGTCCCAATATTAGAAAACCTTAATACAACCATACAATCATACCATAGAATAACCATTAGGGTTCAAATTACATAAACAGTAATTAAACTAAGCATAAAATAAAGTCAGCTACTTGAAGTCTATTACTTCATCTTTTCTTTACTCTTGTCCTTCCCTGAAGTCTCGGGTTTAACTGCAATAAAAGTCATGATATAGTAAGGGTGACCAACTAGTTTGCTCAACAAGTTTAAATACAGCAATAACTGATATATCATGATTAACGGAATATATTCAAAGAGGAATTCAACAATATGAATATCGGAAGCAAGGAGAATAATTGCTTTTAGAATAATTGATAGACAAGTAAGCTTCGAACTATAAACTTCCAACGGAATCAATAGTTGATTGACCCTTTGGTTACTGGCTACATAATATGTACTTGAGGGGATCAGCCTCGCGTACGCCATGTATATGCATAACATTCAACTCTGCTGTTTGTATCTTATATTATATACGTGTGGTACTCCCCAATAAAATAAGGGGTGTTCTCTTTAGTCTAAGAATCCCTACCATCAATTGGCCTGGATAGCTTTTATAAAAATTTCATGCAATTGTCTGACCGAACAAGGGTTCAGACTCTATCTGAAGCAGTTCATGAATTATAGAACTTTAAAATGATGTACAAGTCCAAGACTGTATGAACTCAAGTGCACCAAGTGCGAGTATCAATAAAATTGATGTGGAATAATTGTAAGGTAATTAAACCACCTAAAGCATACTTGGAAATAAGGTCCAAGCGTAAATAAATAACTTACAACACAATAATAACCTGCTCAATACAATATGAGAAGGATAGGAAACTTGCACAATAAAGAGTGTAAGTCAGGGAACTTGTATTCAATATAACAATCAAATAAAGTTAGGAAATTTGCACTTTATACGAGTTTGTGTAAGTTAGAGAACTTGCCTGTTTGCTCAACTACAAATAATCTAGCTTTAATTAAATTGCGTTGAAACGACCTAACATTAACAAGTCGGTCCCTCAATTAGTATTGTGTAGACTGGTAGGAGTTCATACTTACAAGAATTTGATTATCAGATAAGTCTACCACATAATTCACGTAAGTCGATTTACTATGACTGAGTCTATAAACATCTAACCCTATCCTAGATTTAGAATATCCAGTCTCTATGCATCAACATAAGCTTTAACACAATAGTACTTTAATTTAATCATGCAATACAGTTTAAGACACACACACACTGCAAGGTTTTGTCCACAGTTTAAAATAACTTGGCAAAACTGGCAACCGGCGCAGCTGCGCTGGTTCTTGCCTTAGGAGTGGCGCGGCTGCGCCACTCTCTGGTCAGACCAGGAATGAAATTTCATTCTGCTGGAAATTCGAGCCAACTCTCTAGCATATAGGCTACTGATATTAATCAAATACACATGCTTGTAAGGTTATTATCTTGAGTTCGAAACCTAGCATGCTCATTCTAAATCCAATTCAAAGTTATATGGTTTTTATGCCGGTAAACCTTAAGCTAATCAAGTCCATGTTACTAAGGATCGGCTACTATAGCCATAACACCACATAACGAGACTAATCAATACTTAGTATGCATGCTTGTACGTATACTACACATGTATACCTTAATCACATAGTTTACACTTGAAATTTCCTTTTCATGAACATGTGTGTATAGGTAAAATCCATATTTAACCAAATGATGCTCATATCAACATGTCTAGAGGTAAAGTGAATGCTATTATTCATGCTTGCATGATCAGAACGTAACTCACACAATAATTGATGATATTAGTTCTCAAACTGTAAGTTTTCTTCAAAAATCACACTAAGACAACAAAGGCAACTTAGTACATGCAAAGTGTCTCGAAGTCATGACTCTCATGCATGTGAACACATATCTAAGCCATATATGTATACTCAAATGGTCAGAACTTAAAAGACACGTTTTGTCAAGTTCATTTCAAAGTTCACTTCAAAACCGTAAGTTCCTTCATGAAACTCATACATTCTTTCAATAGTGTATACTATCATAGATACGGACATGCATGTTATATAAAGAGCATATATACACATGTTAACATATTCCTCATGCTTGTCTAATTAGTACCAACATGCTAGCACATAACAGATATCAGCAGAAGCAGGAAACCAGAACCAGGGCCTAGCGCAGCTGCGCTGCTGTGACGCCCCCAAATCCTGGTTCCTCTCTTTCTTCGGATCCGGTGCAGTCACGATACTACTATCGTCGAACTATTACATCTTTTAATCATTAGTAAAAGAATACAACTTTGCTTATTACAATTTAGAATATAAATTCTATTCATATCCAAGATCTCGTCTAATGACTCCAAACTTTTACAAGTTATAATCTTGGTCATTTACCATTCCTGTCTTATACCATATTCGATATTATAAAAATGCGGAATCATTTAAACTTTTCAATATCCTTTGAATAAAATCTTTTATTGATTTCATAACTCTGTATCAATTACATTCTTGAATCAACTATGTAATATGGTTCAAATTACCATATAAAGGTTTACAATTCAATTCGATATCCTCTATGTATTAACTAATACATCTTTACAATGCAACAAGTATTAAACATCGTAAGTATATATCAAGCACGCTCCTAGAACCTAAACGTGGTTCAAGTAATAATCTAAACAGTATTCTTCATTTCGATACTATCTATCTTTATCAATCAAGAAGCACGAAGTCTTTATCGTAAGTCCTTAACCTGCAAAAATGGTTATTTGCAAGAGTGAGCTCGACAGCTTAGCAATTCTAACAGTTTTCATGCATCACATAGCATACAACATCATACTCAGGTCATGCATTTATAAATAATATATATTTACTACGCATGTTACTTTTCACATAACAAGTATATCATCAAAGATCAACTTTCAATCTCATTTATATCTCATATACAGTTCATATATAAGTTCACATTATCACAGCATAATATAATTCAACTAACAGTTATTGAATTCATATATCAAATAGGAACTGAAAGACTTGCCTGATTCGTAGTTTAACAACTACGACTTAACTGCTTAAAGAATTCTGCACTTCGTGTAATCCTACACAGTTATATAATTATGGATTTATTTCCATTAGTCATACATTCATACTTTCTCAATATAATAATAAGTATTACGTTGTTTTCTATCTTAGCTCTTAGAACCTTGTTTCACTTTCCTATCATACGCTTAGTATCGTTAGGTACGTATAGTTATATCTTAACCATACTCAATATCAATATTAACACACTTAACTATCTAAGTATTTGACTCAAAAATATATAATCACACTGTCCTTGTGTTTTGCAAACCTTAGGAAAATTTATCAATTCCGGGTTTAATATCACCATTACATCAATAAATACTCATGTCATTAGTTAGACTCTGTTTTATAACTTAGGATAACAACGCAAGCCTACCACAAGGTTCAGACTGCAATTAAAACAATAAGGCAAAATTGCCCTGTGGCGCAGCTGCGCCACATTTAGACCTGGGAGGGGAGCAGCTGCGCAGCTCCCTATCCAGACCAGATTTGGCCTTTTGATTTCTGGTTTCGTTTTAGTTTTCTAGCATGCATAGGTACTAACATATAGCATGTTAAACATCCTTCAATACATCCAAATTATTCACTTTTAGCTAGCATATGTCATCCTTTTCAAAACTCTTTAATCGAGACTAAAATAGGTTCATTCCACAAGAGACTCGCTATGTTAACCATTAAGTTACATAACGATATTAAACAATCCTTAATACGCATGATTATGTGTATCAAACTCGATTACACATATTTAGTATAGTCCCTCTTTTGACAACCTACTTTAAAACATGCTTGAATAGCTTATGTTATGCTTAACTAATTGGGTGCACATATCATTCATGCTTAAAGACATAAAAAGTACCATCATGCTTGAACATGAGTTTAGAATGCAAGTAACTCAATACTTATTCATCTTAATTTCAAAACTTCCTTAATTTTATTCTTCAAAATCAATGTCAAAGTAACATAGCGCATGTAAGACAACCTTGAACCTCTCCTCATGCTTATGCATAACTAGACCATGCTCACATGCTTGGAAAGTAAGAACTTAACCATCTCAAGTATATGTTAAAGTCCATTTTCAAATCTTACACTTTCTTTAGTCAACGTACACTAATGAAGTCAAATATGTTTATGCTTATGTCAACATGTCTAGAGGCATAATGAATCCTATTATACATGCTTGCATGATCAGAACGTATCTCACATAGTGAGTGATGATATTAGCTTTCAAATTCTATGTTTTCACTGAAAATTACACTAAGTCAACTTAGCACATGCAATGTATCTTGAAATCATAACTCACATGCATTTGAACACATATCTATGTCATATAAACATACTCAAATGGTCAGAACTTAAAGGACACAAGTTTTGTCAAAGTTTGCTTTCAAAACCTTTATATAATCTTTGGAAAATAACCATTTAAGCAACTCATGTTATGAAAAGGTACTCAAGACCATATGTCATATCTATTATCATGTATTTTTATGTTTTATCACTTAGAATAACATATTTCATTGTCGGGGGCACTACAATTGCGTATGTGCATGTCCGACGCCCTCCGATTGCTTTCGAATATGAAGCAGTCACAAAGATGGACATTTTTACCCCTCTTAACGACTTCAAATCGAAAAACTTAAAGAACAAAAGTTGTAGGGCTGCTCGTTGTCTTTCCGAATCATCCTGAATCACCTTAATTGGAGTTCGTATGAAAAAGTTATGCCTAATTTACTACAGCAGGTCAAAATAGTATTTTTTTTCTTCTGTCTGACCATGCCCGGCGCAGCTGCGCCCCAAATGGCCTTGGGGGCAGAGCAACTGCGCCACAAGAGGCAGAAGGTGTTTCAGAGTTTGTTCTTTCGCGATTTAGCAGACCAATTCACTTTCGAATCGTCATAACGTGAGTTATACTTATCCAAATTAGTCCGTTTTCGATTCTACGGATTCGTAATTCATAGAACTACAACATATCAAAGAATCAACAATTATCATAAACATTAACTACCCCAAATATTAATCCAACACTCATGATCATACTAAATTTTCATGTTTAGCTAATTTCATTCACTATGAATTCGTTTCTAAACGAAATTGGTCCGTTTAACTTCCGTTGTTTTCGTATTTAACTGTATTAACAGTATCTAGCAACGATTCATGGATTATAACAATCCTCAGCCATCAATGTTGTGACTCAAAAGCAATTATTTTCTTAACATTTCTTAAGAAATTCAAAATCTTGAAGTGAAGAACATATATGTATATAAATTATAATCACCCAATCAATATGCTCAACACATTACATTGATACATAATACACATGTAAACATACTTCATAAACACTTGATAGCATGTTATATCATACTTATTGACAGAGAATTTCAAGAGATTTCAAGACCCAATTCAAGAACACAAAAATAGAACTTATACCTTTTGAAGCTTGAATTGAATTCCCTTACTCCTCTGATTATACTCCCTCAATTTTCAACAATCACACTCTACAGGTATACTTATCAGACAACTTAAACCACAGATAAATGAAGAAGATGGCTTCCATTTATAGAGAAAGGATTATCCAGTTCATGGTCTTGCACCATGGTTTAATTTAGTGAAGAATGGAAGGAAACAATGGTTATAAAGGAGTTGGCCAACCACCAATTCATAGCCATCATCACAGCACCTTTCTAGCTTCATCATCTTCCTCTTAGCCTTTTGATTTTGCTGAGTTTTACGCAATGAGCTTATAGGCTATTGTTCATGTACTGTTTGTTCAAGTGAGCTTCTTAATTCTTAGCAACGTGACTAATTTGCTTAGCTTAGTTTATTTAATTCCCAAAAATATAATTTTAATGTACAATTGTTACTATAATATGAAAATTAGGGATCTAATATTTTTCCATTTCATATAATCATGTGCATTTGGGCTAGTCCAAATAATATTTTAATTGGGCAAAATATAAATCAATTGGGTACTCTTAACCCATTATTTTCTATCACACATAAATATTACAATGATTATTATCAATCATCTATTATCTTTCTATTAATTCTCTTTTAATAATTTCAGTTAAACATTCAGTCTGGTTTAACTTTATTACTCAGGCCACACAAGGCTCATTTATCTCATTTACTGGAGTTATATAACTCAAGCTCATTATCTCTACAATAAAATATTAGGGGTCTAGGCCACGTTTGGCTTTTCCCCAATTCTCATTATTTTAATATTTATGTAATATAAAGTTTGTGTCACACTTTACCTTAACATTTAATTACCTTAAATGATTATATATTATGAACTTGTACTCATAACATCTTTATCCAAATAGCAATTTCCTTACAATAATTAGTATGTACTACACTAATTAATATAATATAATTCTTTCATTTCATTTCTTCCTTAAATTGTTCCAAGATAATTTTCTTTAATCACCACATAAGGTATTAACTTAACTCATCAATCTCTAACCAGTAATTTCTTATAACTATATTAATTCTCTTCTTTTATTAATCACTTATCTTTCAAATATTAACCCTTTTTATATATTACAATACTATGTAATATATTAAAAATATCAAATATTAATTAACATATTTCTTTCATCCTCTTATGATAAACACATATATTAATTCACCATCTTATGTAAGTGAATTAATCCTTTCTATTCAATTCAATATCATGCCACTACCACGTAAAGCTTTATAATGAAATATTTTATAATATCATTTAATTAACCAACATTTATTTCGGGTTAATTAATTTCCATAATCAATTCTCATTCAATTCATGATTTGTTATCTCAATCCATTCATGGACACTTTGAATATCAAATATGACCCATATGATAACCTATTAGTCACTAATATACAAATCTTAAAATTCAGATTACACAAATTCTCAAAATTTTCTACAGACCGGCGCAGCTGCGCTGGTATAAGGCTTGGAGGTGGCGCAGCTGCGCCACCACAAGTTCATAGGCAGACAAGTTCTGCTATAGCAGAACTATAATATCAATTCTTAAATACTTGAACATGCTTTTTAATGTGCTATCTTGCTACATCGGTTAACCAACATCTTTTATTACCTCCTTCAATGATTCAAAGTTTAAACTATAAGTTCAAACTCTATTCCCCTATAAGGTTCTCATATATATGTATATATATCTAATTCTTTCCACATAATTCAAGATATATATATAACACATGTATATTTCGTTAATCTTCACTTCTCGCGGTATATTAAATCAACTAATAATTCACTAACCAATGTTTATCTAAAGATATATTGGTCATATTCTCTCTCTCTTCAACAACGTACATATACTCCAGAAAATGGTGATTATCAAAGATATTTAATGTCACCAATCTTATCATGATAAATAATTATATAAATTATTTAATACCGATAGATAAATCTTATCCACTTCCTTTATCTCCACTGAACTGTCTCCAAAATAACTAACAAATATATTTTAATAATATATTTATTAACCACAAAAATCACATAAATGTTCTTATTCGAACACATCTCATACTTTAAGAATTTTATTTATTAAATCCTTATTTAATAATATCTGAAAATTCGGGTTCTTACAGCTGCGCCTTAGTATAAATTTGGCACAGCTGTGCCGGGGCTCGGACAAACCTGAAGCAGTTTCTGCTCGGCAGTTAACAAACCCAAACATCAAAATTTCATACGAATTCGATTGTAAACTAGCTACAT
The DNA here is from genome assembly GCA_020205555.1 of Panax stipuleanatus. Lineage (NCBI taxonomy): Eukaryota > Viridiplantae > Streptophyta > Magnoliopsida > Apiales > Araliaceae > Panax > Panax stipuleanatus. The sequence continues at coordinate 95,433,193 of CM035120.1, forward strand.
TGCATTACTATCATGATTACAAGTTAATATAACAACTAACAACCATTTTTCAGTCCAATTAACATCTAATCCACATAATCAATACTTTAACCATCTTAAAAATGAAGAACAAGAAAGGGAAATATACCTCTACAATTGCCTAATTGAGTTGCTGCTATATTGATTCTCACTATGATGATGAACTCACACTAGCCTTGCTTAAAAGAATTCTCAGCAACATTGAAATGAGAAGGAAGGCTCTATTTATAGACAAATATTTACACAGACATTGCAATTATCTCCCAAATCAAACCAATGGATAGAATGAGAGTTTGATGGTTAAGGAGGAGTTGGTGAACTCCATCATGATGCCCACTCCCCCCATAATCATTAGCTAGACTTTGTTGAATTTGAGAAAAAGTATAGAATTGCTAGTCTTTTGGCATAACCATGAGAAAGAATTTGGGTCACTCAATTAGGGACAAGCAATAACTCAGCAACTTGGCAATACAATACTTAAGTTACATATATTATATACACTTAGGTTATAAGTTAATTAGAGGGTACACATGGATAACATAATACATAATAGCAAGTTAGGTTATACACATCCAAATATAATCCATGTACATTTCATTAATACCGAATATAATTCAATTGGGTATTATCATATTACATTATCCCAACTCTATTATTATAGTATACATTAACTCCCCAATTCGTGATTAAATAAAATATTGAATTGGTTAATTAAATAAATGATATAGTCTATTAGTATTTAAATTGCTAAATAGACTATTAAATATAAATATTAATATTGTCCACATTTATTAATTAATCTATATCATTAAATCCTTTCACTATATTCAAGTAAATTGAATATTTAATTACTAGCCATCCTATCAATTCTTTTGATATAAAAATCTTAGGGCTAGTCCACTAATTTAAATAAACCATTAGTGACTCCCTTTAATTTAATCCTAGCAATTATTCGCATAGGCACTAACTCGCATAACCACATAACGACACAAGGTTTAAATAAGCATACAAAACTAACTCATTAAAATTAAATCATATATATTTAATTAATAATGGATTTTAAAATTCACGGTCATTACAGTGAGCAACTGAAATTTCTAGAGAATAAGCATGAATTTATTGATGTTTGAAAAGATATTACAATCTAGCATAGAAACATCAATATACAGTTAAGCTTAGACTTATCTCTATCTTCTTTGCCTCTTATTTCTTGGAGGGTTGGCATACTTTGTAGCTCTCATTCTTCTGGTTTGCTCATCTCTCCAGACATTGTCGTCTAGCTCTTCTCGAGACTGCTGATCAGTAGAAGTCATGCCTTGTGAGCCAGAAGCTTGACCTTGACTCCTTTGAAGAGGTATAGCCATGAGAGGACGCTGCAGATGTTGATCAGATCGTGGAGGCTGAGAACTTGGACTCCTGGAGTTGCCACCCGATGATTGACCAATTTGAGTTTACCTTTGCCTTCCCTGCTGAGGAGGTGGTTGAATGTGTGTTTGCCTTTGCTTTCCACCTCTGCTTTGCCTTCCACCTCTGCCTCTGCTGCCTCTTTCTCCTTGCTCATTATTCTCCCCCTTTATGTCAGCATCAAGGGTTCGAATATCTTCAGAGAGACGCTGGACATCTTGCACTAGTTCATGCATTTGAGATCGGATGAGATCAATGTCACTACGATTTTCCTCGACTAAAGCCTCAGTTTGTCTTCTTTGTTGCTAAAGCCGCTCCATTTAATTGTTATTATGATTAAGTTGAGCTACACTGTAGGCTTAGAATTGTTGTAGTGAGATACGCAGTTCTGAAATCTGTTTGGTCATCAGCTCATTCTGAGATTGCTGAGTCTTCTGCATTATCTCCATAGCTTCCTTATGCTTCTTTGTGGCAGCAAAGTGAATAACATCTCTTTTACTGAGGCTTTCAGCCATTTCCTTGACAGAGTCGATGATGTGGTCGAATCTAAGGTGAAGTGCAAGTGAGTGTGCTTCAAGAATTTCGCTAGACTCTGAACCCATTTGGCTTAATATTTTAGTCAGCTCCTCCTTTGTTGGCATTAGAGACAATTGATCGAGAATTTGTTGAGTCTCAGGAGGAGGAGGGGTCGTCGTAGTGTGTTCAGCTCTCCTTGACATGCTTGCAAGGGCAAGTGTCATGTCGAAATATTCGTTGTTGGAGGATGAGGGAATATCTGCTTGGGTTAGAGGTGTGGCCATATGGTGTATGGGTGAAGTGTTTGGTTCAGGTTCATTAAGCTGTTCTGGGGACTTTACGCTTGTCGTGTCAGTTTAAGCATTAGGCACAAATCGTAGTTCGCCATCTAAAGTGGGTGTCTCAATGATTGAGCTATCAAGCATTTCCTCTACGATTCTAGTGACTTGTTCGATAACCATTGGATCACTTGCGGTTGGCTCAAAGAGAACAAGTTGATTATTTGGTTCATCAGTCACAGAGTTTTGGGACTCTGTAACTGGAAACTGATTGAGTGGATGCAGGACCACTTCCAACCATTTGGGCAATTCGTAGAATTGGTTGAAATGAGATGATGGAGAGTGGTTGTTAATGAAAGATAGGGGAGTGATGTGTACCTCTGGCTCAGCTTCTGAAGTTGACTCATTTGTGATCAGCTTCTGAGCAAATCTCCTTTCTCTTGGGAATCCATAGGCAAGCACTGGGATTGCTGGATATGCCTTGAACGTCCAGAATATGTGATCCCAGGAGTTGAGAGTCATGGCTCTATGATATAGCATCATGGGAAAGTAATTGAACAGCTGATTATAGTTTGCTGTTCTTTCCCCATCTTGTCCCATATATAAAATTTCAAGATCATCATCCTCTTCTTCATCACTCTCTGCATCATGAACTTCCACCACATAATTTATCACATCATCATCAGCAATATTCACCATTTCTGCAGCAGCAGACTCTACGAATTCTTCATGAACTGGGGGGACTTCAAGATTTTCTTTTGGTAGTTCCCCCTCAGCTTCTGCATTCTCTAGCTCTAGTGCTTCTAATAGTTCCCCCTCAGCTGTAGCACTTTCTTGAACAGGAGCTTCCAGAGTTTCTTTCAACACTTCATCTTGGCTCAGCTCAAGTGCTTCTGGCACTTCTTCCTCAGACTGAGCCATTTCTTCTTCCATTAGAACCTCTTCAGAAGGACCAACCACTTCAGGATGTAACTCCTTAATAACAATACTTGGTTCTGGTATCTCTTTTTCCTGCACTTCAGCAGTATCAGCAATAATTTCATCAGGGCTTATCATCACTGTTTCTGGCTCAATCCTTTCAGAGTTGGCCATTTCTTCTTCTTCCTGAATTTCTTCAGCATGAACAACTTCTTCAGGCAGCTTCTCTTCAGCTTTGATCATGACCTGATCAGGAGCAGCAGTGGTTTCTAGCTTGACTGATCGTGGTCTGATCCTCTTCTTCAGTAGGTCTGGTCTCTTCTGGGTTTAGACCAGATGCTTGAGGCTCAGTGGTTTGTTCAGCCTTCTCAGCAGTCCTTCTTCTTTCATCTTCCTTTAAAACTTCTTCATTTTCAATGATGTACTTCTTCATCAGAGTCTTCTTCCTCTTTGGTTTGGTCACAACCTTAGAACCTTCTTTAGCTTCAGCCCTTACAGTCTGTTCAGGCTGAGAGGCTATTTCAGCTTCTCCTTCTGCAGGGGCAGTCAGTCTAGACTCTACGAGTGGTGATGATTCCACAATCGTAGTGAGTGAAAACTTCTTTATTCTGTGGCTGCGTTTCTTATTTTTTTGAGGCTCAGAGCTCCCTTCAGCCTTGTCCTCACTTGTCTCCCTCTTCTTCTTCTTCTTTTTTTCTTTCAGAACCTCCTCTGGTGATTTAGGAGTGATGACTCTATCAGTGGTAAGGCTTCTGAACTCCATATCAACACCAGAACCCACTTGGGGTGCATCAGTGGTTTAGCCTTGGGGCTCCTCAGCCACTTTCTTACCTTCATTCACCTTCTTCTTCCCCTTGCTCTTTCTAACCAGAGCTACAGGTTCTTCTTGGTTTACCTCTTCATCTTCCTCAGCTTCCTTCACAGCAGATGAGGTTGCAGACATCATCTTCACATTCTCTGCAGGATTTCTCTTCTAATTTAAGAACAACTGCCGGGTCATTTTTCTATTAGGAACAATAGAAACACCTTCTTTGTCTTCAATCCTGTCCCCCAGAGTGGCTTCTAGAATGATGCTGATAAACCTTCCATAGGGCATCTTCGTAGTGCTCTTGGTCTTCTTGGGGCTTTCCATCCATTTCCCAAACCATTCCATCAGTAGAGCTCTATAGTTGAGTTGAACTCTGTATCGGATGGCTGTCATGAGCTTCAATTGCTTCTCATTGACAGAATCGTGGCCAGAGCCCTTGCAATATATGCATTTTCCAACAATATCAGCAAGGAACTCATATTCTTGGGGAAACTCTTTCTTCTTGTAGCCACTCTTTCCTTCAATCTTTGAGTGGCGTAACTTTTTCAAACCTTCATGGAAGTCGATTCTCTCCAATGATGGAAGACCTTCATTGTTGAAACCTAGGGCTAGGTTTATGCTTTTGGAGTTGAGTCGAATCTGCACGCCCTTGACTTTGGTGAGGATGAAATCTCTGTCAACAACTCCATTGCAGTAGAATTCTTTCACCAGCTTCGTATAAATCAGGGTGCTGGTGCTTAGAGCTTTTTCGAGTCCAGCTTTCTTCAGTAGTGAAAGAACTTTGTGAATTTCTAGGCCAGCTTTTTTAAACCCGTCAAAGCACAGTTGGTAACCCAAAATAACTTTGGAAGCAGCCATTGATGTTGATTGAGTATCCTGAGACGAACAAATTGGCTTAGCTTTCTGAAACTTAGGGTTTCGTTTGAAAGAGAGAGAGAAAGACGTTTGGAATTCAAAAAATAAACTGACAAATGATAATTTAAAATTGATTTATAACTTCCCTCTATAAGTTTTGCATAGTGGGACACTTGTCGAGTTCTGCAGGACTCCACGGTTTTAAGTCATGTGGAAAGTTTGATTCTGCCCTTATCTCCCCCTGAGCTAGTGAGTCCTTGTGGGAAGACTATGAATGTCGAGAACCACTCCACGACTGTGGAGTTCTTTAGCTAGATATGCTCCATGATGATGACTCTACGATTTTCGAAGAAATCTGAGATAGCATCCTTTTCAGGTTAAGGTAGCCCAGGAAAGGCCAACCTCTTAGACGCATGCTAAGGGTCAGGTTTGTCCCTGAGGTGCTTATCAGAAGGGTTGCTTGGGCTTGGTAGTACTGTCATCGTAGTGAGCTTTCTTTCCTTGTCTGGAACACTCCATGATCGTAGTCTCTTCTTAGTCATCTCTACGATTTTGACTTAGCCTTTATATCTGTATGGTTAGCACCAATCTAGAGCATAGAATTCATGGTTGCAAATTTAACATTCCTAACTCACTTATCAGTTTATTAAATCTGGATTCATCTAAGGGTTTAGTAAACACATCAGCTAGTTGATTTTCAGTAGGGATATATTGCAAAGATATGGTTCCATTTTGAACATGATCCCTAATAAAATGATATCTTATTTCTATATGCTTAGTCCTAGAATGCATGACAGGATTATGTGTAATTGCTATGGAACTTGTGTTATTACAATGTACAGGTATAGATTTGAAATCAAACCTATAGTCTGCTAGCTGGTTCTTCATCCATAGGATTTGAGCATAACAGTTGCCTGCAGCAATATATTCAGCTTTTGCTGTTGAAGTTGATACTGAGTTTTGCTTCTTGCTGAACCAAGACACTAGTCTATTTCCTAGCAGTTGACAAGTGCCACTGGTACTTTTTTTTATCTATTTTGCATCCTGCAAAGTCATCATCTGAGTATCCTGTCAGTTTAAAGGAGGACTCCTTTGGATACCATAGACCCAAGTAGGGTGTATCTTTAAGGTACCTGAAAATCCTTTTTACAGCAATTAAATGTGATTCTTTAGGATTAGCTTGAAATCTAACACATATACATGTTGCAAACATTATATCTGGTCTACTGGCAGTTAAATAGAGAAGGGAGCCTATCATACCTCTGTATTGAGTAATGTCAATACTTTTACCTTTCTCATCTTTGTCAAGCTTAGTTACTGGAGCAATTGGTGTTTTCATGGGAGAGGCTGATTCCATGCCATACTTCTTAAGTAAGTCTTTGATGTACTTGGCTTGGTTAATGAAGATACCTTCATCAGATTGCTTCACTTGCAGTCCAAGGAAGAAGTTCAGCTCACTCATCATGCTCATTTTAAACTTGCTCTGCATAAGCTTGACAAATCTCTTCCACAGATTTTCATCAGTAGAACCAAAGATAATATCATCTACATATATTTGAACTAGTAAAACTTTATCTTTGTGCTTCCTAAGAAATAGTGTAGTGTCTACTCTACCTCTAGTGAATCTTTTTTCAATAAGAAAGTTAGTGTTTCATACCATGCTCTAGGTGCTTGTTTAAGTCCATATAAGGCTTTGTCTAATCTATAGACATAATTAGAGAGGGTTGGATTGACAAAACCTGGGGGTTGTTCCACATATACTTCTTCTTGAAGTTCACCACTTAGGAATGCACTCTTGACATCCATCTGGAATACTTTGAACTTCATGTGGGCAGCAAATGCAAGGAATATTCTGATTGCTTCAAGTTTGGCAACTGGTGCAAAGGTCTCATCATAGTCAATGCCTTTTTCTTGAGAATAACCTTTGGCCACTAGTCTTGCTTTGTTCCTTGCGATCACCCCATCTTCATCCACCTTGTTTCTGAAGACCCATTTGGTGCCAATGACTGGGTGATTCTTTGGTCTAAGAACTAGTCTACAGACTTTGCTTCTCTCGAACTGATTCAGCTCCTCTTGCATGGCTTCAATCCAGCTTGCATCTAGCATTGCATCTTCAATCTTCTTGGGTTCTATTTGAGACAGAAAACTAAAATAAAAACACTCATTCTGTGTTGCAGATCTTGTTCTGATTCTGGCAGTTGGATCACCAATGATCAGGTCTTGAGTGTGATCTCTTGCCCACCTGTTCCCTGTTGGAACATCTGTTCTGGTGACTTCTTGTCTGAACTCTTCAAGATTGACTTCTGGTTCAGGTTGATCAGAATCGTCGTCTGGTGCAGCTCTCTCTACGATTTCTTCTTCGGACACTACAATTCCTCCTTCAGGAACTACGGTCGTAGTGTTAGGTTTGACCACCTCATTCGTAGTGTCTGTATCGTCAATCGTATTGTCTTGTGGTAAAGACTTGTCTGAGTCTGTTTCATCAAAGATAATGTGGATCGAGACTTCAACACTTAGTGTCTTTTTGTTGAACACTCTATAAGCCTTGCTGTCTGTGGCATATCCAAGGAAGATTCCTTCATCTGAATTGGGTTGGAACTTAGTCAGATATTGCTTTCCATTGTTGAGAATGTAGCATGAACAGCCAAACATACGGAAGTAACTTACATTTGGCTTTCTTCCTTTCCACAGCTCGTAGGGAGTCTTCTTTAACGTAAAGTGTACAAGAGATCTGTTCTGTGTGTAGCACGCAGTGTTGATGGCTTCTTCCCAGAAGTATTCAGGCAGATGAGCTGCTGCTAGTAGAGTTCTTCTTGCTTTTATAAGTGTTCTGTTCTTCCTTTCAGCTACTCCATTTTGCTGAGGAGTTCGTGGTGCTGAGAAGTTGTGGCTGATGCCATTGTCTGAGCAGAACTGATCCATTTTTGAGAAGTCGAACTCTCTACCATGATCACTTCTTATAGCCTTGATAGTCTCTCCTTTTTCATTCATTGCTAACTTGAACATCTTGATCAGTTGGGAGCTTGTTTCATCTTTAGAAGTAAGAAAGAACCCCCATGTGAATCTGGTGAAGTCATCCACTACAACCAATGAGTATCTCTTTCCTCCTAGGCTCACAGTTGGGATTGGACTGAAGAGATCCATATGAAGTAATTGTAGGGGCCTGTCAATTGAGTTGACTGCTTTGCCTTTGAACGAGCTCCTTGTTTGCTTTCCAAGCTGGCATGCGTTACATGATCTTTCTTTGATGAAGCTAAACTTAGGTAAGCCTGCTACAAGATCTTTGGAAACCATATTTGACATGCTCTTGAAGTTGAGATGTGATAACCTCCTATGCCAGAGCCAACTTATTTCTTCAGTGGCTTTAGCAAGAAAGCACATTGTCTCTTCAGAACTTAGTTAAGCAAGATTGACAGTGTAAACATTTCCTTCTCTGGTTCTGGTCAGCTTGATAGACGATGTCTCCAAATCTCTGACTTGACATTGGTTGTTGAGAAAGGTGACTTGATGGCCTTTATCGCAGAGTTGGCTGATACTCAGAAGATTATGCTTTAGTCCATCTACATAAGCCACTTTGCTGAAGGTCACCACACCATTCCCAGCTGAGCCATAGCCTTTTGTCTTGCCAGAGCTGTTATCTCCAAAGATAACTATTGGTCCCTCCTTCTCTGTATAGTTTGACAGGAGGGCTTTGTTCCCGGTCATATGCCTTGAGCAACCACTGTCAAGGTACCATGTTGTAATCGTGGTGCTCATTTCCTGCAGACAGTTTCAGCTTTATGTTGGTACCCAGACTTGCATGGGTCCTTTAATGTTAGTACCCTTGGGAACCCAAATCTGCTTGACTTTGGGCCTCTCATGCGTAGTGTTATGAAAGCATAATGCAGCTTTATGACCAAATCTTCCACATGCAAAGCATCTAATATAATTCATGCTTGTGTGTGTGTGTGGATTCTTTCTCCAACTGGACTTGTGTGGGTATTTGTTGGCCTTACCCTTATATTGCATCTTCCTTTTCCATGCAGCCTTGGGGTTCACATTTTGTGCTGAGTAAACCTCAACACCACGATTCCTTCCAGGTTGATCCGTGGAGTCAGTTTTACTTGACTCTACGATTCGTCGAGGTTGGACAGTGGTGACTGAGTCACTCTTTATCTTTCTGAACCTTAGACCAGCATGTGATCCGTTGTGTCTTGGGACACTACTTGGATCAGAAGAGCAGGGTTGCGCTGGTTCATCCTTCTGTGTGGATTTCACAAATATAATGCTTCTATTTAGGTTAGAAGCATTGTTACTGTTAGTGTCCTTAACCTTTTCCACACTTGGTTCAGGGATAGATTCCCCAAACCCTAAATCTGTCCTGTCAGAGACACTTCTCTGACTGGAGATCAAGGAATCCATGGATGAAGAAGACCTATTCCATGTAGAGATAGTCTTTTCTAACTCCTCAATCTTAGAGGTTAGCTTTGACTCTCTTTTTATGCTCAGTTCATTGGTCTCTGTCAAGATTTTATTCTTAACTTCAAACTTAGAGAGAGAGTCAGAACTTAGTAGAGCTGCTTCCAGCTCTTTCTGAACTTTCTCTTTCTCCTTTTGAAGATCAGAATAATCTTTAGATAGAATTCTTAACCATCTCATATTTTCATATAGATTAGTTGACATGTCACGAATGCCAGTTCTTAAATCATCAATGTCTATATCAGGAGAGTTGAAGTCAAATACCTTATCTATGACTGCTTCAACATTTTTCTTGCTGAGTGCATCTTTGGCCATCAGACATAGGTTGGATTTTTGAGGTGCTTCATCATCTTCAGACTCAGCATTGGTGTCATTTTCTGAGTCACTCCACGAACTTCCTGCTACAAGCCCTTTGTCTTTCTTCTTATTCTTTTTGTAGCCTTTAAGCTCCTTCTTTGGATTTGACATTCTTTTCAGCTCTTCTCTGATAGGTTTGTTGCAGTTGACAATGAAATGACCAGGCTTCTTGTAGTTGTAGCATAGGTCATTGATCTGCTCCTGACTGCTGCTATTGTTGAATCTTTTAGGTTTGCTGCTTCTCCCTTTGAGCATGAACCTTCTAAATCTTCTGGCTAGAATTGCAACTTCATCATCATCATCATTATCATCTTCCTCAGAGTCAGATTCATCTTCAACATGAGCTTTGGAGATCTCTTCTTTTGCTTTGAGAGAAACTCCTTTATCCTTCTTTCTTCCTTCAGATAGAGTTTCTGCTCGTTGAGTTAACTCTAGTTCGTAGGTAAGAAGATTTTCGTAGAGTTGTTGAACAGTCATCTCATGCAGGTTCTTTGACTCTCTGATTGCAGTGGTCTTGGCATCCCACCTGCTTGGTAAGGACCTCATGAACTTGATGATTAGATCTTTGTTTGGATAGGTCTTTCCATAAGCTTTGAGAGAGTTGAGCAGCAGTGTGAATCTTTCATAAGTGGAAGTGACATTTTCTCCATGAACATGGGCAAACATTTCATACTGTTGAGTCAGTAGATATTGCTTGTTTTCTCTGACTTCTTCAGTTCCTTCATGCATGATGAGCAATGCTTCCCATACTTTCTTAGCAGTTTTGCAGTTGACCACATTCTCAAACAAATTATCTTCTAAGGACTGGAACAAGATGTTCTTAGCCTTTTTGTCTAGCTGTACATCTTTCTTTTCATTGTCAGTCCATTCAGATTTAACCTTGACCACAACTCTGTTTGGTTCTTCTGGAGTTGGTGCAAGCCTTGTTGGTATGTAAGGCCCATTAAGTATAGTTTCAAATAGATCATCATCTATTGAATCCATGTATGCTTGCATCCGAACTTTCCAGTTGGCAAACTTGTCTCTATTGCACATTGGTGGCTTGCTTCCTCCACCTGTCTTGGTCTCGCTTATCAGTTGTGCCATTGAATCTACTCAAGCTTGTATGCTTAGTTGAGAGAACCTGCTCTGATACCAATTATTAGTTCCCAAAGGCACGTTAGTTACCTAGAAGGGGGGTTGAATAGATATTTTAAAATTTCTTTGTTTAAAATACTTTGTCAGTATTGAATATACTGACATCAGCGGAATATATGTTTGTTCCCCCTTAAAGATATTGTAGTTATGGTTTGATAAGCAGTTATAACAAGTATAGTAGTTATAGTAGTTAATGAGAGACAATGAGACACAAGGGTTTTAAGTGGTTCAAAGCACACAAGGCTCCTAGTCCACTCTTCTACTCCATGAGTAGAAAATCCACTAAGAATATCTCTTACAATTTGAATCACTTAGATTCCTTCAAGGCCAGCAGCCTTGGAACTTCTCTTAGGTCACTTTTGAACTCTTCAAGTCCAGCAGACTTGGTACTTCTCTTAGTTCACTCTTGAAATCTTCAAGTCCTTCTGACTTGGAACTTCACTTGAGTTGATAGTTTTTTTCTGGGGTGTGCTACTCAGTTGCAATTAAGCATCAATTCTGAAGAACTGAGTAGCAAAGCAAGCTTTCCTCTTCTAGGATCGTAGAGTTGATCGTTGAGTGTTCTTGAGCTTTTCTCTTGATATTCTTTCTTTTTGTTGACTTGCTTGCTTAGACTGAATCCTTGTCTGATTTCCTTATAAAAGAGCCATTCAAAATGTTTCCGTTTGAATGCATCCGTTGTAGCATTTAATGCTTCAGACAATTCTGTGCACTGATGTTGACATCCTGCTTTCCTGCTGCACAGCCGACTGGTCCACTGACACAGCAGATTGCAATCTCACCTAACACCTGAAAAGATGTTTTCAGCAGGCGGTTTAGTCCTTTCCTTAGCTTCTTCAACACGCTTCTTCGATTTGGACTAAGGATGAATATGGAATCATTGGGACCATCAATTTGTCAACGGCTATAAGCCTTTCTTCATTTGTTGCTCTTCCTCCCTTCATCAGAACTACGAACTTTGATGCTAACTGGAGGAACACTACGATCATGATCATTGTACCAGAATCGTTGTGTGTTGGCTTGCACAGGCTGGACTCAGTCTTGATCGTAGAGAACACTACGATTTCTCTTAAGCTCTTTGGCAGACTACGATTCCTGCTT